>CM053504.1:29234301-29398936 GCA_028627145.1 Eidolon dupreanum | reverse complement strand
TGATACAAACATTCTCAACGAAATATCAGCAAATTGAATTCAACATATTAAAAGGATCATACATTATGATCAAGTGGAATTTATCCTGGGACGCAAGGATAATTCAACATACACAAATCAATAAATGAGATTACTAACAAAACAAGGATAAAAATGTACAGTCATCTCAATAGATTCAGAAAATTCACTTAACAAAATTCAACATCCTTTCATGGTAAAAACTCTCAACAAATTAGGTATAAATGGAATGTACTTTGACATAATAAAGGCCATAAATGACAATCTTACAGTTAACATCATACTATTAAAAAGAGAAACTAAGAAAACAATCCTATTTATAATATCATCAAAGAGAATAAATACTTAGGAATGAATTTATCCCAGGAGATTAAAGATCTATACACTAAAAACTGTAAGACATTCTTCAAAGAAATTGAAGAAGACACAAAGAAATGAAAAGATATGCCATGCTCATGAAATCAAAGGATCATTATTGTAAAAATGTCCATACTACCAAAATGGTCTAAAAAGTCAGTGCAATCCCTATCAAAACTTCAATGAAATTTTGGAGAGGTTAATAAAGGGTATTAATTTTCAGTTATAAGATAAATAAGTTCTTAGACTCTAATTTAGAACATGGACACTATAACTGAGAATACTGTATTGAACAATTAAAATCTGCAAAAAGAGTAAATCTTAAACTTTCTTACCAAAAAAAAAAAAAGTAAATATGTGATGGTGATCAATGTGTTAATTAACTTGATATACACAATGTATATGAAGATCCAATCATCAAGCTGTACACTTTAAATACAAGTTTGTCAATTAAATCTCCATAAAGCTGGAAAAAAAATACAAACCAATGGGATAATTATTGCCTGGAGCATTGGCATAATCCATTGTACAAATCTTGTTTTAGATCAAGTTGAACAAAAGAAAAACAAGTATGAGCAGCATAGAACAAGTTCTAAAATCCATTTTAGATAGCTTTCAAAATAAAGACAATGGGATGAACTTTAAATAATGTAGAACTTGGAAACACAAATACATGAGGCCTGTGTTGCAGTCAAGCACAGCAGGGAGATGAGGTTAAAGGAAAAAACTTGATGTGATTAGAAATTGGGGGCACAATCTGGGGACACAATGGGGGCACAATGGTCCAGATGAGAGTATAAACTAGCATCATAAAAGCATCTATCAGAGAGGAAGAGACACATGATAAAAATACATAGAAAGTAGAATCAATAAGATTTATAGGATTAATTAAGTAGAACTCCAGATGATGGAGGGAAGTGGGAAAATAAAGGTTAAGGGTGATGACTCAGAGGTTTAAGGCTTGGGCCAGAGGATGGATGGTGGCATCATTTACCAAGATAAGAAATATTTGCAAAGGGACATCAGTTGGCAAGTGCTATAGTAGTTCAGTTTTAGACTTATTACACTGAAAATGTTTGAGTTTTTATGTGTAATTTTTAAAAATTCTTATAGAAATAATTTTTTTTCAGGGAAAAAAAAGTCGAATAAGTCTAAAAGCTTTTGACTATTACAACATTGATAGATGAAGTATATTGTATATATTTTTATTGTGAAAGCTGAACACCATATTTTTGTTCCTGTAAGTATTATAGACTTTACTTTTAAGAATGGAATGTCATTGCAAGCCACTGATCCTGTCAAATCCATAGGTCAGCGATGGCATGAAAGTCAAGAATAAAGGTTCTAAACTGTCAAAGATTTTGACTGTCAATAGGAAACAGAGAGCAGTCTGCCAATTATTGCCCCCCTTGTGCTCAGTGAGTACAAAGGCAAATTATTCAGTTGATTAATGTACAATGGCAAAATGTCAGTGTCAACATATATAAAGCATTATTCTAACTGAAAAGTGAGCCCCACACTCTTATTTTATAGTAGAAACCATTGTGAACCAGGAATGACAATCATACAACTCACTGATGGAGAAGCAAAACTAGAATTCAGATCTGATTCCTCAATTATTTTTCCTTGATATCAAATTCTATTTCTTATCAATATGTTTCATGAATTCACAGTCATAATGCTAGTATGTGCATCCTATTCATGTTTTGGTTATAAAAGGAAAATCCATAACAGTAAAAGAAGACCCCTGAGGTTTTACATGGTTGTAAACAACCAGTAAATAATAGACAACTTTAGGTAGAATAGGTTGTAATTGTTTTCAAAAGGTCATTCATACTCTATATACAAATATGTAACCAAAAACTACAGAAAAAATAATTCATAAAACCTAAATCACTTTGACTAAAAATGCCCACTCATTTCCATAAATGAATAATTAACTCAAGTTAAATGGCACGGTAAGATAAAGAGTGAGAGGCAGATTTTGGCTTTCGCCTATTCTTCCATTTAAGTACTTTAGGACAAAGAGATTTCATTAGTTTTCCTGATTCTAATCATTTTATCTTATTAGGAGATTCTCATTGTCACTGTCAAGCAAAACTGATTTTTATTCTTTGTGGCTCTTCTTCTGTGAATCATTACTCAATCTAATAAAAAGGCAGGCATAATGTATGTGTGGTAAATATTCCCCTCCTATACCAGCCTCCAAATCTATCTCTACAACATACTCAAGGCAATTACTATCAATCCATTTAATATAAAATTAAGCATGTGCCATCTTTGATTGAGTTGTTTTGTATGTTAAAAAACTTATTTCCCAAACTCCATGAACCACAAAATCATTTGAAGATCTATGAAGCTGAGACACTAACAATAGGTTAGAATAAAATTCAACTTTCAGAGTTCCAAGATCACGTGTAGTGACCTAATCTGAGAACAACTAATCCATTTGAAAAATGGAAAAGTGTATCTTTTAATATCACCACACACATACATCATACATGCAAATTTATTCACTTATTCTTTTGAAGGAAAACAAATGATTTTCAGTCTTTACAAAAATTAATGTACATCACAAACACTTTCTAATCTATAACTATTACAATCAAGGAGGACATTTAATTAGCAATTAGTCTGATTAACTTTCCTTGGAGAGTAATTTGTTTTACCAGATGGCCTTCATAAAAATAATTCTTAAAGAATTTCTTTAAAAATCAGCTAAGCTAATTATAAGATGTAGGAAGAGATAGAAATTTTAGCAGTTATACCAAGAATAAATTAATGTGTTCAAGTTGTAAATCTTCAAGATATGACTAGGAAGTAAAGACTGGCAAAGGGAAATTTATGAGCCTGTCCAGTGAGCCTGTCCAGTGAAAACACTGAGCTGAAGACTAGGAACAGTTTGTTCAAGGGCTGAGTCATCTAGAAGCTGGAGGTGAACAAGCTATATAAGAAAGGCAAATCCCAAATTAGATACTGGAAACTAAACTGGACCAGAACCAAGGGAAGTTCCAAAGCACAGAAGAAAAAAAGGACAAGAAGGCACAGAGCCCAGAAAGAATTCTGCCGAATGTCTGCCTGGTAGCCACATCAAATGACTTTGCCACAGGGGCCACGACTAATGATCTTTCCTTAAAGCTTGCATTTTGAGACACATTTTCAGAAGCTATAATGGATTATCTCACTCTCAAAGAAGGAAGCTCACTTTTGTTGAATGCCTACTTTTATCAGACACTGAACTAGAAGATTAATATGCATAATCCCAAGTGTCTTGGTTCTCACCAAAATCTTTTTTTTTTTTCCTTCCTGGCACACACAGCTAGTCTATATTTCTCAGCCTATCTGCAGGTGAGCACACTAAATATGTTGAGTTATGGCCAATGGAATTTGGAGAAAAGTGATCCTATTCCACTATCTAGAGCCATTTTATAAAAACCTTCCATATGTGATCTACCATGTCTTTATTCATTTGCTGGTTGACAGAAGAGGAAACTGCAAGGACTGAGAGAGTGAGTCCTCAGTGACCATGGATAATGTTCCATTGCTCATGAACAGTTGCGATGGACTGTAGCATTGATGAGAAATAGAAGTTCATTGTGTTAAACCACATATATTTGGATATTTATTTGCTATTGAAGCAAGCTTCATTAATACCTCTGATTACCTAATTGATAATCAGAAATTTGAACCCAAGTCTGTCACTCTGTAATCTATTCTCACTCACCAAGTAATCTAGTAATTAGTATACGAATCAAGGGAGATATATGTTTTGCTTTTTGAATTGATATTAAATTCACATAGCATAACATTTTGAAGTGAACAATCCAGTGGCATTTAGTACATTCAAAGTATGCAAAATGCTGCATATCTATATAGTTCTAAAATATCTTTATCACCACAAAAGGAACCCCATACCCATTGAGCACTTACTCTCCATTTACCCATCCCCCAGCCCCTGGCAACCAACAATCTGATTTCTGCCTTTATGGGTTGACATATTCTAGACATTTCATATAAATGGAACCATACAATATGTGCCCTATTGTGTCTGGCTTCATCCACTTTGCATAATTTTTTTAGAGGTTCAACCACAATGTAGCATGTATCAGCATTTCCTTCTGTTTTATGGCTGAAAAATACCCTATTATATACCACAATTTGTTTTTCCAACTTTTAGCTATTGTGAACAGTGCTTTGATAAACATGAATGCATATATATTGCTTGAGTACCTGTTTTCCAATCTTTTGACTATCTATCTAAAAGTGGAAATTCTGGGTCAATGGTGATTTTATGTTTATCTTTTTGAGAAACTGTCAAGCTGTTCTCCACAGCAGCTATATCATTTTATATTCCCACCAGAAATATTAAAAGTTTCCAATTTCTTTACCTCCTTATCAACACTTGTTATTTTCAGTTTTTTTTTTTTTTATTGAAGCCATATTAGTAAGTATGAAGTAGTATATTGTTGTGCTGTTGATTTTTATTTATCTAGTGATTAAGACTGTTGAGCATCTTTTTCAGGTGCTTATTGGCCATTTGTATATCTTCTTTGGTAAACTGTCTACTTAAATTCTTTACCCATTTTTTTAATAAGATCGTTTGTCTTTTTGTTGTTCAGCTGTAATTGTTCTTTATATGTTTGGGTAATAGACTAACCAGATGTATGATTTGCAAAGATTTTCTCTCATTCTGTATGTTGTTTTTTCACTTTCTTGGTAATTCCCTTTAATGTAGTAAGTTTTTAATTGTAATGAAGTCCAATTTATCATTTTTCTTTTGTTGCTCATGATTTTGATGTCATATATAAGAATTCATTGCCAAATCTGATACCATGAAGATTTACCCCTGTTTTCTTCTAAAGAGTTTTATAATTGTGGTTCTTCTATTTAAATTTTGGTCCATTTTGAGTTAATTTTTGCATATGATATGAGGTAGGGGATCTAATTTTATACTTTCATATGTGGATATTCAGTTGTCCTGCACTTTATGTTGAAGAGACTGTTCTTTCCCCACTGAATGGTCTTGGCACGTTTGTTGAAAATCAATTGGCCAATTGACTGAGATGTTTGGCTGGGTTTAAGTCTAGACTTACAAGTCCATCCTATTGGTACATGTCTATCCTATGTCAATACCACACTGCTTCCTTTACTGTAGCTTAGAATTAAGTTTTGAAATTGAGAAGGGGGAGTTCCTCAATTTTGATTTTTTTAAATATTGTTTTAACTATTCAGGGTATTTTGCAATACCTTATGAACTTGAAGATTGAAGATTGGCTTTTCCATTTCTGCAAAAAAGAGCAATTGAAATTTTGCTAATAATTGCATTGAATCTATGTATAACTTCAGGTAGTTTTTCCATCTTAACATTAAATCTTCCAATTCATGAACATAGGATATCTTCCAATTTATTTACATCTTCTTTAATTCCTTTTATCTTTTTGGTTAAATTTATTTCTGGACATTTTCTTACTTTGGTGGCTATTTTATATGGAATTGTTTCTAAATTTTCTTTTCAGATTGTTCTTTTCTGGTGTATTAAAACAACTTATTTTTGTGTGTCTATCTTGTACTTTGCAACTTTGCTAAATTCGTTTATTAATGCTTTGTTTTTTTGCAAAGGTTTTGCAGATCTCTTGCAAATTTTCTTTTCTATTTTGCAGATTTTGGGGGATCTTCAACATACAAAAACATGTCATGTGCAAATAGAGATAGCTTTAGTTTTTCCTTCTTACTTAGATGCTTCTTATTTCCTTTTCTTGCCTCCATGCTCTGGCTAGAACTTCCAGTACAGTGTTGAAAGCAGATGTTCTTGACCATAAAGGAAAAGATTTAAGTTTTTTACTATGTTAACTGTGTTTTTATTCATAGATGTACTTTTTCATATTGAGAAAGTTCCCTCTGTTCCTAGTTGTCTGAGTATTTTTATCTTGAAAGGTATTGGATTTTTTCAAATGTTTTTTCTTCATCAACTGAGATGATATTGTGTGTTTTTTTTTCCTTCATTCTGTTAAAGAGGTATATTACATTGATTGATTTTTTTAAATGTTGAATGACTCTTGCAATCTTGGGGAAAATTCCACTTGGTCATAGTGTTTAATCCTTTTTAATATGCTATTTGGATTTGGTTTGCTAGTATTTTATTGAGGATTTCTGCAACTATATTCATAATAAATATCAATCTATAATTTTCTTGTGGTGTCTTGGTTTTGGTATCAAGGTAAAGTGACCTCATAAAATGAGTTAGAAAAGGTTTCCTTTTGTTCTATTTTTGGAAGAGTTTGAGAAAGTTTCATACTAATTCTTTAAATGTTTGTAGATTTACCATTACACCCATCTGGTCCTGAACTTTTCTTTGTTGGGAGGTATTTAATTATTAATACAATCTACTTACCTGCTGTATGTCAGTTTCAACTTTTTCTTTTTTGAGTTAGTTTTGTTGATGTATGTGTTTCTAGGAATTTGTCCATTTCATTCGATTATCTAATTTGTTGGTGTACAATTGTTCAAATATTCTCTTATAATCTTTTTTATTTCTATAAAGTTGGATTATTTAAATTGACCTATCTTCAAGTTTGCTGATTCTTTCTTCTGTCTACTTAAATCTGATACTAAAATCCCTAGTGACATTGGCTCTGTGTTGAGGCACTTCTTCAATGCTAAGCCATGCTATTTAGAACTCTGCCTTACCTTGACTTTCTTCTTGAAGTAAGCCTATAGACCAGCCAAAAGTGAATATTTAGTGTCTTCTCAGGTCTGTTCTAATCATGTGTCTTACACTGGCCATGACCATGCCTAATTTCTCCAGAATACACAGTCACTTTTGAATGCCTTAATGTCCCATAGAAAACTTCCTTCCCATTTTTTTCTTCCAGGCTTTCAATGCTGTATTGTTTGCCTCAGCTGTAATCTTTTCCCCCCAGGTGGCTGCAGGTGGTTCATTTGTCTCATAAAGTTTTCAAAAAAATGCCTACCACTTTTCCATCCTGAGTCAGTTCTAAGTTATGCAAAACAAAGACAAGTATCTTATATAAGTCCTTCGGATAGCTCCCAAACACGTTTGAATAGACAAACACAATTCTTTCAGAATAAGGTCTTATTTCCTCTCTCACTGGGAACATGGACTTCAGGAATTCCACCAACCTGGGGCGAGGAGTGTGGCAAGTAAAAATAGCATGAAGCTTTTCTACAGTTTTTTAAGTTGTCTTTTTCTTGATTCAGAATTCACTTGGATGCTGTAAACATTTGTCTATTTTCCAGAGTTCTGACAAAGTTGATTCTGACAGTTTTTGACTGATTTTTCAATATTTCTGTGATGGTCAGGTCCTTGGAATTACCTTCACCATTTTTGCTGACAGAATTCATCACATGGTTTTTGACTTGACACTGAATAAAAACTTAATGGTCCTAAATGAGACCATATCCTTGACCTAGATGTTCTTTATTACTACATTATTACCAGTTTAGCTAGTGCATCACAGATATTGCCTAATTAGAGCCCCTAAATAACAATAACACAATTATGAGACAGACTGTAGAAGAATATAAGTCAGAAAAAAGTAACTTTAGTAAATAAATAAGAAAACAATATTTCTTTAGGATTATTTCTATCTAAATGTATTATTGCTGGGAAAATGGTCACATTCAGAAATTTGAGCTTTAGAATATTCACTCTCATTGAGTGAATACACACACACACACACACACACACACAAACACATACCCTTTCATTCATCTTCTCCACAACCCCTACTCCCACCCCACCCAGTGCAAGAGGTAGTGATAGGAAGGATATAATGAGCTGGATACATCTTATTACTTGACTTTTTCATTAAGAGAAGTGAGAAGAAAGCCTCTAGAAAAGGTGAGAGTACCAGAAAGGACCCAACTAAGTAGGAGAAAAACATTCTAAATATTGTTCAAATGAGAAAGCTACTTGAGTTATTGCATTTCAATTTTTAAAAGGGAAAATGTCTCCATTTATTTCTAAAGGGAGGAAAAAAACTATTTTAAAATGCATTACTTTCTTTTCAGAAGATTAAGTTCTGATCAGTATATTATAACAAAAAAATTGTAAAAGCATAGTATAAAATTATTTCTGATCTCACTTGCTAACACAATGTCAAAACTTTATACATATTATATTTATAACCAACATGCCTAACTTCTGTGCACTTATTGCTTCAACAATTATCAACAATTATCAACTCATCTTATCTATGACCTTTTGACTTTCCTCTAGGTCCTAAAAGACTGTTCTTTTGAAGCAAATCCCAGGCATTATATTATTTTAATCTATAAATATTTCAGATTACATCTCTGAAAGATTTAAAATATCAAAATAACACCATCAAACTTGAACAAATGAACAATAATTACTAAATATCATCAAATATCCAGTGTTCAAATTTTCAGATGTCTCAAAAGTGTGAGTGTGTGTGAAGGTGTTGTTATTAATGTGTAAAAATATGTCTGTAGGATAAATTCCTATAGATTTTTTTATAAGTGTTTCAAAGATATTCCCCTTAGTTTGTCTTTTTTTCCGTCAACTTCATTACATTTTTTCTATGGTGAATATTTCTTTCATTTCTGTGTAATCAACATATCCTTCTTAAATTATTTTTTAGTTTAAATTATTTGATATTTCTCTTGCTCAGTAAAATATATTTTCTAAAACATAACTTTTAATAGCAGCATACAGTTCCACCAAATGAGGAAAACTAATTTGTTTAACCATTTCCTGTTATTGTTTACAATATCATTTTTTGTGTTGCTGTTAAACATCACTACCATGTATATCCTTGAAATTATGCCATATACCCATTATTGTATAGTTTTCAGCATGTATCCTAAAACATATATAAGAAAATCATTTAAAACACAAATTTTGTTTTCTTCCTAAGTGATTCAGAATCTTCTTCCAAATCATTGATTCACAATTTTATTATTATCCACTTTGCATTTTGGAAAATTTTTTTTCTTTTTAGTTTACTGGATAGTAAATCACATGGAATGTGAAACCATGTTGGCCAATATTTATTCGCCACTATTTAATGAAATAGCCTAATAGTTCTCCTGAATGCTTTTGGTTACATAAACTACATGTAGGTTCTCTTGGGATATACTGAAAAATGGCCTGATGACAGCTGACTTTCTTGTTTGGACTGAGAATTCCTTTGTGTTATCTGAGTGGTGATGAGGGAGGAAGGCCATTCACTAAGCTTTTTTACTTGGTTGGATTTTACCTTTACCTTATTTGAGAAACCATTTAGTTCTCTGCAAGCTGTTGTAATCACTGAGGATCTAACTTGATCACTTCAATAAAAATTTGTCCTCCGAGTCCACGCACATGTGTGATGTATGCGTGCTCTCACCCCTCAGTCCCTCAATGCTGGTTAACACTTTCCAAAAGTTGTTGTGGAAATGTTTTTTGTCTTGCATCATCCTCCTTCTTACTATAGTCATCCCTTCAAGCCAACTACTTTATTCAGATATCAGTTATACACTTAACTGTGACTGGCAGCCCTCAAAGAAATAGTATTTATTTTGATCGAAGTGAGACCAAATGTAAAATTTTGGAGCTGAAGGTGAGTCTGGCTGGTTTAAAGACAGCTGATCATACAGCATGAAATCAAAACTTCAAAGTATTTAAGACCTTCAGTATTGAGCCTAAACCCTACTTCCATCTTCACCAATTCCATTCTTACCTCTCCACCTGCTAAGGGAAGTGGAAAAATACCTGGTGAATATTTACTCTTTCCTGGACTCTGTGCCAAGAACCTTGTACACATTCCCATTGAATCTTTACAACAACGCTGAGGGATGGATACTATAATCTTCATTTTATAAATGAGATAATATAGTTTTAGAAAGATTAAATAATTTAACTAGATAATACTGACCTAGTAAAACATAAAAATGAAATTGAGTACCTGGTTAGCCTGGTATCTGAGCCTGTGCTCTTCCTGCCAATTCATGCTGCTTTGAGGAGTCTCCAAATGGCCAAGTTGGAGCCACATTAGACTTTAAACATTTCACCAAATATTCAATACTTTTATATACCTCTACGCTTCTTCTCCATGATTCTTCCTCTTAAAATTCCTATCTCCTTCTCTCTCTGACAAAGTACTACTCATTCTTCAATACCTAGCACAAGTGTCACTTCCTCTTTGAAGCCTTCCCTTAATTCTGCAGATATAATCAGTAATTTTCTCTTCTGTGGTCCTATAGTACTCTATATACAGTAAAATATACTATTCCACTTGTCTTATGTCTGCTTCCTTCCAAGACAAGTTTCTTATCTTATTTGTGGTTGTGTTTCCAATCCACAGTATGGTTCCTAATACAAAGTGAACACAAAACATATATATTTTTAAAAGTTTAATTAATCCATTAAGAAGCTAATCAAATAATAAAGTGATTAGTGTTGTGGGCACTAGATGAAGACAGGACATATGGCAGTAATTTACCATATCTGTAGCTACTTTGGAAAAGCAAACGAGAGGAAAGATTCCCCTTGGTCAGCAACACAAAATGGTAGGTGTCGCTCAAGGTGACCTCAGGATTAGTTTAGGAGTGAGTAGTATCTATGTCCTTCCAATTTAGTCCTTCCTTTCCTCTTCTAGAGGGAAAAGAGAACAATGAGAGAAATTGGAGAAAAAGATGTCTGCAGCTTTTCTCTGTTTCCTGAGTAAGGGTATCAGTGAAGCAGATTCTATCTTCCTCACTAATCTTTGCATTCTTTTTGGTCTCCAAATTGATCTGCAAGATTTTCTCCAGCTGGTTATTGAACATAGGTGTTTATATGAAAAATAACTCCATACTCTCCATAAGGAAAAGTTCCTATACACATACATATTTCTTGCAATTTTCCATCTGGGTATAGGGTGCAATAATAAGGAACAATTAAATGTGTAGAGACATGGACCAATTTTAGTGAGCATGTCTGTTACTATATTGCTTTTTTAGGGGAGAGAAGTGACAGATACAAAACCCCCAGAAGGAAGTGAAACTGCTCATGAGTTGAAGAATAAATGCTTAGATTATAACTTTCCAAGGTATGGGGAAAAGAGAAAAGTACAAGGAGATCTAAGCAATTTAGTCTGACCCACTTACTCTGTGCTTTTCTGAAGAACAGAGTGCAGTTGCTGAGCCCTCTGAGTAGGGACTATGAAGTCAGGGCTGGAGGGTTATATATGCAATGGCAAATTAATCCTTAATCACAATTTTTCAGGCAGGAGATGATGAATATCAATATTTGTTTTATTTGTCCTCTTGAAAACAAAGTTCCTTGAACCTAAATGTTTGATATTTGGCAAGTAAGTGGACCCCAGTTATAAATAAACAGTGTAGATTCCAATGTGAATGACCCTCATTCATCTTTAACACTTGAAAGTTTGAGTAGTTTTTTCACAAAGCAAAATTTCACTTTGATATATTTAAAGAAGTACTTAACAATATATTTAGAGAGGTCTTTTTTTACCTTATATATTTACCGTTAATCTCAGTAGTAAGAGATTAATAATTACAATCTGCAAAGCTAAATATTACTAATCCGATTTGAAAGATGAACTCACCCACATGATACTAAAGTGACTCAGTGTTGAATTTTCATTACTGCTCAATAAGCTCTGTGTAAGTAAAAGTTACAAAACAAGAATCTTAGTACTCATTTGGCAACCAACTTAGAAATATGTTTCAGGTAAAAATCATCAATGGCTACTGACATTATTGCCTGAAAAGTTTGATAGGCTATTTACATTGTGTCAAAATATTTCTCCACAAGACATATTAATTACAAAGTGAAAACAGTAACTTCATAAAGGAGAACTGTGGCAAATGTCATCTTTTTCAGGTCTTAAAACTTACTATTACCACTAATGAGAAAAATAAATATTGTGTGCTTCTCAATATAGTATACCAAGAAGGACACAAAATAACCTCTGTGCTACTCTTGGTGAAAATGCATAACTTAAATCTAACCATTAGGAAACATCATGCAACCATAACTTGGGATATTCCACAAAATAACCTGTGCTTTTCATAAATGTCAAAGTCACAAAGACAAATAGACTGAGGAACTTCTCCAGATTTTATGAGACCAAAAAGAAATAACAATAAAATGTAATATATGATCCTGGTTGGACACTAAAGCAGAAAAACAAAATCATTTTATTATAAAGAACACTAGTGGAACAGTTGCTAAGATTCAAATAAGGAACGTAGATTAGATAATAATACTATTATCAATATTAATATCTAAATTGTAATAATTGCACTGTGTTATATAAGAGAATATCTTTGTATTTTTGAAAAGCACAATGGAATATTTAGGGGTAAAGAGGTATTATGTTAACATCTTCTGAAGAGTTTACAAATAATAATAATAATATATATCAAAACAAACCTATACATTTGTGTGGATGGTACAGTTGGAAAATGACAAAGCAAACATGGTAAAATGTTAACTTTGGGGAGTCTGTGTGAAAAGTAAATGGGAAAGGGAATTTTTTTATTATTTAAATTTTTTTCCTGTAAGTGAAATTATTTCAAAATAAAAATATCCCTCAGAGACCAAGTGAGCCAAGCCTCAATCCCTGATGGGGAAAACCAACATCGCACAGCTAGTTCATGGCAAATCTAAGTCTTAAGAGTCTGAGGCTTTTCCATAGTCTCTCTCTGCAGAAACATAAACTTGATCTCAAGAGATCTGCATAGAGGTTCTAATTTGAAAGCATTATAGGGCTACAAAGTGATAACAGAAATGAGCTTTTACTATGCTGCTCCTACTAGTCTCTATTTGGGAATAACCCAGTTCTGATTACACTCCTGGCCTAAGACACAGGAAAGCCCTCTCTTCTCTCTCTCACTTTCCCGTTACAGTTTCACATACAAGGGGAGTTGGGGAGGAAAAGAGATCCTTGGCAAAGCCTCCTGTACCCTCAGCAATCAGAATTAAGAACATGGCTTCTAGCTTGGATTTGTATATCTTAAAATTCCAGTTCTGCCCCTTTAATACCTATGTGACTTTGGGCAAAGAACTTGGCCTCTATTTTTGTAAAATGGACATAGAAAAAGTATCTGCCTTTAGAATTATTGGAGGAATTAAATGTGACAAGTTTTATAAAGTACTTAGCATGGAGCTTGGTGTATAGTAAGTGTTTGGAACGTGTGGATTGTTTTTTTTTATTATTATTTTTATGACAAAAAGGGTAGCTAGTATTAAGTCCAGATTCTCATTTCTGAAAAAGCAAACTAGAGAATAACTCAGTTGCTAGATGATTTTGCTCTCAAATACCTATGAATATTAACATTTTAGCCAGAAACACAGTCGTGCAATGACCATTTTACCTCTTTCTTTTCCATCAAGGAAACTGGTCATTAAACTAGAAAGAGAATTAAAAAAAAAACAAAACTAAATGTCAATCAGCAGGAAATTGGCTAAATACTTTATGATGCTCACCTTCATTGGAATGATAAGAAGCAGTTAAGAATGAGGTAGGTGCAAATGTACTGGAATGGAAGGATATCTAATTTATATTGAGAAGTAAGGGGAAAAGAAGCAAATGGAACAATAGAAACTATAGTATGTTTGCAATTTTACAAAATGTGCACAAAGAAAGAAAAAAGAATTAGACAATTATATTCAAAACAAGAAATAACTGGGGATGAGATTGGGAACAGAGTGGGAAATGTTTGGATTCCACATTATGCATTACCTTCTATAGTTGTTTAGTCATTTCAATAATAGGCATTATCTATACATTCATAAGACTGCCAAAATTACTAAAAGTTTATTGTGTGTGTATGTATATAATTATATACATATATAATATATATAATATATATACACACACACCAGAATTCTATCAATTCAGCATTATAATAACTCTGATTGGCTCCTGAATGTATCCCAAGAATTGCCAGAGTTACTAGCTAGTGGACCCAGCCACTGTTCCCAGAGGTCCAAGCTAGGTTGTAACAGTAACAGTCTGGGATAAAAAGAAGAGAACCAAACAAAAGTTAACAAAGAATAGCAAGAGAGTATTTCAGCATTCATTTGTTTTCTTAACTTTATTGCTTAGTTAGCAAAACAAGCATGATGGAAAATTACGGTATTTCATAATATTATTACCACCCAGATAACCAGGGACTATTAGTTAAAATCTGAATCAGTTTTGAAAAAAGTGATAGCATAAGTGGAACAAAGTCATTATGTTCAATAAGTACAGTTTCATGGAGAAAAATGTTAAATTTTTATTTTAAAAAATTTTAAAATTTGGGAAGAGATGAATAAAAGAAGTGTTGGTAAATGGAAGATATAAAATGGTGTGGTTTATCCCCAATTATACAAATGAGGACATGAGGCCCAAGGGTCAATTGACCTGACCAAGGTCACACACTGAGTTAGTGCTGTTATCATGGAATCAGATGGCTGTAGGTTTCATGTGAATAATGCTCATGGGTGTCAAGCCCAAGCGAGATTACAGTTGCTCATCGTCATTGACTATGCTATCCAAGAATGCAGTTCTACTCTTTCCAATGTTCCTTCTTTCAGGAGAAGCTAGATGCTTCTAAGAAACGTTCTGATTGTAAATGTTGGCCAACTAGTACAACATGTGTTCATATAGTAATGTATATGAATGAACGGAAGGTATCTGGGAAGAACCAGTCCCATTGCCATCATTTGCCTCTGAGAATCCAAGACAGCTGGTCCTTGGCAAAACTTTCTCTCTCCAGTCTTATTCCATTTGTATAACACCAGTTATACGTTTATGCTAAAATTTGATTTTTTTTTAAAAAAAGAAGGAGCACTTACAAGGGACCAGATAAGAAACTGAGAGTGGGAAATACAGAAAAGAAAGAAAATATAATTAGAAATAAGAGGCAGATTCTGGCCTTCAAAAGCTTAGAATCTAAGCAAAAAGTCATGTAAATGACCTACTATAATAGTAATTATTGCAGAAGAATGAAATTGGGAGATACTCTGGAAATCTGCTAAAGTAATTTCATTCTAGCTTGGTGATGAGGAGGATCTCAATAGAGGAAAAGGCCTTGAAAATGAATAGGAGTTCAACTGATGGAGAGGGGAGAGACACCGATGGCTGGCAGGCCAGCACAGCTAAAACACTTGAGTATATTCCAACCTTGTCTATTGGCGGAGCAAAAAGAAATTGGTGTGATGGAAAAATATGGTATGTGAAAGAATGAGGACAGGGTCCACCAAGACCAATGTGAACCTTATTCTGTAAGGGATCAACTGATGCTTTAGAGGGGGTGACATGATTTTGCCACTGTTTTAGATTTCCTCTGACATGTAAGAGATAGAATGTAAAAATGAGAAGTCAGCAAGGGAAAGACTGGTTAGTTAGCTATTTTAATTGTTGAGGTAGTAAACTAGAGTAGAAACAGAGTAGAACAGAGGGGATTGATGTGGATCATTGTAGCGGTGACATTTATGGAGTTTTGCCATTGAAGTGAACGTCTACGACAAGGCAACATGATGACACTGCGATCTGAAGTTCTGAGGTCTTGGAGGAAAGGATGCCCTTAGGTGTACAGGAAGCACACATTCAGGAAGATGATGAATCTCACATTAGGAGATTTGCCTGCTTGGGAGGAGGGGAGGCTTGAAGCATAAGGTCCAGTAGGATACTGAAATTGCTGTTTATGAACTTGAAAGACAAATCAGAATTAGAGATTTAGGTTTCTCAGCAGAATAGAGATTGTGGAATTGAAATTGTGAAAGTGATTGAGATTGTTGAGAGAGAGAATGTGGAATGTCAAGAATAGATATGACAGAATTTTTAAAAATGCCTACATTTTAAAGGTTTGAGGATGAAGATCAACCAAACAAAGAAAAAGGAATTCAAAATAATTAATACCAGCTACCACTTATCAAGCATGTTATTTGTGCCAGACTTTGGGCAAAGTCCTCATATAAATATTTTATTTAGTCTTCATAATAATCTCGTGGAGCAGCTGAAGCTCAGGGGTTAAATGACTTAGATAAGAATATAAGTAGCCAGGTTCAAGGAAGAGCACATCCAAATGGCTAATAAACATATGAAAAGATGCTCACCTTCTGTAGTAGTTGAGGAAATGCAACAGATTTGTAAAAATTGAGAAAGGACTATGATACTTCAGGGAAGGGCTACTCATACACTGATGGTAGAAATGTAAAACGGTACAACTTTTTTAGAAGGCCATCTGGCAACATCTATTTGAATTAAACATACATGTTAAATATAAATTAAACATACATGTGTCTTTTGATCCAGCCATCCTTCAACTAGGAATTTATCCCATAATATAAAATCACCAGCCCAGAGTGGAAAATGTCTGAAAACCAATAGCATATCCATCAATAGGGGAATGATTAAATAATTTTGAAACTTTCACATTATTTAAAAGAATGAGTTAGTTCTACGCCAGATCATTTGAAAAGGTTTCATAATGAACTGTTGAGTAAAGCAAGAAGCAGAGAAGATATTAAAATGTGATACATTCTTATAAAGCAAAAAATATATATACATCTGTGTACATGGTATCTGTGTGTACATGCACTTACATGCGCATGTGTGTGTGTGTGTCTGTGTGTGTGGTGCAGTGTATTTTCCCATGGTTGTGTTTGACAATTCAAAAGAAAAAAAGGAAATGTACTCAACAATGTCATATATATGCTCCCAGAAAGAGATTAAATGAGCTGAAGCTAACAAGGCTTGAATTTGGCCATGAGGAAGCCACACGTACCCTCTAGAAGAGAAATTTCAATTGAGAACTCAAAGAGGCACCAGATGCTAAGAGTCAAAGAGCAAGGCTGTGGTAAGAAAGTAGTGCCAAGGATTACTGACCATGCTTCAGAGAAAATCCAGCAATAAGAAGATTGTGAGTTTGACAGGACAAAGAGCAGCTAAGATTAAGTGTTCTTATATTTGGTATGCTTGTGTTTTATGTCAATGGCTATTTGGGTTTTGGCATTGTTCTGTCTTATTGACTTTAAGAAAGTCTTATCATATAAGTAAGTTAAGATAAAACATAGATACAAAAGAATGGCCGGGTCCCAGGACAGCTGGCAGGGGAAAGCTGAAGAGCTTCTTTTTGTCCTCTCTCCCCAGGACCCTCTTTTAGTAATGCCCCTGAAAGACAAATGTCTTTTTTAAGAGATATAATTTCAAGATTTCTGCATGAAGAAAAAAATCAGCCACTGATCTGAGGAAGCTAACCACTACCCCCACTAACCTCCAACAAGTAATAAGTAAGATACTTAAATACCTGTGCTGACTTGCTGGAAAGTCAGGACACCAAAGTAAATCCCAAGTCTCAAAATAAAGAAGACACGGGAGAGCAAACATCATTTGAGGACACTGCAAGCTGGTGACCATAACCCAGCTGCTCTTCCAACTGCCTCCTCTTATTCTGTTAAGCCAGCCCTGTGCTGGCCTGCTCTTCTGTCTCATGCCTCCTTTTCACCAGTCTGGTTCCAGTTTTGAGACATTGTTACCTGCACTCTTGGGCAGGCCCACCAGATATCTGCTCCCTAGTCTTAATCAACAAAAAAAGATTGGGGAAATGGCTTATATCCTCTCTCTGCACTTCCACATTATCCCCTAAAATAGAAACAATTGCCAGAAAATTGCTTTGGGAATTATATGTCCTCCCTCTGAGTGGAACAAGTGACATGGGTGAATGGTCACTGTGCCTGCCTGGCTGTTCACCATCTTGCTAGTTCTGCTCCTGAAGTCGTTCTTAAGTTGGACATGTTCTCCCCTCTATTACTGCCACAAGCAGGGTAAGCTTATGTGGTAGGGCTTGCTCAACCCCTTCCCCAGGAGAGGCCTCAGTTCTCTAGTTTCTCTAGAGACTAGCTGGATGAGAGGAAGAGTAAAGTAATTCAAGGACAAGAAACAGGAAGTTTCACCTTGTTCAGCAGTTCAAATTGCACACATTCCCTAACCCAGCTTTGTCAGCAAAGAGCTGACACTCTATTTTAATCTTAATCTGATTCTTACATTCTCCTTGCTCTAGAATCAGGAGGCACAGTAGAGAGCGATTAGTTGGAACCTCCAACCTCAACTTCTAGTACTGACAATGCCAGGCTTGTCATTAACTACCCTTAACCCCACTCCTCTGACCATGCTGTGGCCCATTTACCTCACATGTGGTCAGAGTGCCACTGAAGAGGCTGTAGCTACTTCTTAATCTCAAGAAAAAAAAGTGCATTTTAACAAAAATTAAAATTAAAATATTTAAATCTGGATTAGATCAGTACTTCTTAAACTTTAATGTTCACCTGAGTCACATGGCTGTCTTGCTAAAAGGCAGAAGCTAGTTTAGTAAGTCTAGATGAGTCCAAACATTTGCATTTCTAACAAACCCTGAAGTGATGACAACGGCATTGACCACACTTTGCACAGAAAGGGTTAGACCAGAGGTTCCCAAATTTGGTTGCACTTTGAAATCACCTAGAAATCTGAAAAATCCTGAAACCTAGTCCTTAGCTGGGGTCAATTAATTCATAATCTCTGGCAGTAGAACACAATAAACACTATTTTTTGAAACTTCCCCAGCTGATTTTAATGAGTGGCCACATTTCGGAATCACTGTTTTGAAATGATGAAAATTTTTGCAAGGGCTAAATATAAATAAGAAATATCTGGAGGCTTTAGGTAATGCCAAGCCAAGGTCTTAGGCTAAATTAATAAAAGTAGATTTTCTAAAAAAAAAAAAAGAATAAATAAGTAAAAGTCAATAGTTTTCACCTTACTTTAGCTGGACCATATGTCAAGTTCAGTTTGGAAGGCTATATTTTAAGAAGGATATTGATCTCATGGACTGTCCTAAGAGAATAGTGAGCCATGTTATAAACAAATAAGATCACAACAGCTGTCTTCAAATAATCCAAGGCCTGTCGAACACACATACACATACACACACACAACAACAATAACAACAGAAACTACTCTTTCTCTTCTTGGTCGAATGAGGCATTGATATTAGCACACCTCAATCTAGATTTGCTTAGGTAAGTTTTCTTTCTCATTCAGGCAGATTCCAGATTGGTTCCCACACCCATTTATGTCTGGACCCAGTAGTAAAAAGGCTGGATCTCAGCCTGCATCCTAATACATGTGCTTTGCCATATCTCTGTAATTACTTCCTTTTATTGTACAAGTAGGTGTGTGAAATATACATTAAGCACCAATAAGGGTGTGACTGAGTTGAGACAGTATTAGTTGCCCAATATGAGTAATAATGAGGATGGTTACTAAAGCATAAATCTTTGTCTACACAAACTTAAACACAAATGCATATTTTGATGACAATGTCAATTCATCTAGAAAAATTTGATTTAGAGAGAGTACCATTGGCCTTAAAATGACTTCCTGAGGGTCTGTTCCAACATTTAACATTATCCACAAAGCAGTAATGTCTCTTTGTTGAATTAGGAAACATTCACAATCTGTTCAAGTTTTGTTTATACTGTGTTTAAGATTTAATGAAGATTTGTTACCAGATGCCAGAGACAAGAAAACTTAAACATTCTCTGCCTAAGAGATTTTAAATGACCCTGGACTATTTTGTTCTGTGAGTAGCTGTGTCCCTAGATACTGACTCTTGAGATAGTTTCAAAAGTGAGAGTTAGAAACAACAGAAGAAAGGATGCATATGAATTGAATGAGGTTTACTAGTTTACACACACACACTCACTCACTCACTCACTCACTAACTCACTATGCTTTATTTACCTGACTTTGCCTCAGAGGCAACAGTGTTAGAAAAATAACCAAACAGCAAACTCTGGTTAAAGTGTACTTTAGTTTCTTAATTTCTCAATTCCAATTATTAGCAATATCACAATGGTAGGTAGACTCATTTATTATTTCAGTAGGTGGTATATGATGGGTTTAGATGTCAGAATATAGTTTAATGGGTCTAAATCTTGAATTCAGATTCTCATTTCTGCCATTTACTCCCTGTGTGAACAGTGAAATTGCCTAACTCATCCAGACCTCAGCTTCTTTATCAATAAAATGAGGATGATAAAACATTGCAGGATTGTGGGAGGGTTAAATGAGGTTGTATACGAAAGATGCACAATTTAATGCTTGGCATATAGGAACTACTCATTAACTGGTAGCCAGTTATATGTTCATCATTATAGTTCCATAAATATTCTTTTAATGTGTAAAATAAAACCTTAAAGTAAATGCAAAATGTATACTATAACTCACTGGTATGATGCCACCTAAAATTCACATTTTTAAAAAGTAATTTATTAAACACTAGTCAGAGACAACCACTCATCACAGTCTTTATCATTCCCACATAACTACATGAACTTGACCTGTGTCTGGAATTCTTGGACTCCTTCTTTTACCATTGGATGATGCTTGATAGTTACATCTCAAAGGCAGACATGGTGAACATAAACCTTACTCTTCTTATGCCAGCCAGTCTCTCTCTTCTTCCATTTCTCTTCCTTGTCCATCCCTATTCCAATTCTATCACCCCTCTCTTCTTCATCTTTGCCAGGTATTCATAGTTTTGTTCTAAAACAGATGATTACTGGAAGAGCAAAGATAGGTTCTGGCAGATCTAAAGTCTGGTTCCTGTCTAAGTAGGAGTTCCTTCCCAGTGGCTTCATACTTTAGTGCTACTGACAAATCACGGGTCCTGACTGTGAAGCTCAGAACTGCTTCTCACTAGGCATACAGTCTTGACTCATTCTGACATCTTTGAGTTTCACACCCTCATCTATAAGATGGGGATTAAAATGACTCATCTCAGAGTATATATCAGTATAGTCTGACATAATACATATGATGAAAACACTTAAATCTAATATCAAAACTTAGGCATATGCCATTGTATTTCTTAGGCCTATATTTTTATTAACCAGAAATAATAGTGAAATTTGTAGAATGAGTTCCACACCTCTGGTTAAGTTATTTGAAACTCTACCCTGGGGATTGTCCATGAAGATGCTTAGAGCTGGCCTTAAATTCCAGATTGCAAGGGAAGAAGAGATTGATATTTTGTAAAAGACTTATGAGGTCACAGTCAAGGTACCAAAGTATCATAATATTCTCTTTAGGCTTTTTTGATTTATAGTATAAGATTAAACACATGTAAACACACACACACACGTACACACAAGCTCATGCACAAACAGGCACTTCTTTAATTTTTAATAACAGAGGTGTGGTTCATATCAGCCAAGAGAAATGGTGATGAGAATGAGAATGGGATTGAGGAACATCAACTTTTACTTAACATAGGTTTGAGAAGCCTGGGCTCCCAAGCTTCTATGTGAAGGTTTAAACCCAGATTCCAACATCTATCATCTATGTCGTCCTAAGTTATTTAAGGTTTCATGCCTCAGGTTTTTTTATTAGTAAAATGGAGATAATAATAGTATTAACCTTATTAAGTTGGTGTGAGGCTTAAAGGAGAAAATTCACATACACTGCTCAGCACTAAATTCCTGTCACTTAATGTGTTTATTAATTATCATTATAATTATTATTATAGTATGACTATCCAGTACCTTTTCTCCACTCTTCTTTACACAGGTCCCTCTCTTAATGAGGGGTGACAATGTCCCAAGATGGAAAATCATATTTTCCAGTCTCCTGTGGAGGCAGGGTTTATAATATAACTAAATTCTGCCCTTATGGCATATAGGCAAAATGTTTTTGTTGTGCTTCCAAAGAAGTTCTTTAAAGTTCTTTAAAAATGGGTCTGATTCAGCTAGAAGAATACTTTCCACTTTCCTCTTTTTCCTGCTTTGAATTTTTACATAACACCTAGAGCATGGCATCTATCTTAAGATCACAAAGCAAGCTAGATAGAGTGGAAGCCATGAGAAGAGAATACCAGACTTGAAAAAGGAAGTCTAAAATATTGATAGCATCATAGAGCTACCATGCCAATCCTGAATCATCTCTTTGTAGACTTCTCTTGACTGAAAGAAAAATAACTCATATCCTCTTTAAGGTATTATGCTTGATAAAATCATTATGCCGATAATGAGCCCAGTTTTATGTTAGATGCAGAATAAATAGAAAGCTCTGTGAATGTCAAGTTCTTGTCTGGAATGAAGAATTTCCTTTTTAACGAGACTTTAACTTAGAGGTGGAATGAGGACTATTCCTGCTGCCAATTTCTTTGCAACTTATCCTTGAAAAAGCACCTGATTTCCTTAAGACAAAAATATTGTTAAAGAGACGAAGATAGAATCCAAAAAAGGAAAAGAAATTAATAAAAAACTAGTAATGTTGGAAAAAAACAAAAAAGGTAGCTTATAATGGTATAATATAGGTCAGAGAAAAATCAACTGAGGAAGATAAGAGTAAGATAAAGGAAGAACTAGCAATGAAGGGAACTGTTATGAAGAAAAAAGAGATGGAAGGGCAGTACAATGACTCGTTCATTAATATATAGTTGTAAACAAAATGATAATGCCTTCCCTCAACATTTTAGTTCACATACCAACTTGTAAAATTGAAATTAGTTGCCTGCTCTGTTGATCAATCAACAAATATGTATCGAGTGGTGACTTGAAATAATAGGGATCCTGAGCAGTTCAGACTGGTTAGGGAAGGACAAAGCTGGTAGTTGTGCAGATGGTGACAGTGTTAGATTTTAGATCTATGTTGAAGGTAGAGACAAAAGGACTTACTAGTATTCGATGTAAACTATGAGGGAAAGAGAGATGCCAAGGCTTTTGGCTTAAGCAACTGAGAAGATAGTGAAACAATTTACTGAGATTCAGAAGGAATGGTGGCAAGACATTGGGAGGGGGGAGTATCTCTCTCTCTCTCTCTCTCTCTCTCTCTCTCTCTCTCTCTCTTTTGCCATTTTAAATTTGAGATACCTATTTAAGAGTCAAGTGGAGAAGCTGAGCAGGCACTTTGAGATATAGGTCTTGGAGCACAGAGAACAAGTCTAGACAGGATATCAAAGATGGAATTTAAAGAGATGCAATTTCAGAGATTACCAAGAAAATGGGTGTAGTTGGAATTGTAGGGGTCTAACATTCAGAGGTCTAGAAAAATAGAAAGAGCCAGGAAAAGAGACTAGAAGGAGCAGACAGTAAGGAATGAGGGAAACTAAGCAGATATGATGTCCTAGATGAGAAAATGGTAAATGCTGCTGGGAGACCAAGTAGGATAAGAATGGAGACTTGAGTCTACAGCCATGCCAGCCTGAACAAGCCCAATCCCATCTGATTTCAGAAGCTAAGTAGAGTCGGGCCTGCTTAGTACTTGGATGGGAGACCACCTAGGAAGACCAGGTGCTGTAGGCATAATAAATAAATAAATAAATAAATAAATAAATAAATAAATGATAAATAGATAAAGGGATTGTAAGCTGACAAGTTCCTTTCAATCCATGAGGTCAACCAAGGGATGCCTCGCCTGAAAAATTAAAAAAGAAAAATAAAAAGAATGGAGACTAGCCCCCTTGCCTTGGTAAGATATAGATCACTGGCTATTTAATAAGAATGGTTATAGTGAAACAATGAGGGTGAAATCTTAGCTGGAACAGGCTGAAGAGAGATTGGGAGATTAAATAATTGAGGGAATAGTAGAGATGATAATTTCAATTTTGCGGCAAAAGAGGATGTCATGGAATGTAGTAGAAGGTTTTGTGGGGTCAGTGGGAGTTTTTAAAACTTGTTTTTTAAATCGCTTTTATTTATATCCCCAAAGTAATTACCTTGTAAAGGGAAGAAAGTGATGTTGTCATAAATGAAAGTAGACGATTTCAGGAGTAAGTCTCTAAGAAGGTAAAAGGGGGTACAATCCAGGACCCAAGTGGAGGTTAAAACAGGTCAGTGCAGGAGTGAATCAATCACCTAAAGATGGGGCAGATTACTTTATTAGGAAAATTCAGTGAGTTTCTCTGCCAGAGTTGATTGCCCATCTGAAATGTGTAGTCATAAACATGAATTAGGTCCACTCAGTGTGGCCGAATTATATTTTCCAAAAATGCTTGTGCTAGTTGCTGCTGGTTAAAGCCAATCTTAGTTAATAAAATGTCTTTGTTTGAATTCCTGCAGAGGCCAATATTGAAAACTCTGGGAGATGGTGCAGAATGTGCCTTAGAGTTATCCCATCTGCAGGGTGAAGGATTTGGGGGTATATATCCACCCATCTCCATCAGTTACCAGTGGTGAGTTTCTCCCAGGGAACTTTAATTCCCTGGCAAGTCCAATCTGTACACAGGCACTGTGCTACAGGGGGCAGGAAATGTGCTCTGGCAGAGATGCAGGTGTTAAAAGTTGGAGGTGAAACTGGTGGGGCAATGGGATATGGGTGACATCTTGACAGCATCTGCTAAATTAGTGAAGGACCATAGTTATATTTTGGCTTGTTTTACTGGCAGTAAAGAAGGAAGGTGGACATTTCCTCTCCTGGTACTGCCACAGAGTTCAGAGCAGTATGAGTGGCCAGCTGCTAAGACTACCCCTTCTCTTGTCTTCACACTAGGTGCTTAGAATCAGGATAAGAGGTCAAAAATTCACTTTGCATGCATTATCTCATTTAATTCTCATACAATGCCTGTACCAAGGGGATCATGAGCTTCATTTCACAGAAGAAAAAACAAGCCTTAGAGTTTTTTCAAGATCACATCTTTCGTATATAATAAAGCTAGAATATCAGATCTCTCAGACTCCAACTCTCCAGCTCTTAATCTGTGTTCTCAGATAACCAGATCCAGGTATAGTGTGTACCTGGTCCCCACCTTTCAGGAAAACATGGTCAGAGCTTACTCTGACAATCTCTTTGAAGGACAATTTGCTTGGAGACCACTCAACATAATGTGTCTGATTTTTTTTTAGGTATTGTATTTCCTTAATTTGTGGGCAAACTTTTCCAAGTGGAAAAATTATATAAAATAAAATATTTGAAAAGCATCTCACACTGTGATTGAGTCATTAAAAAGAAAAGTCATTAATAATGCATTTACTTTGATTATACTTTCAGTCACCGGGAGCTGTCAATGGAGAATTACTATTCTCTTCTGACAAAGTCAAAGTCATATAGGGGTCTCTAACAATGCACATGATTGTTCTAGCATTATAAAAGTGGGAAATTGTTCTCTCATGGAAAATTCATTTTAACGCCATGGGGCATCATTAACATTTTGGAAAGATTGTGGTCCAAGGTTGGGGTGGGGTGGGAGGAAGTAGACAGAGAATGGAGCCTAAAATAAATGAGAAACATCCAACCAGTTTAAGATGGTTTGCTAAACACCTCCCCTGCCCTCCCTTTGTCAAAGCAGCATTTTTTTTTTAATGAAATCATTCCAATATGCTCCCCTATGCTAGTAAATTCTCTATTGATCTTTCTGGTCTGCTCAATTAAAAAGAAAGATGGAATGTAAATGCAGACAGCTTTTAGATCTTAAGATGCACACCTTTTTCTTCTCTAAAAATACAAAAGCACTGTAACAATTGGATTCTGAAATTGACTCAGGTATTCTGAGCCCAAAGCCAAAGTCCATATGTGTGTAGTGAAGAACTCAGCACCTATTTGGGTGAGTGTATCAACAGGCAATAACTCTCCCAGCTGCTCTCTGGGATGGAGTTTACAGGTTACTTAGAAGGACAAAAAGAAACAATCTGCAATAAACATTTAACGTTATGCAGAAGCCCTCAACATCCAGAGACAGCCAAGGATGAGAGCAGAAATCGTGGATCCCTTCTCCTGTGAAAGGCCTCCAGCACTGGAAACCACAGGATGTCTAACCATTGGGCTCGCAGGGCCTCCAGGAGACCAGAAAAATGAAGGCCAAAAGATGTACTAGGCTGAGAAAAATCTTCACCCCAGTGAGGCTACTTTCATCCTAGCATAAGTGCAGCAGCTGTTGTCATGTGTAAGCTTTCAGCATTAGAGCGACACTTTTTTTTTAACTGAACTCTGTAGGGATATACTGTGCCAGCACCTCAAATTCATTAAAAATTCATTAACATCCACCCATGGAGTTGCCATTTATTTGCTGCATAGTATTTTCTGGTAACACTACAGAAAGAAATAAATGAGACTTTCTTCTTTGGGATCAGAAACCAAATTTCTTTCCAGGCTATGTAGTTATGGTCTTGGCAGGTCAGAATATTACTTTCTCCATGTCATGTGTGTGAGGGTCTATGGGCGCCCAGTCCAGTGACAATGAGTCAATGAATACTTATAGACTGCTACCACTTTGATTGGGTAAGGGAGCGTGGTGGTCCAGCATCTGCTCTTCTGTTTGCTTGTTTGTTTTCAATTTTTACTATGGAATATTTCTAACATGTTCAAAATTAGAAAAAAATTTATTTAAGCTTCTACTCATTTCCCTCTTGCCTGTAATTTTTGAACCAAATGTCAGACATTATATTGCCAACATATATTCCAGGTATATGTTTTTAAATGAGGAAGACATTCTATTTTTTTTAAGGAGTGGGAAAGGGGAATAGGTATAGTACCATTTATATAAAAATTGACAATAATTCCTTAAGATCATTAAACACCATGTTAGAATTAAGACTTCAAATTTTGTCATTAAATTCATATTTTAAAACATTTCGTGTATATATAAAACAAGATCCAAATTTGAATTTCGATTGGAAGTGATTAGTAGGTCTATGTTTGTTTTTGACTACAAGAAGCATAATATAATTATGATTATAAAAATACTATGGAAAATAATTCCATGTAATATCTTTATAGCCATCAGGTAGAATGAAGAAATTATATTTTGTTCTATTTGCTTCAGATTGGATATCTTTTAAGTCTCATTTTCTATAAGTTTTCTTCTCTCGTCTCTCTCTCTGTCTGTCTTCTTTTTTCTCTTCTAATTTATATGTTGCAAAAAGCAGATCATTTGGTCTATAGACTTTTCTAGTGTAAATTTTTTGGCCCCATGGTATAATTTAATATGTTTCTCTCTTCTCTGTATTGCCTATAAATTGGTAGTTATAGCTAGAGTATTGGCCCAATTTAGGTTTTTTTTGTTTTTGTTTTTGTTTTTATTTTTGTTTTAGGGGATATGGGTAGCTAAACCACTTTATATGTAGTGACATATAAGAAGAACATAAAGTTTAGTGGTGTGTGTGTGTGTATGTGTGCATGTGTAATGTTGGCATCTGTGGATAAGCACTGCCTAGATCCTTTAAATTAGTAGGGTTGCAAAATTGGTGACTGTCTCATTCTGTCATTGCTCTTTCGCTTGTTAAAGGAATGATTCTATAAAGAAAAACTTCCTTCCAACTAATCTTTTGTTACCAGGTCTACTATGTGTTTTTCAAAGCCAGAGCAACACATTCCTTTTCTCATACCATCTCATTTGCCTGTGCACTAAAAATGAAAGGAAAAGCAGAAGTTTTTTCCAATTATTATTGTTATGAAATAACATTAGACATGTAAAAGTTATAAAGAGTAATATAATAAGCAATCTGATGACTAGGTATCTTCTCACTGTTGTTTTAATTTGTATTTTCCCTGATTACTAATGAGGATAAGTGGTTTTTTCATGTGTTTACTGGCCAGGAGACATTTTAACTGGCTTCTGGTTTTTTGTTATTAAAGACCAAGAGTATCAGATTCTGCATGGGCAAGAGGAGAAGGGGCAAAGGTTCCAGCCATGCATACCACTGCAGTCTGTTTTATCCTCACTACAGGCCAGTGTGGGCAGTGTTGGGAATGAGAGTGTTTTCCATATGAGAGCACTGTTGAGCAGGCAACATGACAGGGAAAAAATGCTGGGAAACCACTAGACTGGAGGTGAAAAGGTAATGGTGAGAAGTCTCAACATCTGTCAGAGGAGGAGATCTGAGCATCAAAGCAGCCTCGTGTCGCCTGAAGAATTAAACCGAAAAACTTTTGCACATGTGTGTGCTCTGTTGGGTTGAGTAAAAAAAATAGAGAGAACAAGAGGTTTATAAGAGGGAAGAATGTGGCAGGAAAATAAAGGCAAGCAACCCTGGAGATACTCAATAACCAGGGTTTCAAATGCCCATAGGAATCAAGCAGACAATAAAAATGAAAGCAGGAGACCTAGTACACTACAGAGTGAAAGAGGTGGTAACTGTGGCCACCTGGAGATGTTCCAACCCATCAGCTTTATCTTGACTAGTTGGAATGTAGGCCCAGTGTTGCTAAGGTGCTTGAGAAGTTGGAAATCTAGATTTGATATAGAATCTCTTAATTTTTAAAAGCAGCATTTTGTTTTGTTTTGTTTTGTTTTAACATTGTGCTGACCGAACAATATGTAGCCAAATTCAGCCCTCTTGGGTCTCCAGGTTGCTATCTTTGCATCTGAGGTTTGGACTCTCCCTAGGGCCAAAAAAATGTTCTTTAGTCACGGACCTGGGGGCCTGCTCCATGTTCCCCTGGCCTCACTCTAGACATGATCACATTCATTGCTTAGGAAAAAGTTATTTCCGTTTCATGTGCCTTCAAATGTAATCACGAAGATTTTTTTCGACTTTGGGCATGACTGAGAAAGCTTCAAACTATTTTCTTCTTTGTTCAGTTGTTTTGGTTTAGGATTTTTCCAGCATTCAGCTATTCAGCTGAGGTGTCTAAAGCGCTTTTATATGTATATATTTATATATATAAATATATAATATAATAAATAAATGTATTTATTTATATGTTGGAACAAAATGTCTCTGTAGCTTTAGAAAAAATATAAATATGTACTTTTCCTTCAAACAATCTAGATATATGAAACATAGATATATGAAAGAACATATTATAAAACTTCATTCATTCAAAGATGTGGCAGTGCATTATAATTAAATGCCACATTCCCCATAATTATAAACGTAATTATAAATTTTGGATAAAAGACATGCTTTTGAAACACTTAAAGCAGTGTATACGATAAATGAATAAAGACAAGAAACTTGCACATTACTCATTTCCAAATGTCTGAAGGCTATACCATGTGACAGAGTATCGGCTTATTCTATGTAACCCTTAAGAGTAGAATTTTGGCAAGTAGCTGAGAAAAAAATCAAACTTTGGTTTAATAGAATAAAGATCCTCATAGCAGTACTTCTTGAATGAAGGAGCACACTGCTTCAGGAATCAGTGAGTTTCCTGCCATTACAGGCACTCAGGTGATGTCTACCAAACATGAGGGCAGGAAATGGTGGCATCTAGGTTCTCAAACCATTAGACAATATGTAAGTTCCCTGCCAACTCTGACGTTAAAGATTCCATGATATGTAAATTCATAAACAAAAGGAATAATATCTCATTAAAATTAATAAAGAATTGAAAACAAACACAGTTAGATCAAAATATTAAATCAAGAGAAAAAATAGTAAAACATTGTAAATTGATATAAGGCATGGTTAAAAATGTTTAATAATATCCATTATTTCAGTTATTCTGCTTAATATAGTTCATAATAATGATATAGTGTTCTATAACTGTGATTAATATATAGCTAAGGGCACTGAGGTTAACTGACTTGCCTAAGGTCATAAAACAGTATTTTTATCAAGAATCGAAAGCCAAAGTTTTGACTCTTAGCCACATTTATTTTGCATATGAATTATCACATACTCCAAATCATGAGTATATAAGGTTGACTTTGTTTATTAATCAAAACAAATTGCAAAAGCTAATATTGGGTGAATGATAAAGCAAAGGAGAAGATACGTGGAACAAATATTTGTTAAATACCCCCTCCACTCAGGGTCATATACTGGATCTTTTACATATTATCTCATTTTATTCTCATAATAACTACATGAAGTGGGTTAACATTCCAATTTGACAGATTAGAGAAGTTAATTAGATTGTTTGCAGCTATGCAATTTGAGAGACTCAAAATTGGCAATTTTCACCTGGATTTTAAATCTAGCCCAGATTATTTCAATTAAAATATGGTATTACTTTATTCAGTATCACAGGGAATTTTTTTTACTTTTCTGTGATTTCCTTTGCCTATTCATTACGCATATAGTTTTATTTGAATTCTACTAAATTTGTTATTATTAGGAATAATAAAACTGATTCTATTTAATTCATAGCTGTTCCACTATGCCATTAATTTTGGAAATAAAGGTGATTTATATGCTATAAACACTTGAGATTAGAAATTAATTTTTGATGTATACCAGGTGTTCTATGTCCTCCACAAAAGCTTTCTCTTTTTTAGTCATGAAACTATCATAATTTCCTTTAAACTAATAATATTTCATTTCCTGTGCACCTGCAGAAGAGAGCCCGACACATTTTTTAAAGTAAATTGAATTTTTTTATTTGTTTAAATGAATCTATATTGTTAGTATCTTGTAGTCACAGGGCAAAACTGAGTTGGAGATGGAAGATAATGCAATTTAAAAAAATTTGAGGTGCAATTAATAATTCTTCTTTGCCAATTTCAAATATTGTGCTGAGGAAGCGTTCTATCAATAGATAGTATCATCTATTTATCATGGCCCTACTTCGTGCCAGGTGTTGTACTAGGTGATCTAGATATATGAGGAATAATATTTTTACATAGGACAACAGCAAAGGTCAACCAGTTGGTATTCCATTATGCCATCACTGCGAACTTTTTTTTATCTATCTATTGTAGGGTTTAGATGGGTTTTTCACATTGGATACTTTATGGACCAACATTTAGCTTAATTTGCCTTTAAATCAGAAATCCTGGAGATAAAAGTGAAAAGGCTAGCTGGCGGAATTTGCCAGCATTAGTGACTTCCAGGGGGCTGAATTCACAGCTTAATTTGCAATACAATACTCATTAACTTGGCTGCCTGGAATATCCTTTCTTTTTCTTTTCTTCTCAGCAATTGTCTCTCTCCATTCTACTACCCTGTTTTCCCAGGAGTATCCAAAACACTATACACTTAGCCTATCAGTTTATATTTTCATTTTATTGCAAATATATTTCATGTATCTGTATCTCCAATTACACTCTGTAGAGAAAGCATATCATTTTCTTTAGCATCTGTCCCAGCACCTAGAAATTGAAATGAATGAGTGGATGAATGGCTGGCTGGATGGATGGATATATTGCAATATGAGTTCAGAATACTCAGTCTACTCAGATCACAGCCCATTCCTTTGCACAATGAGGCTGGAAAAAGTTAAATGTGATAACCAAGCAGATGAGATCTGTATTTGCAATGCTGGCTTCTATCTTGTTAGTACTTTCTCCAATAAGTGAACCTGTTGAGATTTCACTGCTTTTTGGCATCTATAATAGCCTATCAATACCTTCATTTTAATGGCTCAAAGGAAGTTATTACAATGTTTGTAATGAATGCAAATTATGGATCCATAATCCTGAATGTCTCATAAAGAACCTTGCTAAACAGTTATTGTACCTACACAATAGCATCTCTTATGAAATCCTAATGAATCAGCTTTAAACAAAACCTTTTTCACCCAAGTCTGCAGTGTGCAATTTTATGAGAAACTCAACTGGCTTTTACCCACCACTCCTCCACTAACACCTGCATAATGGAAGAAAAACCAAATTGGGCTTGTAAAGACTGACATTACAAGCTAGACAATGCTTATTTCAACTAGATAGTAAAGTCTTCTGGTTTAATTTATTCTGCCCAATGGTGATTCTTGTGGGGAAAAAATTACAGCCCCATGGAATGAAAATAAAGCAAAGACATTATTTAAAAATACATTACATATATTTAAAATAACACCTTGTCCTCATTTCATGTTTTAGTTTACAAAACCCTTTCATATATATATTATTTCACCTCATCCTCACAAATAGCCCTGTGAAACTGAGTTCTTGTTATTGTTGTCATGTTACATATAAGTAAATAGATTCAAACAAGACCTGGCTCAGAGAATGCTATCACCCCTTTACTCAAGAGCTCAAGCTGGAAACATACCAGTCTTCTCCCTCTTATATCTATTTGATATAAAATCATTTGCTCTTTATTGAATTTCATATATGTCTCCTTTTTTTTTTTCTATTCCCATTGCCGTTACCTTAGACTTTGTCTCAAATAGTACCCAGTACATAGCAAGCATTCAGTGAATATCTCTCTTGAGGGAGGGAGGGTGGGAGGCAATAAAGAAGAGTGGGAGGGAACACATCCTCTGAAACTGGAGAGATTACAATAACCTCTTACTAGCTACCTTGCCTCTAGTTTCAAAATCTTTCAAACAAGTCTCTATGTGTCCACAAAAGTGCTGTTTTTTTAGTGTATACACTTGATATATATATTATTTCTCTGGTCAATATCCCCAGTCTGACCAAAAACAAATAATAAAATCCCATTCAATTGACATAAAGAGCTTTTCAAGATCTGCCTCTGATTATTTGTTCAGCCCATCTCCTGCCACTTCCCCTTGTTCTTTGTGATTATTTCATATTGAAGTGGAAACCACTCCAGTCCTTACATGCACCATGTTCTCATGACTCCATCCATGCTGTTTTCATTGAGTGGAAGTCAAGTACCACTCTACGTTGCTTATTTCAAGGCTTTTTTTTTATTCCAGCAAGCAAACCTAGAAGATCCACCTTTGGGAGATCATTGATTTTGAATACATTATCTTATTACATTATATGTGTTTTCTTACATGATTATTTCCATCTACAATTAAAATTCCTAGAGGCTAGGTGCTTTTGTAAAATCATTTTATCACTATCAGCATAGTGCCTGATATAGCATAAAGGTGGGACTAACTTTTAACAGTTAGTTGGAGTGAAGTCAAGAGGTAGATCCATGACTTCACTCAACATTCACTTGTTCAGGAAACTACTCTTCCTCCAATTCATATTTATTCTCCTCAAATCATGTTATTCCCCATTTGTCTCTAGGGTGGGCAGACACAGACTCAGGCCTGGGCAATCAAAGCACATTGTTCTCTCTTCTTAGCTTCAGAGATTCATTCTAAAATGGATAGTAGGCCTGAGCAGGACCAATCCGAGTCTTCACTTGGACTTTAGTTGAAAGTATGAGAAACGGTCTATGTTTTCTTTCAGGATCATCAGCTATCAAGATGAAGGAGTCTAGAGTTGCTCTTTTGCCCATTATGTTCAGAGATCTTACCTGAAAATTAAGCCAGCACTGGGGAAAGCAAAACGAAGACATGGAGAGACCAATACAGATGGTCCTTAGACTTTGTTCCTTGATGCAACTTGTTCCTGCCAGCCTTGCTGGAGGTCTCAAAATTTCAATTATATGAACCACCATAGTCCCCTTTTCTTTTCTTAAGCTACTTTGCATTGGGGTTCAGTCACTTGCAACAGAAAAAGTTTTGATTAATATAGTGCTCTAGATAAATTACTAAGCAAAAGAAAATCTAACCAAGTCACTCAACTCCATAAAAAGTATCATATCTACCCCAAAGCACTATCTCTCTATTTTAACAATAAGTTGAGATGAAAATATTTACAACATATAGTCTTCTTGATCTTTCATTCCCTAAAATGAAATCTTGAATGAGCTTGCTGAATGTTTCCAACAGTTCAATGAAATACAGACAAAAGAGCAATAGTTTAACATAGCAAATGCTAATAGTTCCTTAATTATAAAGGCATTACTGCATATTTTATAAAAAGCACATTTAATAAGAGAATTAATAAGAATGTATACTTTAATTGTTCAAATCTCACTCAAGGACAAAAAACTGTTTAGAGAGAGCAAGCCAGAAGAGCAAAGAAAACCACAAGCCCTTCTATTCTCTAGGGTGACTTCCCATCTCAGCTTTCTGCTTCTACTGCAGACCTCACTGTCTATCACTATTGGAGAGTGAATGGAAATTTATGTCCATGATAAAATGCTGTCCAATAGGTAGTTTTATAAGATTTATATACATACATTAAGTCACTCTGTCCTTTGCCATGTACCTCCAATAAACCTTGTGGTTCTCCCTCATCATTTCATGCCAAATGAAAAGTGGTAATATTACCAGATTTGTAGTTAATTATCATGAAATATGACTCCTAATGATTTAACATCTTTGTTAAGAAGTCATGGTAACATGAAAGACTATGCTGGAAAACATCATTAAAGCTATCATTTACCCATGACATTTATATTTCATTCACAGTAAAATAAAAAAAGCTAATTGACAAAGCACATCTATACAATATTTCTTGAGAAGATAGCTCTCTTAGCTCTCTCTCTCTCTTTCTCTCTGCCAGTTATTTTGGCATATTAAAGTTTAACTTATAGGATCTAACTTTTTTATCCTTTTTAATGACCTTTAAGGTGACTTACATTTCCTTCCTTTTAAAATAAATTTATGAGAATATAATCCTGCCTTGACAAAGGAGCTTAAATGATAAAGAGTTGCTTTACTTTCTGTTTCCCTGATGAGCAAACATGTTCCATGAAAATTCCATGAAACTGTTACAAATCATGACTAAGAAAATGTCATAACTTTGCTTTTTTTCTAAATAGAAAATGCTTTTAGGAAGAATGCACTGTAAATCCCTCTTCTCTAATGTGTATCTCCAAGCCATGATCACCCTCAAAAATATCTCTGCATTCTACAGTTCTATTTTATAAAAAGTTTAATAGTAGCATTAGCTCCTGTAGGATACAAAATACTGCAGAGTCAATGGGCAATCAGGGTCCAGGTGTAAGAAACTTTTACTTAATTGTATATGTACTCAGATTGGTCTACTGAATTTGATGAACTTTGTCTACCTGGCTAGAATGAAATGCACTATTTCCTAAATGGCAGCCTTACTTAACCCACTGTGTAAAATACTACCCCTTTTTCTCTTCAGTCTACCCAGCCTGTTTTATGTCTTCATAGCCCTCATTTCCACTTGATGTATAAAATGCATCCTATCCTTATTCCCTTATTTGCTACACTCCTCTCTCTACCCAATGAGAATGTTAGTTCCCTGAGGGCAGGCTCTTTTTCTTGGTGTATATCCCCAGCTTCTAGAACACAGCATAGCACAAACTCCACTCAGTAAATATTTGCAGGGCAAAAAATATGATCTAATAAACTTGGAGAATCTTGTTGTTAGCTTCTGAGCACTCCTTTATTCGAAAGCATGGTTTAGGGGTCAAATCATATTTATCAAGTAATTTCATGGCAATTACATCTTATACCCAAGTATCTCACTGAATTTCTTTTATTAAATTTAATTTCCCTTTTCAGTCTACAACCCTCACAAGCTCTCTTCTCAAAAATCTTTGGAAAGCTCCCCATCCTCAGCTTTGATAAATTACTTGCCTCCATCTGCCCCCTGCCACACAGTGTTTAAAAATATAGTTGAATTTAACATTTTTTCTAAGCAAGAAAAATTCCTTCCTCTTTATCTAGGTAAAAAAGGTGAAGATAGATGGGACATTGGCCTGAAAAATTACAGAATAGACTTTGAGTGGTTCAGGAAAGAGGAATTTATGAACAATTTCTTATTAAACATTTGGAATTATCATATATATATGATATATGATATATATATATGTAAATATATATGTAAATGTTCCCCCCTCAAAGAAAATAGAAACATATCTTAAAGCACTTAAAGAAAAAGAAGTCAAGGAGGAAAAGAAATGGCATAGATGATAGAGGCTCTGTTCATCCCTCTGGTGACCCAATCAAAGTTGTGACAGAAACAAGGAGCAAACAGCAAAGAAAATCACTTGGGATCTAGATAAACAAACCATACAACTAGGGAGAAATCTAAAAAATCACCCTGCAATGGCAGAAGGTAGGACAAGGTGAGGACATGAGGCTGCCTGGTTCCAAGCGGCTGAGTGGGACGAAGGCTATCGCAGTGGCAGCGGCAGCTGCAGTTGCTTCTTAAGGCGGCCGTGTCCACGAACAGATTTTTGCAGTGACAAATGTCTTGTTCTGAACACAAGTGCCAGTTTGACTGTGCAGGGTACACTGGGGATTTATTGAGGGACAATGAGTTGTTGCAGTGAGGGCCTAGGTGAGACTTGCTCTAGGTGAGACTCATACAGAAGTGCCAGTGGTATCCACTGTTCCTCTGGTGAGTCCTCCCAACTCCCAGTGTGCAGACACAGTGCCGCCATTGCTGAGACATCAACAAACTGAGTAACTGAGGACACTCCACCCGGAGGACTCCCTGAAATCCTGCCTACCCCAACTCACAGGTCCTCCAAGCCACATCCAGGTATATCCTCAGCGAGTCAAGTGCTCTTTGCTGAGCAGTACCTAGACTTATACTAGTGGCAGCTGGCCTTAGTTTCTGGTGTGGCCTTTTGAGGTAACTATAAGCACAGCATCTGTGGATTGCTTGCTGAATCTTAACAGGTGGCCCTGGAGGGGCACAAGCTGGCGCTAAACTTGGCCTGCAGCTGACTCATCTCAGGACTGTGCCACTGAACACCTACTTCACAAATCCACAATAATAAGACCGGGAGACTTAGGAGCTTTGCTTAGTACATAGAAACAGCCACGGAAAGACAGCCAAAATGGGAAGACAAAGAAGCAGAAATCATAAGAGAGAACAGAACAGAGATCCAGAAATAATGGAGTCAAGCAATCTAACAGATGAAGAGTTCAAAACACTGGTTATAAAGATGCTCAGTGATCTTATGGGAAGAGTAGATGAATTCAGTGATAACTTTAACAAAGAGATAAAAAAAAAAACATAAAAATTGAAATGGATATTATAAAAGGGAACCAGTCAGGAATGAAGAACACATTATTTGAGATAAGAAGTATATTAAATGAAATAAACAAAGTGAATAAAGAAGAGGATAAAATTACCTATATAGAGGATGGGGAAAACCAACGACGCTCAATCAGAATGGCGAGAAAAAAGAAGCCAAGACTATAATAATAATTTAAGGAATCTATGGGACACTATTAAATGTAAAAATGTTTGTGTCATAGGGGTACCTGAAAGAAAGCAAGACGTTGAAGAGCTATTTGAAGATATAATGATGGAAAACTTCCCAAACCTGATGAAGGAAATATACATACAACTCAGGAAGTTCAGAGTCCCAAAAACCAGGAACCAAAGAGGCTCACACCAAGACACATCATAATTAAAATGCCAAAGGTTAAATACAAAGAAAGAATCTTAAAAGCAGCAAGAGAAAAGCACTTAGTTACCTACAAGGGAGCACCCATAAGACTGGCAGCTGATTTCTCAAAAGAAACTATGCAGGACAGAAGGGCTTGGCATGAAATATTCAAAGTGATGAAGATCCAGGATGTACAGTTAAGAACATGTCATCCAGCAAAGCTATCATTTAGAGTTGAAAAACAGATACAGAGTTTCCCAGAGAAAAATAAGCTAAAAGAATTTATTATCACCAAGCCAGTATTACATAAAATGTTGGAGGGACTTCTTTAAGAAGAAAAACATGTATAACATGTATCAAAAATGGGAATAAAGATTGGTAATAGCTACATTCCTATCAACAAGTACCTCAAATGGAAAAGAATTAAGTGCTCCAACCAAAAGATAGAGTGGCTGAATGCATAAGAAAACAAGACTCCTACATATGCTGCTTACAAGAGACTCACTTCAGATTAAAAAACACACACAGACTAAAAGAAAGGGGATGGAAAAAGATATTGCCTTGATGGACCTAGAGGGTATTGCGCTGAATGAAATAGGTCAGATAGAAAAAAACAAATATAACATGACTTCATGTGCATGTGGAATCTAAAGAAAAAAATAAATAACAACAACAACAACAAAAACAATAATAAACTCATAGATACAGAGAATTTTTTAGGGCTAATAGATGGGAGAGGGGTTGGGGGACAAAAAAAGACAAAGAGATTAAGAGCTACAAATGGATAGTTGCAGAATAGACATGGAGATGTAGAGCGTAACATGAGGAAGGTGGTTAATAATGTAATAAATATGTAAGGGGGAAGAGGGGTACTAGATTTAGTGGGGTGATCACTTTGAGTTATGTGGATTTCTGATCACTATGCTATACAATTGAAACTAGTATATTACTGTATGCCAGCTATAATTGAAAAAAAAAAAAAACTCATTGAATTGTACAATGTAAATACAGGCAACTAATTGTCTATTATATTTCAATAAAGACAAAAAGATAACACTGAATAGCTAAATAAAGTCAAAATTCCATGGTATAAAAAAAAGGAGCCAAAGAGAACTAAATCTCATGAAGGAAACTTTTGCTTTTCTAAACATAAATATATTGACAAATTTAAAACATCATAATGCATAAACTATACTGGTTTAGTAATGCAGTGATACCCCTCTTAAGGTTATTCAATATGAATAAGGATGTTTAGTTCTTTCGCTAAATAATTAAAACCAATACAATTTCCACCGGCGATGTGTTAATGAGGTGAGATACACACACTCCAATGAGTTCTAGAGAAATGTCATCAGTGTACTTCAAATTTATAATTAATATCGAACCAGCCAGCAGAGTTCACCACTGAGGCCAGAAACATAGTATTGAGGCATAATTTTTATAAAGTTAAACTCATTGCTCTCTTATAAATACAAAGTGAGCACATGTCAGAGATTTACTTAATTCATTAATAAGGGAAACAGCATAAAGATAAACTGGTTAAAAGAGAATTTGAGAGGCTGAGTATATATTGGCACTGAAGAATTGTAAAATTAGATTTCTAGGATAGATATAAAACTGGTTATTGCTCCAACAGACAATTAAATACTAACCTTTGAGACAATCTTTCTATCAGATAAATTTTACTTTTCATTTCTATTGGACAAAAATTATTTGTATCGCTCTCAATTTTCTACAAGCTAATATTTCCCTTTAGAAAGATGTAAAATATCTAAACAAAAGGAAAACAGTAAAGTACATACCTATAGAGAATGAAATTACCTTTGGGTGGGCCTGTTAGATGATACCCCAGTATGACATTAAAAGGACATGTAGTCACTTTTTTAACTATTTATAAGTTTTAGATACTATTATTTTTAACATTAGTCACAAAAATAAAACAAATGCACAAAACTTGCTGATTAGATAAAGTTATACTAGCCATAAATTCATATGAAAATCTATACCATTAGCAAATTGATCTTAAAATATCACAGACCACATTAAATTTAATATATATAAAACAAATGATAAAAATACAGTCATGGGGCCTAATCTGCCCAAGGTCCCAAAGCCAGTGGTTATTAATCCGCTTTTTAACCGCTGCTAACAAATTGATATATACAACACTATACTGGCATTTCAACATTTCAAAGAGCTAAAACAACTCATCTACTTCCCTTATGCAGTCGGAAAAAAACAGTAGGCTAACTACAGCTGAACTTTGTAGGCCAGCAACATTATCTCAGCAAAATGAAATGGCCAAAACTCTGAAACTCCTAATCAGGTAGTGGAGATAGAGACAAATTTCATCCCAGATCTCAAAAGACAGAGAGTGAAAGATATCATCAGACAGAAAACATCTTAAAAATAAGAGAAAAAACTGACTTCATATCTTCTCCCTACAGGCAAATACACATGTACTCATGAGGTTTTTGCCATTTTTTAAAAAAAAATCTCACCTGGATCTGATCAATTCTCTGACTATAAAACTACTAATTTAAGGAAAATACAATTAACAGGGAAATAGTAAATAACACCATTAAAATATAATCAGCTAAATCTAGATGGAGGGACTAGATATCTAATCCCTAAATCTAAATAAAGGGAACATTGCAGGGCAACCCACTCTGTTTTTTTAATAAATAAATGGCAATGGTGGGGGCAGAAGGGGGAAAGATTGATTCAAACAAACCATGTAAAAAATGTCAAAACAATTAGAAAAAAATAACAATCTATTTGATGATATCAAGGAAAATCAAGTAATATTAATTGTTTCTGTGTAATAAAAATATTTTACATGGTTATGTTTTTAAACTATCCTGTCTGTTAGAATTACATATGGAGATATTTACAGATCAAATGATATACTGAACATTGCTTCAAAATAATCTAGGGGTTGGGAAAACATGGGAGAAGGTACAGATAAAATAGTTTAGGCCATGAGATAATAATTGTTGAAGCTATGTGATGGGTACATGGGAGTTTGTTATCCTATTACTTCTAATTTTGTATAAAATTGGAATTGTCTATGATAAAATGTTAGAAAATAGTAAATAAATATAGATATAAAATAATCCTTTTTAGCTGTATTGAGATATAATTGATATTATATAAGTTTATGTAACATTATATAGTTTAAGGTGTACAATGTTATGATTTAATACATGTATATATTGTGAAATGATTACCACAATAATGTTAGTCCATTAATTCACTGTTACATTATATATATGTATGTGTATGTGTGTAGTGAGAACTTTTAAAATTTACTATTTTAGCAACTTTCCTATACAATATAATATTCTCAACTATAATCACCATCTTGTACATTACATCCACATAATTTATCTTATAACTAGAAGTTTGTACCCTTTAACTACCTTCACCCATCAACTTTCATCCCATCCCTGACAACCATCAATCTGTTCTGTTTCTATGAGATAATGAAGACCCATAAGTCCTGCAGGCTTTCTTTACACTTTTCATTCTTTTTTTTATTTTTGTGTCTCTATTAAATAATTTCAAGTGGCCTATCTTTCAGTACACTGATTCATTTTTCTGTTGATCAAGTCTCCTGTTGAAGTTCTCTATTGAATTCTTCAATCTAGTCATCACATTTTTCAGATGCAGAATTTTTGTTTTTTGATGATTTCTATTGCTGTGTTGAACTTCTGATTTTTTTTTCACACACTGTTTTTCTAATTTCATTTAGTTGTTTGTACTTTGTTGTAGTTCACTAAAGTTCTATAAGGGAATTATTCCTAATTCTTGTCAGATAGTTCATAGCTCTCCAATGCTGTAGGGTCAGTTATGGGAACTTTATTAGTTTTCTCTGTTTGTGTCATGTTTATCTGATTCTTTGTGATCTTTGATCTTTTGCATTGGTATCTGTATATTTGAATAGTGTTCTCCTCTTCCAGATTTATAGGTTCACTTTGACATGGAAAGACCATTACCAGTCCACTCAGCTTGGGATACTGGATTTGTCATCTGGTAGCATCTATAGGTAGTTGGAGCTTACCTCTGGGGTCTCTAGTTGAGCAAGGTCACTGCCTATGCTCTGAGATAAGGAGCGTGCTGCTGGCTGGGATCAGAGTTAGGGTGAGCTTCCTGATTGTACGGGGCTATTAGCTGTGCCCTGTAGTCAAGTAGAGCCATGTGTTAGGTGAAATAGCAGACTGTGTTCCCTGGCAGGGTTACACCTCTGTCTGTACTTCATGATTGGGCAGGGCTACAAGCTGGGCTCTGCAATCACTCCTGGTTGGGTGGGCTCTCAGGCTGTGTTCTGAGTGGATGGTTTCACTAGCTGGACTCTATGTTAAGTGGGTCTAGAAGCTGTACCCCAAAGAAGGATAGATCAACAGTCTGGGCTTCATGATCAAGGAGGCCACTGGCTATGCTCCACTGTTGGGCAAGATTGCTGGCTGGGCTCTTTGATTAGGAGAGGCCTCCAGCCATACTCCATGGTTGGGTGGACTAGAGATAGTTCTCTGTGTTTGGGCAGGGTTGCTGTCTAGGCTCCTTTATCAGGTGGGGTGATAGGCTATGCTCCTTGCCTGGGCAAGGTTGCAGGTTAGGTTCAGCAATTGGACAGGGCCTTAGGGTGAGCTCTGCTATGAGGCAGGGCTATAGGCTGGACTTCACAGCTGGACAGTACTGTAGGCTGGATTCTAAGGCTGCCCAGGACCACTGTTCAGTCTCCCTGATTATATGGAGCCAGAAGCTATGCTTAACAGTTGGCAGAACTGCTGGCTTGGCAGGGCTGTAGAATAGGCTCCGAAGATGTCCAGGTTCTCTGGTCAGTCTCCTGATATGGTGGGGCTGGAAGCTATACTTGGCAATTGAGTAGAGTTATGAATTTGCTTCCTTACCCATTTAGGGCTGTAGAACAGGCTTTATTGCTGGTACAGCTTGTTGGCTGGGGACCCAAATCAAGCAGAACCATCAACTGGCAAGATGAGGCCACCATCTTGGCTCTGTAGAAGGTCAGAGCCACTGGCTTGGATCTCTGCTTGGACACCACTGCAAGCAGGAATGTGGTCCACCAAGATCTGAACACTGGTTGCTCTAAGCTCCTTTTCCTTTCTCCATCTCTATCTGATCTTCAGTGGTTAATCCCTGCAGTGATCCCCAAGAGGCAAGAACTGAAAATCTTCTCAGAAAGTATCCCACAATAGCGGGGGAGCTGGATGTCCACCTTGGGCTCTCTTTTTCCCACTGTAAGAACCATAGGCCCAGTGTGCACTCTTGGTGCATCACTGTGTTTGCCTGAAGGATGGATGATGCAGTCAGAGTGTAGCTGCTCCTCTTACCTTTTAATGGAGTCCTTCTCAGTCTCTGTGGTCCAGGGGGATGCTTCAGCTTCACCTTCATGTTCTGGGATTTTTGCAGTGGTGTCTTATCTATGGAAATTGCTAGTTGGTCTTCTTGTGAGGGGGAGTGAAGTCAGAAACAAACTATGTTGCCATCTTGATAACTTGACTCTTTTAAAATAATCTTTATAATCCTTTTTTATGTGTATTTTTCTAAGAGGGACACCTAGTAAGCACTATAATCACTAAGGAGAATCTTTTAACTTACTGAACTCATTATTTGTTTTTCCCAGGTAGCTGAAAAGATCTCACCCTTTCTAACTTCCATCATTACCAGAGAAGCAGCTTTAAAATTATTCCATATTCAAGATTAAGATAGTAAACAAAACAGGATCAGAAACTGGGGGAGAGGGTTTATAAATCTTTCCGGAAATCATACTCTGCTTCTGCTAATAGAATATCATTTGTGTAATATAAAAAGTCAATTAAAAATTTCATTGACCATTTTTGCTTTGCAAGAAATAATTTTACTAGTTATTTGAAAACTTCAACTAAATATTAATTATATCTTCAAAAGACCAAGATTGAAAGACAAGTAAGTCTCATCACAAATAATCAGGAGGCTAAGTGAAAACTAAGAAGTAATTGCATACCAAAATATTAAGTCCTTTCTGCTCTTAGCTATTAAATTATATTCAAATTTCACTTGTCTTGTTCTTTCATGGACTGTCTACAGAGAATTTTCAGTAGACGTTAAAGATGATTCTCTAAAAAAATTAAAGCATGTATATATTTCAAAATATTACATAGGAAAAAAGACAATAGATAAGAATAAGGAGAAAAATGTATGCAAAAGAAGTGATAGAAGACAGAAATTTGCCTGAAGAGACAAAGGAACCCTAGAATCTGATTTATAAGTTTCTCATCTTATGAAACTGTCTTTTAGTGTATCGAGTGATTGGTATAATTTATTGTGCCTTTAGCAAAAATGCTGATGCTGTTTCTTATAACACATTTATCACCAAAAGAATATAATTGGTATCAGCAGGAATGCTTTTGACTGCAAGTAACATCCCAAGTCAGCTAATATAAATATCAAGGAAAATTTGTTTTCTCAAAAGGCAAAAAATCCTGAGATGAGGTGGCTTTGACATTTTCCACATTTCCCCTCTGCCATCCTCAGCCAGTCAAGTTTGTCCTGGGCACCCATCCCATCATGGTTGCAAAATGGTTGCCATAGTTTCTGGAATGTTAAGAAGATGGCTAGATATATAGTAGTGAAGAGAAAACATTTCTTTTTATGTGATTAATTACAAAATAAGCAAGATTTTTTTCCCTGAGATCCCTAGCATATCTCTCTAATGTCTCATTGAGAAAAACTGGATCAAAAGCACACTCCCAATCCGTTTCCTAGCAAAATTAACAATATTTACCTGATTGAAAGTTGACTAATGAGGTTTTAGCCTTGAATAATGTGAGGTCTGAGTGAACAGAGTTCTGCAGGGCAGGAAGAGTGGTGAAATATCTCTTAAATAGGATCTTAAATAGGGTCTTACAATCTCGACCAGTGTTCCTCAAACTTTAATTTTAGAATCACCTGTTGTCTAGTTAAAATGCAGGTTTTTATTCGGAAGGCTTAAGCTGGGGCCAGAGATTCTTCATCACTTCAATCACCATAACAAGCTCTATGGTGATTCTGATGCTGCTAGTCCATGAACAACACTTTGGGTAGAGTATCCAGACTCTACATAACCAGATGAAAAGCAGGCTGGCATGATGGAATACAATCTGGACTAGAATTTCTAGCTGTGTGATCTTGGGTATGTTACTTAAAAGCTCTAAGCCCAAGATGAAGGAAAGAAGCAAAAAGGAAGGAAGGAAGGGAGGGAGGGAGGGAAGTAGACCAGATAATGGGGACTTCTGAAGCAGTGGGATTTTGGCTCATTTTTCTAATTTGTCAAGGTCACTCTTTAGTGACAAATGAAGAGAACTAGGCAGAAATAAAGAGGACGGTGTTTAATAAGTACACCTAGGAAGAAAAAAATATAAGTTGTACCAATAAAAGCTGTGGATGGTGACAAATGTATATGTATGACAGAATAAAAGGCCTCAGAGTCCCTGTGATAGCTAGCTATATTAAAATATTGCAGTAATGTTATAGTTATAAAACTCACCCTGCCTTTGGGATGCCTAACAAAGCATATATTATGTTTTGGGCTACAGAGTTCCGAAAGATAGACTTTAGCCCCTGTCTCTTACCCAGAAGGGAACTGTAGCAGACATAGGGACAGTTCATCAGGAAAGAGTAGAGGAGTAGAATTCTCATTCTGAGAATACTAAAAGGTCACCTAACCCAAAATCAGGGTAGGATATGTCCTTACTTGAGGAGAGGACAATTGGCTGTTTTTCATGTTGACAAATCAGGTAGAAAAAGTAAACAGGATTCAGTAGCAGAATGTGTATATAATAAAACCTTGACAAGAGCCTTGAGTCTAAATGTCTTCCAATCCTGCTTCTGAGTGGCCCCATGACTGTGGGTATGTTAATTAACTTCTCCAAGTCTCGAGTTCCTTTACTGTAAAATGAAGAAAACACTACTTTCCTTTCAGAGCTTAGTACTGTTAAAGACTAATAGGAAATGTATCTGGCCAGAGTAGGTGCTTAAGAAATGGGAACACATGTTATAATAATTCCTAATAAAAGGTTTGAATTATAAAGAGGTTTCAGTGCTGCATATAATATATGTCCTTCAAGAGCTACTGAACTATAGTTTAGTGGTCAGTGTGTACCTTACAAATAGGCATCACATGGAAGTCCATTATCTCACCTTCTCTCCCACCCCCATACAATAGGTGATATGAAAATGTTATTAACTCTTGGGGAAAAGGTGGTGTTCTATAAACACTGATCATTTTCCTTACCCCCACCCCTTCCAATCCAATCAACTCTTTTTTCTCCACCGTTATTCTAACAGAATGAAGGTTGCTGGGCTTCTTTCACGATAGAATTATAACATTTAGCATAAATTATTTCCTTAGTCTTCATCGGGCATAAAATTCAGCCAAGTAACAATAATTATTCCAAAGCACTTTTACTATGAGTCCTTACCTTGAACCCTACTTTTCATATGTCTCAGTGTTTTGAAAATTTTTCCTAAATGTAAAATGTTGCTCAGCATGCCCTGCATTCTCCTTAAGTTCTGGCTACATTAATTTCCATACACTTGAAGTGCGCTCAAAAAAAGGCAATATCTGTGCTTATGTTTGGTTCTGTTTCCTGCAATATTAATGAAGGGAGTTTAAGTTTATCCCCTTAAACTTGCAAGAAGAAGTTCATGAAAGCTTTCTTCCTTAAAAGCAAGAGCTGCGAGAGACTTTAAATATATTTTTTCTGTATTATTAATGGCTTAAATTTGGGCCTTCCTTCAGAGTGTAGAAAACCTCTAAATAATCCTTGGAGACACACATGAACAGAAAGGTTATGGTATTTTGAACCTTCCTTGCTCATGACCTTTGAAGAGGCATCTCAGAGAATACCTGGCATTCTCGGGAAAGCTGGGCTGCTGAGCCTGGCTACTTTCTGCAGATGCCATGTGCCATGACTGCTAAAATGGAAAGTCAGGGCTTTAGCCTGATTTCAAAATACACAAAATTCAGGGCCAAAGTGTAATTCATCGTCCAATTATTACACCTTAACTAATAATGCAAACCAGTCTCAAAGAGTACAACACAGAGGTGTTTTTCAAATTTAGTTATTTGGACAAACAAGTGATCAGAAAAAGTAAAATATAAGTCACATAACATAATAACCCTCCTCCTGGGAATCATTAATTTGAAATCTGATAATATGCTTCTATTGGGGTGGTTTAGATATACTTCTATCTATAAGCAATAATTAATAATGATAATGGTATTAATTAAGATGGTAATGATAAGCACAATAACATTTATTGATCACTTACTAGGGGTGAAAACCTATGCTAAGACTTTATAGATATTAACTCATTTAATCTTTTTTAAAAAAATACCCCAAACATCCTGACAAATTCTAGGCTAAGGATCAACATAAGGATAATAAAATCCTCTTAACACTTAAATCTAGGACACAGGTACAATTCACCACCCTTAAGGACAAGGGCTTTGCCTTTCATCTTTTATGGCACCACATAGTACATGGCATACAAGAGATTCCACAAATATTTATTGAAAAAAATGAGGTAAGATTGGTAAGATTTCAAAGTTCAGAAATCTGGATTATTTTTGTGAAACTAATGCAGTTTGATAAAATATTTAAGTGCTACTACTCATTAAAAATGATTATTACTTCATTTCTAAATTGTTTATAATGAAGATTTTACTTTTATAATCGAAATGTGATAAAAGTTTATCTCCTCAAACAATGCTGTCTTACAGAAGTAATTACACAAATGCTCAAAGAATATTCATCACAGTTCTTCTTGGTAAAGCCAACAAAGAGCAGAATCATTTACATGTGCATATAGAGACAAAGAAACAAAGATGTAGATTTTTATTTTCTGTTATAAAATTTAAAAATTAAGTGTTGGCTCAATGACGAACATCTCAATAATAATCATATATTCATTCTGTGGACGCCTAAGTATTGAGGTTAAACATAATTTTTTCTTTTATCCCCTTTTCCTGTATTTTTCAGATCACAAGTCTTTTCACAAAAATAATGGCCCATATTTTTGTCATAGAAGTGAGGGGATCAGAATTGTCTGAGTGAAACATGTCTTTACTCAATGTCACAGACATTGGTATGTCTTCCTGTGGAAGGATCTGAAACTGCTGCTTTACCAGGTGGGTTTCTTTCACAAAAGGAGAATTTTAACAGAAGAATTTTAGCACAAATGATTTCTTTAGTCTTCTTTAGGCATAAAATGCAACCAGGTTAAATAGCACTGTGATTCCCAAACGCTCTTGTTATTATAGTAAGAACATACCCTTACCTGGAACTTTGTTTTTGCATGTGTCACAGTGTTTTGTGAAAGTTTCCTAAATGTAAAATTGTTGCCCAGGGTGCTTACTCCTTGCATTCTAGCTAAACTAAGTAGCTGTGTACTTGAAGTGCATTTAGAAAAGACAATACCTGCACTGAAATAGAGCTCTGCTTTCTTCAGTAAAAATGAAGGAAGTTTCAAGTGTTTCCATACTTCCCACTGGAGATTTAGAAGCCACTTATGAACTGCTGGAAGTTCAGGGACCTTCATTGCTCAGAGACAGGCCTGACAAGTACATGTCAAACACAAGTCACCTGTTTCTGGTATAGCTTTAAATTTCACTTCTTCCATTTGGGACCTTCTCCATATGGACCCCTACCAGATCAGGAAATTCTCCTAATTACCTTGGAATTTTGTGCTTGCCCTCCACCTAAAATTTACTGCCCTGTATAGAATGATCTGCTTATTCATTTGTTTCTCTCAAAGAAGAGCATCTACCACCATCAAGCTAGTTGCATTTTCACCTAGAGATTTCATATTCGGTAGATTTGATGCCTGTTCTACCTTGACTCTATTACTATATGCTACTATGCATAGCAAGATTTGCTAGATGCCATGAACATCCAACACCATATTTCAACCAGAGAGATACTCTCAAATGTAAATCTGATGGTTTTAACTCCAATTGTCCCCCTCCTTAAAATCTTCAAAGGAAATTGGCTATAAGGCACTGCATTGTGTAACTTAGAATTTCTCAACTCTACCTCTATATTAGAATCACCTGGGGAATTGTTTTTGTTTTTTGTTCTCTATGTAAATAACAATACCACAAAACCATCCCAGGACAATTAAACCAATATCTCTAGAGGATGAGTCTAGGCATAGTTGTCTTTTACAAGCTCCTCGTGGGGTCTTAATATGCAGCCTGTTGCATTCTAGCTTAAATCTTGATACTTCGGCCTCCCTGGTCTTTTCAATTCTTGGAGTCCTCCACATTTCTCATCTAGGGACCTTGTCCCTAACTACCTATAATATGCCTCACCCCTTCCTGTTCCAACTCCATGAGCCCACTTACACCTTTATATCTCAGCTCTGATGTTACTTCCTCTGGGAGCCTTAAACTTTTCCCAAACGTCCCAGACTAGGTAAGAGTCACTGTCCTAAAAGACTCAGAATATCCTGAACTTTCTCTTTATTTAAATTATCACGATTTGCAATGAAACTTTTAAAAAAATACTTCTGGGATTACTTGATTAGTGTTCATTCTTCTCAGGATAAAATGAAATCAGAGAAGGCAGGGACTATATCTGCTTTTCTTAATATCTTTCAGCATATAGGAGAACACCTAACACACAGTAGGTATTCAATAATGAATGAATGAATGAATGAATGAACAAAACCCACTCCTCACTACTCACATCAAAACTTCAGAGAAGTGTGAGGAAGAGTTAGTCTATTGAGGTCATTCATACTAAAGGACACACATTAACTGTCCCATTGCTAACACACCATCTACATTAATTGAACATGAGTGGGGTAGTGATAGAAGTGAAGTGAAAAACAGAGAGCACCCAGCAACATTACTGTTTCTAGAGAACGGATTGGGGGAGAGACCAAAAACCTTTTAGCAGAAGAATGAGGTCTATGTGTTTGTAGATACAAAGGACAACACAGCCCAGTGCTGTTGGGCTTTGAGCTACTACAGTCTAATTGTAATGGGTTCAACATAGCCTGCCAGGCCAGACCTTTTCATCAAAAAATGAAACTTTTATTTGCAACTGGGCTCTTAGCCTACTACAAATAGATCCCAAAGGCTGTGTTTCAGTCTTACCCCTGTTTCCAAAACTACAATAGCAACTTCCTTGCTCCCCTGTCCACCTTAGTTCCCTAGGTAATAAACACCTTTCTCATGTCTCCTTATTCTTACTAGTTATGAGGTAGGATTGCTTTAAGTTCTTAGAACAATCTTAGCACACTTCACCCTTAATAGAAGGGTAAAGACCATGTAGTCATCATTATAATAAGAGCTACTATTTAGTTAGTGCTTATGTGCTAACCAACCACTGTGATGAGTACTTAGCATATGCTATCTTCAATCCTTACAACTTGTCCAGGTAGATTTTAGTATTCCCACTTCAAAGATAAACCAAAGCTCAGAGTAATTTCGTAAATTGTCCACTATTGTAGCTATTACAACAGTGGGGAAGGCAGAATTGGAACATACTTTTTGTCAGAAGACTCTATGATGTGAATTCTCCCACCAATCACTACATTATGTACCTGCAAATAGAGCACCCAATTGTCAGAGCCAACAATTGTATCTGGATACCCTAAGTGGCAGAGGAGAAATCAATCACTCAGCTCCCATACTGTCCCTTCCATCTCTAGGCCTTCAGGAAAAATTGCCTTTCCTCACCCTGAGATCTTTTATGCCTAGTTAGCAGTTTTCTTAAAAAGCCATAATCTCACCTTCTTTGCTGGCTTTCATTTTCTTTGAAATTCACTGTACGTGTTAGCTTCGGTAGGGAAATACACAATAGTATATTTCCTTTAACTGATTTTGAGGCCAAAGAAATAGCATGAACAAATATAAAAACATCTCAACAGAATGCCCTGACAAGTCCAAACTAATTAGGAGTAGAAATAGCGGGAGTCAAAGGAAAGGAGTATTGGACAGGAAAACTGATTGGCAACTGCAAACACTGTTCCAAATAAGATGCACCTTATTTGGAAATATATAGATTATTTTGCTCTCCAAATTTAAAAAAGGTAATTGACCTCACTGTGATTTAGAAATGATCAATTCCTACTTTCCAACTTGCATACTGCATTTGGAAGTTATTTTTTCATTCCATGCCTTCAAGACCATGAGTTCCCACCTTTCACATTATAAATGTAAACAACATACATGCACAGTGAAGAATAGAAACAAAAGAGTAGCCACTTAACAGTGATCAGACACATTGGTGTCAGGCATATTTTTGTCTATGTTAAATGCTTCACAAATGTATTATTATAAATAGCAAAAGAGAAAGTCCTGAGAAACAGTCTACTTATAATTGACTTATGACAGAGAAACACTGACCCTATAAATTAAAATAATTTTTCCCTACATGTATCTTTTGAACAAGTTCCAAGGAAATAGTCTCTTATAAAATACAATTGCAACTATAATTTAACTAGATAAGCCCAATATTCTGTTTGATATATACCAGGAGGTGGAAGTGGAGAACTTTGGGAAACTTTCCAATATTTTTATGAAAACTCTTTTAATAAATACAAAGAATTGTGAAATGCTAATACATTGGAACAGCTCTAAAGCCTCAAAATAGAAGCTTATTTTGAACACAGTTTTATACATCCATAGAAAATTTTAAAATTTTCTTTTTTAAGCACATAATTATTTTCCTAATTAACAAATTAAACATTCTAACAGGCTTAAAGACTACAAAGGTTAAATACATAATTGTTTAATGGTTACTGTTACTGAAAAAATGATGTTAATAAGGGTCGAGTTCTTCAAACATGCTTTTCATTTTTCCCTAAGAATATAATTCTATGTTAGGCAGTGCTTTATTACAAATGTTAGGGGTAGGCGGAGTGTGAACAGATCTTAAGTCTCTACTTTGAAATCTAAAATTTCATAGACAAAAATGTAATATTTCCACATAACTGTTTCTCTGTTAACAGGAGCCTGTTTATTAACCACAGTAGACCACATGGTATCTTGGAGGAAAGGCAGTTGTATCCTGAAACATTTTCTGGATAGGCTCACCCATGCTGAGTTATCACTGATCTTGGGGTAGGAGGCCAGCTTGGCTGCATCATAGATGAATGGGGGAGCTCAGAGTAAAGAGAGTATCTTCCTCTGCAGAGATTTACCTTTCACATTCATTTACTCACTCATTCATTCAATCATCAAAGTAAACATTCTTCTAACAAATATTTTTTGAGCTCATACTATATTCCAAGAAAAGAGCTAGGCATTTTATATGTATTCATCATTTATTCAACATCCAATAAATATTTCTTGATCTCCTACAGGTTCTGTGGGGCCTGAAGTTTATTCAATTTTGAAGGCCTTATTTACCAGAAAGAAGATATATTTACTAAAACTGGCCTGTGTAAGTGTGGGACCCTGAAGCTGAAGCTTTATTAACTTCATGGGAAATCTGCCTCTAGGCTCTATGTGCTGATAATCTCCTGTTGCAGTCTACATCGGTGTCTCCCAACCAGTAGGTAACCGACCATTGAAAATTTACTTCTTTTGAGACTTAACAATTAAATTTTCCAGAGTCTTTTAATAAATGCAAATTCTCTTAAATGAGATCACAGCTGAAGGTGTTATTATCGCACAGGTGCCAAGTAAATACTGAATTAGTTAATTAATTAAAGTGGTAAACAGAAACCTAGTTAGGGAGTAGAATTGAAAACAATAGGTATTGAGAAGCTAGGAATGTACAAAGTATGAACTGTATTCCTTACAAATCTTTCTAGAATCTGCTTGCACAGATTGCCAAAGTTGCATCAAGGTCCTCAGTAATTATAGTGACAACTGCTGCAGCAAATCCTAAAGGACAAGGAAGTGGTCCCACAGCACGTGAACAAATCTCTGGTGACAACTGGCAAAACAATTTCTACTGATTATCCACTCTTGAATATAATCTATTCTGAAGAATTCCCTTTATACCAAATAATATTAATCAGTAGTTAGCATTTTACTTTAAAATGTACTTATATTTCTACTTTTCAGTTATGAGCAATACATGTATCTCAGCTGGATACAGACAGCCATAGGGAAATGGGGCAGCGGGGAGTAGGAAGGTATAAGGAGCTGGCAACTAAATAATAGGTGGACAGAAGGCTGGGAGAGGATGAGACAGGGTCACATCCCAGGGGAAAACCTTGCTCAAGTACAAGAAGAGGAAGCTACACTGAGCCTCATTGGCCTGGCTGGCCTGCCACTCATGTGTAGTTAGACATCTGTGTGAAGAAGAGTCATGGACATACTCTCTAGGAGAATAGCAATATTGAATATATTTTAACTAACCAGGCCTCTGTGTGTGTTTTATGGAAAACTACCAAAGTAGTAATGTGTAATCCAGCAAAAATTATTTAAAGATATTTAATAAGCTCCAATCTGAGCCACATAATCAAGAGGATTTAAATGTGAATGTTGTTAAAAAATGTGCTATCCATTCAGAAGAGGCTGATGGAAATCTTGGGGTTCTGGAGTTTTAAAGAAGCTAATTCAAAGACATTCCTCTTCTCAGGAGACAATGAACAGAAAGAAATAAATTGATTCTATTATGGTCTGCTGCTTTCTGTTTCCCAAGGTCTGAAGGAAAGACATTTTTTCTGTAGCGTTCATGGGTAGAGATTCTAGCTAACATTTTGGCCATGACATTCAGTGACCCTGATGGTCACTCATTCATTTATTTGTTCAATAGTTAATCTATTCATTTGTTCATAACGTTTAAGAATCCTAGATTCTCATAGTCTAATTCCTATGCTCATGCAAAGAAACACAGTTCAAACTATTAAGAAAGGAAGGAACAGAAGAAGGAAGGAAGGAAAGAAGGGAGAGAGGGAGGAAGACAGGAAAGAGAAAAAGGAATTCTCATTTATTTTTAAACACAGTTTTAATTTGGAAGAATTCCAATTTTTAGAAGATGCTTTTTAAAAGATATCTTATATTCCATTTTCTCTTTTTTTCTGCTGCAATTTTCTGAAATCCTGTACTGCTCTTGGATACTGTCTTCTCCAATAAATAAACACATTTAAAACTCTCCCTTCTCCCTCATCAAACCTCAGCTTCTTCCCCTCTCATTTCTTCTCTCTCACTAGCTCCCCAAACTCCCTTCCCACCTCCTGGGGTTTGGCGATTTGTTTCTTTCGTGCAGCCCAGTCTCCAAATCTGATGAAGAAAACCTAGAAATCTGTTGACGGGAGGAAGTGGAGAGAGTAAGAAGATAATGGCCTTTGCCTGGGGTTTAGGGCAGAGGCTTGGAAATTCATAAGTCATAAGTGAATGCCTGATGCCATCCACTACATTTATTGGAAAAAAAGGTTTTGGGCTCTTATTTTGTGCCAGGCATCATGCCAGGCTCTGGGGACATAAAGATGGCCAAGGTACTATTCCTGCCTTCCAAGAATTAAGCCATCTGGTGCAGTAGGCAGGAAAAACAAATAGCAAATTATTATGCTCTGTGACAAGCACTTCCAAATTTGAGCACAGAATGTGGGGGGCCCTGGCTACAGATGAGGAAGTGAGTTCCTATGAGTCATGGGGAGGGCTTCTGAGGAGAGGTTACCTTACCTGTGAATCATGCTTATTGGGAGTTAGCCAGGTAGGGGTGAGGATGAAGAGGGGAGAGGAATGGAAGGGAAGTTCCACATGCAGGCATGTGTGAGAGAGATTTCCACTGAGACCCTTGTCTGGCCTTGTCCCCACTGCCTCTTGTATATGGCTTTATTTAGCCCCAAGCTGTTTCTCTCCACCTTTCTGATATAATCTAAATTGTTTAAAGAATGGCTGCTAATCCGGAAGAACAATTCCTCCTCTTTCCTGCTAAAGCCTATCAATACTCTGCCGGCCTTCCCCATTTAGAACCTCTGCCCAGCCTTTTCATTCCCTGGCATTCTAGAATAAAATAGAGGCTCTTGGTAACGGTGCTCTAGTTGATGTTATTCCACAAAGAACAGCACAGAGGCAGAAGCAGGTATCCAATTTGTGTAACTGCAAATAGTTCTTTGTGGCTGAGTCTAAAAGTGGGGGGGGGTAGGAACAAGAGCAGTAGGAGAAGGGGGTCTTTGATGGCCAGCCTTGATAGCCAACTCCAGAATATAGGACTTGGTACTTAGGATTATGAATCCATTGAAGGGATCCACTGGGGAACCACTAGAAAAAATAAAAAGCAAGTGACGTGGAATTAAGATATGGAAAATTTATGGTTCTGAGAATGGACTGGAGAGGAATAAAAGTGGAAGCAGGGAGAACACTTAAGAAATAACTGCAATGAGATAAGGAGGTATCTTGCTGCTGCCTTTCCCCCTCTGGCTGGTGGGGGTTCCACTGGGGACCCTGGCAAAGCCTGATTACAGCTACTTAGCAGGAGTGCCATTTGTGCTCCTTTAACTGTACAATCTCTATCTGCTTGAGTCACAGAACAGTATATGGCACATGGTTGATACTCAATAAAAGCTCATTGCCTTGAACTAAAGTGTTTTGTAAGCTACCAAGTTCTCAGGCTTACCTAGGTAAAGGGCAGTACAAGAATGTACTATCCTCAAAACCTGAAGAAAACTTGTATGTTTCACTTCCTCTTGGTGCGATAAAAAAACAGTACAGCAGCAACAAAACTTGTCAAACAAATATTTAATGTGTTTGTTACACTTTACAACTCCAACTTATGGATATCTTTTAAGTTTATTAAAGACATTTAAAAAATTATCCACACTTTGCAGTTCTGCCACCATCTGGGTAAAACTGTAAATATTTAAAAGCAAGTCTTAAGGTAAAGACTGACGTTCTGAAGTATTTTGAAACCAGATAGTGTTGTCTTTCAGAATTGCCCATAGTTTCCCTCTATTGTGCTCCTTTACTAAGTCTTTGAACAAGAATGTAACACACTCAGGGAACATTAGCAGATGCTAAAACATTTTATTAGCTGATTTATTAAGCTATTGAGAGTCATTCTTTGAAAAACGGGGAGAGAAATCCAGACACAACAGAAGTTAGAGAAATCAGAAATCAACCTTTGGAACAAGGGTAGCTAGTAACTTTTTTCTCTTTGTTAACATTCCAACCTAATTCAGAACAGACCGATGTCTGTGCAAATGCTTATAGTCCCCCCGCATCCACCCCCCAACCCCAGTGAAAGCAGGTTCATGAAAAGTGTGGAAGTTAAAAAAAAAAGGAAAAAAAAAGGAGGGAGTGCAAATGCTGTTGGTGTGTTTAAAGGAAATACAAGTTTAATTGGAGCATTCTTGTGATTTGTCTCTCTTTAGGTCTGCCATTAAGGAGCAACTTTATTTCTGCATGCAGCTAAATATACATAGAAAAAAAAGAGTCACATGATAACATCCATATCTGAACATCTTGATAGAAGAAGATTGCCAAGAAAAGGCAGCTTATTATTTACATGGAGTAGGATGGGTAAATATGTGGCTGAATTTAAGAGGCACAGGGAAGACCTCCCCAAATTTTCTTATTAGATGGCTGCAAGCTGGCATCCATTCTTTCAAGTAATGCATTTTCCCTTTCTGGGTTTCATTTTGAGATAACATATAGCCCTTGAAAAGTGAATGGAAGTAAGTCACTCCCAGTTTAGCATGGACATGCTTCTAAAAGTTTTTTCTTAGGACTGGTAGACTAAAGTATAATGAAAAAACAGGAGCCAGGGAAACAGGAGAGCTTGCGGGGTAATCAGACAGCCACTGCTTAGTACCTCCTCCTTGCAATTCTATGGCCAAGGGAGACTAAATCAACTACATTTACTTTACGATTTTTCCCAGGTTCTGCAATGTTGCTAAAAGAACATCAAATTAACATTTGTTAATTCATGTAATAATTTTCTTTTGCAATATATAGAGTATAACATTCACTAATAACTAAGAGAAACTCAACCTACTAATCTTTTAGAAACCAACCAGATCATGAATTATCAAATATCTGATTGAAATTAGTCCACACTCTGGTTCTTCTTAAAATACTGTTTTATTCTGAACTTCCTTGTATTCGAAGAACTACCTTCCATTAATATTCACAAAGCAAAAAGATACAATCAGAAGAAATAGCAAGACACAGAAATCTTTTTTACCCAGATTGGCCCAAACTTGACTTTGTTGTGCCAAGTAGGGGCTCTAAGAGGCCTGTTCATTTTGTGGAAGCCAAACTAATCGCTTCTAAGTCTCTGCCATTTAGAAAGTCAGTTCATGCTGCTCATTAATACTAAAGCAATTGTTGATAATTGTTCTGGATTTCAATGTCTAATTAAAGCTAAGTAGATAGATTTGCATACAATAAACAATAGAAATGACTTGCATCGCCAGTTCCACAGGCATATCTGCATCGCAATACAATATCATTAAAACTTGCATTCTAATTTTTGCTAATTAGAAGCCACATTATGCAGAAGATAGAATTTTTTCCTAAAAACACCAAAAATGTTTAAGTCACCTTAAAAAAATTGTTCAAAAAAGATTTTATGTTTTTTTTTTTTTGTTCCCAAGATAAAAAACACTTAGGTTTCTTTATTGAAAGGGTATAGATTCTGAGTCAAAGCAAGCCAGTTAGACTTAATCTGCTTATGAATTGTACTTGTTTGCAAAACATGAAGTTTCCCAATTAGAAATGAATAAAATAAGCATTCACCATTTTTCTGATTAAACAAATATTATTAATAGAATTAAACCCTAGGGTGGCCTTTTTGAAATTGTTCCCTAATTAATCCTAGAGGGCCACATGAAGGGTGAAATATTGGACATATTTGATATAGACACCAAATTGGTCTTCTCCAAAATCTAAATACTATAAATCCAATGATTGATTATAAACATTCAAATGAAAAAAAAAAATGGCTGAAGTAAATGCTGTGTATGAATTGATCACTTGGAGCAATACCTCATTTATTTTGTATTTAGAGCTCTGCAGGATTGATGTTGCCTTAAACTGAGCCTGGAAATTTTTAATTATGGCAGCACATACAACAAGGCCAAAGATTTGTGGTGTGGTAAAAGTTTATAGCCTCCTTGGAAATAATACTAAAAAGATTAAATAACTCTACGGCTCAGAGTTTACTACCTACTGGGGAGACTCAGCTAACAAGAGATTTTAAATGAATGGACATTTCTGGATGTGACTGATTTTGCAAAAAGAAAATTAATATCAGAGAGAAAAATGAAACTAAGTAAACAATTTTTTTTATAATAGCAGAAATAGTTTAGACAAAATGGTGTTTCAGGAAAGAGTTTATTCCGTTCCATTTTTGCTTCATTCTGTTCCCTGCCTACCACTTAAAAAGGAAAACTAGATGATGATGCTTCTTTCAGATACATCCTGCTCATCCACTGAGACATAAATTATCATAACTCCCAGATTTTATTACATATCTGGGGTCAGAGAGGGAAGAAATGGGAAAATTGGAGGAAAAAAAAAACAAAAGAAAAAAAATAGCCCATGGTAGGTAAAGATGGGGAATTTCAGAGGTATGGCTAATAATTAGAGGCTCTGCTCAGTTTTAGTGGGTGGATCCGGTTTCTCTATCTTCGCTGTTTTTTGGTTTCATTGTCCTTGGCATTTCCTTCCAAAAGAGTTTCAACTCTCTGACATATGAATTAATGGTTTTAAAAACAACCAATTTGTAACTTCTTGCCAGCACACAGAAGATTTGATTTTCTGACTTTTTAAAAACCAACATAACAAACACAATAAAGTATCAAGTAAACATCTCTTATAAATTGGCACTTAGTCATGGTGATTCATCTGTCACAAAAATAAATATAAAACTGCTAATGCAATGGCACTTAATATTCACCTATTTCTCCCTTCCTTTCCAAAGAAGATCTTGTCTTACTGGAAATTTTCTCCCCATTTACAGAAGGCTTAGCTCAGCTATCTTCTCTCCTTAACTTTCCTTGACTTAGAATTCCACTATCCTTCCCCTCTCCCACATCCCATTGTTCCCGAATATTTTTATTAATGTTAAAAAATAATCCAAGACTTAAAAAAATAGGTAGCACAATGTCATATGGGGGCAAATACTCACCCAAGAATTATCTGGGAGAATGTACTTTGTCCAACTCATTGATTACTATATTAAAAAGATTGCAAATACAATGAGGGCAGTGCTAATTTGTAGATTTTTATTCAGGAGAGGCACAAATAATTTATATCTGAGACAAATGATATTTCCAAAAGTTATGCTTCATTACTTTATAAGAAATTAACTAGTTTTATATCTAACCTAGCAATCTTATGTTAATATTCTTTATTAAGTTGCTTATAAATATCTAACTCCTCAAATGATCTTTGAATTGGTTCTGTCATCTTGCTGGTTCTGTCACTGATGAGTGAAATGGACAAAATCTTTGACACATTTATATTTGTGTGAGAATCATAATTTTAACATGTTGAAAATTATACTTTGGCGGTATTCGATTTTTTTACATACTTCCATTACTTCTCATATAGTTTAATTAGCTGGTTTTACTTTTCAATTATACTGTGAAATTATTAGAACCAGAACCTTTTATTTGTGTCTGCAGCCCCACCATGGGTTCCTGGCACTTAGTAGGTGCTGATAAATGCTGTTTGTGTATTGCTGAATTTATTTCATGACTATATTCATAAATCAATGGAGTACAATCACCTAAATTTGGCCCCAGAAGCTTATATTTATTTTTCTCTAATTTGGCGTCTTTGTTACTAAATAAGCTTTATTTTAATTCATGCTATATAACATAACCTGTCTTATCTGGCATTTCACATGTAGATCCTAAGAAAGTTTCAGATATGCAGGCAGGTTTTTTTGTCCCCTATGTTAAATGAAAAGTATATTTACATTCTAGTCAAGAGTAGGAAAATTAGTAAAGAGAAAGAAAAGAGGCCACATTGTCATCTACAATATGGTTTCCACAGATCTCCCTGCATAAAAGCTTTAATTTAACAATAAAATTTGAACTTGCTTTTTTGTATATAAAGCTATTGAATCTTGTTTTTCCCCTCCTGAAAATGGCTTCTTTTCTGGATCAGATGTCAACAAATTATAGTAATGAATATGTGACCAAAAAAAAAAAAAAATGAAAAAGAAAGAAAAAGCAGCAGTAACCAAAACAGGCTTCAAATATAGTTAGGAAATTTTTGTCATTTCAAAATAAATCCAAATCTACAATATCCATGTCATTTTACTGCAAGTTCCATGGTTAATGAGACTTCAAAAACCTTATCTGATCAATTTCTCATATCCTCTTACCATACCTGATTATTAGAAAGGATTTTTACTGGCCAGAACATGTCTTTCATTTTTAAATAGGTTTAAATTACTATAAACAGCTAAAATTCTAAATAATGAATTGAATTCATTTGTTCCCAATTTACTACTACACAATTAAGGCCTTTAATCTTTTTAAAAAGTTCTCCAATCACTAGACTGCACATGTAAAACAATACACTTTTTATTGTAGATATAATTATATATTTCAGACTTGTTCAATAACTATCTTCTATGTATTCCACATCAAATGCTAATGTTTCAGACTATTTACTTCAATAATGTAGCTCAAGGGCTCTAAAAAAAAAAAAGACTTTTTATAATGTGTGGACAAAATTTTCAGACATTCTAAATTTTATGGTTAAAAAAAATCTTGTACTTGAAACTAACTTAAATTTAAAAAATTAGAAAGATAAAAAAAAAAAAAAATCTTGTGTCCAAACAGTATCACTTTATACATTTTCAAATACAAAAAAAAAGGATACTAAGAATTGTGAAAACTCAGCATAAATATGCAAATAAAATATTAATAAAGGGGAATAAAACAACAAGTACTACTTTATGGAATTAAGAAGCTATTTAATTCACTTTCTACTAGAACTTAGAAATCCCGCATTCACAATATAGATATCTAGCAGATGCTTAGCTAGTTGACATTGTTGATTACACATTAGAAAGCCATCTAGGAATTAAACCAAGAGAAAAAAAATCTCTGCTTAAGCACGAAATTCTGCGTGAATGAATCAGTTTCTTAGGCTCCCACTAAGCTTTTATGATTTTGTTGATTCCCAATTCTAGTTTTCAAATTTCTTATTCCATTGTATATAGAAGGACCAAGTCATAGAGGCAAGTGAGAAAACAAATCAAAGGACCTTTTTGTCCTTTTACTATGCATTTCTAGGGACAAAAATACTTGCCTATTTCAATATCAGAACCAGGCGAAAATAACTTAGCTTCTTATTCCGTGAAATAGTTTCTTATAAAATATAACTGTGAACCAACTGAAATAGCTTGCTTATTAATATTAATAGCTTGATCATTCAGGCTTGCTTCAGATCTTTCACCTTGTTGTCCTACCAGCTCAGAGCTGTTAAGGCGTTAAACTCTGCCAAATTTCAGCATTTCTCTGTCTTGTAAGACTCACCTTAAAAATCATCCACTTCATACTCTGCACTATAAATATTCTACTCTAATTTTCTCATTTTGAAACACTATCCAGACTATCAAGGTGATAATCTCTCATTCTGCAGTAGGTTTAATAAACCCAGATTTACTTCACCAACATTTTCCCGGTAGAGTTTTGGGAGACTGACAGTCTGATAAGGCACACTAAGAAGTAGCTAGCACTGGGACAGGAAACAGCTAAAACTTTACAAAACAAGCACAGGAACTTAAAAATGCATAACAGATAAGGTCGATAATATTCCTTTTATTTCAATAAATTCTCAGAATGATCCTATATTAGAATACAGGATAAAAATGTTCATATTGATAAATGATTGAGTAATTGATATAATTTTAAATCATTTTCAATATAATCTGTTTAAGAGGACAGGGAAATACCTAATACATTTTATAGAGAGTTCTATACAAATTAAATAATATTTTTAAAGTTGTGGCAAATACCCAAAGCTTCCTGGAAAACTAGACTATCCAGATGATGCATTTCCAGGGCCTCAGTTAACTGAGGTAACTCCATGTTGATTTCACTCAACTACCAGCTTCTGAGTCACTAAAGAATGCTATATCTTGGCCCTAAATGGTTCATAATTCAAGGAATTCATATTTTACAAGTGGCGGTTTAAGCTTGTGCTTTATAATTAGACAGAACTGAATTCTATCTCTAGTTCTGCAATTTTCTAGACTTGTGACTCTCAGCCAGTTGTTTTAAGGGCTCTGACCTTCAATTTTTCTCTGTTAAAAAAATAAAAAATAACCAGAGCAACCTCACAGAGACACTGTGATGATTATAATATAGAGTACTTAGTACCTTGTTTGTTACCATTATATTCAACTAAAGGAAAAAACCTAATCAGTCACCTTTTAACCAGATAAAATTCCACTCTTTTGGCTCACAGGGCACAGAGATAAACATATAACACATAAAACACATAACCAGGTTAAAATCGTGCATTGAAGATTTTGTTAACGACCTCAACTCTTTGCACATGAAGGAGCTTTTTTAAAATGAGTATTCCCCCATGCTACTAACTGAATTGGAGTATGATCGAAAAGAAAACACTGCTAAAGTCCTACAAGTCATATCAAGGAAAATTACCTGTGTGTGATACAGGATAGAGGACAGAGTGATTTATAAAATTTGAAGATAAGGTTACCTTTCAGAATAAAATTATAGAAAACAAACTTAAAATAAATGAGATTGGCCTTTGATGAAATAAACCAAAACAATTCACACTAAGCTAGAGTCTTTGCCTGGGTGGCTAAAGAATTTGAGATAATACTCAAATTCTAATCATGGTGAAGAGTGTGTGAATGTAACCTCTTCAATTCTCTTTTTACTCAGCTGGAATAAAGATTGTGATCTTCAGCATAAAAAAGAGAATCTAGAGTTTGAGACTGTATCAGTTTTCTACAGTTATCTACAGTTCTGGCCCAGAAGAAGGAATGTTCTCAGCCAGATGTAAGAATCTAGCCCAGGTGGGAGGTTCATAGCTATAGTACATGTGGTGGCCTCCATGCTCATGACTTTTTATGCTAATGTTTATTGTCTTACAAATAGGAAGTGATTCCTTGCATTGAGGTTAATTTTATCATAATTCAGCTTTGCACATAGATTTAACATGGAAGATAGTATGTTATCTTATAAATCTGTTTTTCTAGAGCTGCTATATAGTCGAGTTTCTTATTATAAGTCAACAATAAATTTTCTGGCCTATAGACCAGAGGTCAGGAAACTTTTACTGTAAAAGGCCAGATAGTAAATGTCTTAGGCCTGTGGGTCATATGACCTCAGTTCCAACTGCTTGATTTTGCTATTATAGTCCCAAAGCAGCCACAGACAACACATAAATAAACAGGCATGGCTGTATTCCAATGAAATTTTATTTACACAATAGGCAATGGTCTAGATTTGACCCACGGGCTATTATTTTGCCAACCTCTGCTACAGACCATCAGGATCTTGTGAGTTAGTGAAGTAGGCAAAATATTGGCCTTTCAAAAATGTCTACACCCAATCCCCAGAAACTGTGAATGTGTTAGTTTACATGGCAAAAAGAACTGATGTGATTAAGTTAATGATTTTTTAGGTGAGAAGATTATCCTGGATTATTCAGATGGGTCAAAGGTAATCACAAGGGTCCTAAGGGAAAAGAGGGAGGCAGAGGAGTCAGATTAAGAGATGTGGTAATGGAAGCAGAAGTTGGAGTGATATGGTCTTTAGAAGCTCGTAAAGGCAACACATGGATTCTCCTCTAGAAATTCTTCAGAAGGGACAGAGCCTTGACAATACTTTGCCTAATAAGACTAATTTTAGACTTTTGAACTCTAGATCTGTAAGATAATAAATTTGCATGGCCATAAACCAGTAAGTTTGTAGTAATTTGTTACAGCACCAAGAGGACACTAATACATTTGGGTTAGTAGCAATCTGCCTAGACCTCTTCAAAGTTGGAATGTATGTGTCTGCTTGGTTAAGCTGGAACTATGAATCTTGATTCCCTACCCTGTATGATTTCTGAATTAAGTTTGAAAAGCAGAAGTGAAGTATCCACCATTGCACTTTGAAGGCAGTAATGATTAGATGCAGTTACAAACTAGTGTGGTGGGTCTAAGACTTCCAAGTTGTTCTTATTCCTGAGCCTGTTGACCCACCATTGCTCCAAGCCAATTACAGATGCTTAATGGTGGTCCTACAGGGGTGATAGCCACACAGAAGCCTAGCTTCCCTTTGGATTCTCCTTTACCACCCTATTTTGGTGACTGGACATGCTCAGTTTGTCGGAATAACTGGTTTGTGATTCCTCTGAGCCTCTGCCCCGACTTGGACTTTCATTTTTCCAGATCCTCCCTCATGGTTTAAGTTCTAATTCTTATAGTAAATCCCTTACACCAAAATTTATAATAAACCCCTTCCATGACTGACTCCTGACTGACACAGACTACTTTAACGAGAGCAAGTGGTGAACCAACAGAGCCAAAGGGAAAATGTGCTGACCGTGTCAGTGATATCATGGTGTGAGACAGACCCTGGTGAGCAGCTGGCTTCTCTTGATGGCATCCTTCTCCTGTAATTCTGTGGCTACAGTGGCCTATCTATAAGTTTTTACATAAGAGGCTTTGAGGGGGAAGGGGAAGCAAGAACCTAGGTCAAGTCTCAGCTCTGCCAGTGATTCTGGGGAAGTTGCTCAATCATTCTGGTGATGTTTTCATATCCAAAAATTGAAGGTGTGAATGGTACATTGCAAATATTTGATGTCTTTCTCTGAAAGATGATATACTGCCTTGTTTCCCTGATCTATTAAATGTAGATGTGGCCAAATGACTTTTTTAAGAAACGTGAGGGTAATTGATGTACAAAACTTTAAGAACTACCTTCTCTCTTTCACTTCTGCTGCTGTAAAAGGCAATATTCTAGTGAGAAGCAGCCTTGTCAGCTGGGTCCCAGAGTAAAGGTGATGTTTAAGTAAAGCTGCAGCTGCCCATGATTGACATACAGTCTGGAAGAGAACTAAACCTTTGTGATTGTAAGCTGCTAAAATGTTGGGAGTCAGTTCAGGATGATCTAGGATATCCTAACTAACACAGGACTGAACTATGTGTACCTTCTATGTGGCCTCTAACACTCCAGTTTGTAATAAACTTTAAGATGAGTTTTTAAATTAGCAATATACAGTTGATCCTTTAATAATGGGTTAGGAGTGCTGACCATAAACAGTCAAATATCCATATGTAAGTTTGACTCCCCAACAACTTACTAATAGCCTACCATTGACTTAAAAACTAAAGCCTTATCAATAACATAATCAATTAATGCATATTTTCTATGTTAAATGTATTATATATTGTACTCTCATAATAAAGTAAGCTAGAGAAAAGAAAATGTTATTAAAAAAATAAAAAGGAAGAGAAAATACATTTACCGTATTTATTGAAAAAAATCTGTAAGTGTACTCATGGAGTTCAAACTTGTGTTGTTCAAGGGTCAACTGTATATGTAATTTCATTTTCTTGAATGCCCATATATACAAAGAAAACAGAAGCCTAGTATACCTGCTCAAAATTAAGTCACAGAAATATGTACAATAAAATAACCTTTACATTAGCCCTTTGTTTACATGGTGCCTAAAATCTACGTAATACCAAATACCTCAATGATTGAATCTTGAAATAAGTAGAGTGTATTAACAAAGTTAGTCAAGGCTATACGCAGATACCATTTATTCACTTTTACAAAAGACTAGCTAATTATATTTTCCTTTCTACTCTCTTGTTAATATAAATTCCTGCTCTGAGCTGAAGAATTCAGCTTATCAACCAAACAGTAGCAATTCAAAGACATTTAATTAACTGCATATTAGGTAGTTAGTTGTATTTTTTAGGTTGTTACCTGGAACTCTATCAATTTAAAAATTTAGAATAGTATCTTGTTGCCTAAGAATCAATCACTAAAAATGGGAAAGAAGATAAAAACAGCAAGTTAGCACTGACATTTTTTTAAGCCAGTCACTTGGAAATAAATATGAAAAAAAGAAAATAAGATAGGAGGAAGGGATGGAGAAGAAAGGTTAATAAAATATCATTGAGAACAAAAATTATGTGTAAATCTAACTTCTCCAAACCTCTGCAATGAATGAGCCCATCTTTAAAGCTGGTACAAGATTTCATTTTATTTTAAAGTTCTTCATTAAAGGTTACTGGGGATATAATTTTTTATGACTTTTTGCTGTTGTTGTTTTCTCCTTCCTCATCTAAAATGCTCAGTAGTGCCAAATGTGCTGCAATTTCATTGAGCAGCATGAAACAATACACTTCATGTTTACTCAGTGAGAGTTTACATTGGGGAACATTTAAGTCTCAGGTTTTCTAACCAAAGAATGAACAACTACATGGCATTACATTTATCTAACCATCACTTTCAGGCAAATGAAAGCATGGCAGCTTTTCAAGAGCAGGAGAATCCATTTTTGAAGTGAAATACTGCAAGTGGTTAAATTAACAGAACTTTGGATATTGTATTCAGTCCTATTTTGATTATCTGACCTCTATCTCTTCTTTCGGAAACCTAAAGTAGTTCCTTGATTTCTTTCCAACTCAAAATTAAAATTCCAATCCCTGCCCTCCTTTATCTAAATGCCTTCTATTCTCACAAAGTAGGAAATTTTCCCTCCTTCTGTAGGAAAAACTACATCTCAACATTTCTTTTAGAATAATCATCAGGTCTTGAAGCATACAAATAAAGCTTTCATAGATTAGTAATTCATTTATTTATCATTCCACAAAAATTTACTGAGTGCTTACTATGTGCTAGGCCATATGCTCAATTATGGATGTTAGGGTGAGCAAGACAGATCTTATCCCTACTATCATGGAGCCGTGATCTAAGAAAAAAGAAAATATTCAAATAATCATTGAAATATAAATGTAAAACTCTTCCATGAGGAAGAGAAGTCAGAGCTGAGAGCCAAAGGATGAGGAAGGCAAATAACTGGTGAAGAGGGATGGAAGATCTTTCTAGACAAAGAGGGTGACACACACAAAGTTTCTGTGCCATCTGCAAAGGTATCATGACATAAAATGTTTAAATATAAATGAGAAGAAAAAGGGTAAAAGCTCATTCTTACATTCTTACATTCATTCTTATATTCATGTTCATCCTTTGATTCATTCACTCACTGTTTTGGGGAAAATCATAAAAACATGTTAGGCACTCATACTAATTAGTCATATATTACATTAACATGATCCCAATAAAAATGCCAGCAAGGTCAAAGTAAACAAAATTTTGATGCCCATGGAAATCACAAACTAGTGTGACAGACAAGTAAATAGCCAGTGGGGTTACAGCACAAAGAGTACCACATATAAGCTGTGTACACGATGCTGTGAGGATACAGGGAATCAAAATCATACTGGGGGAAAAACCACAAGTCAAGGGACATTTGTCCTAGAAGAAATGTTCCTTTAGTTGAGTCATGGAGGGTTCATTGAAGGGGGAAGAGACTGAGAAAGTTAATCTTGGCAAAGGAAAGAGTTCATATGAAGGCATTAAGACCTGATGATCTTCCCTGCTCTTCCATGGAGAAAAATTTGTGTATGAGAATGGGAGCAGATGAGTTAGCAAGGGCCTTATCTGAATGGCCTAGTTTGGGCTTCCCACATTTTTCAGTTCACAGCACTCTTAGCATCTCAGTCATTTCTTCATGCTGTTCTCAGGCCAAAAGAAATGCCTGAAAATTTATTGCTTAAGTAGTTGGGTCCAAACAACTTAAGTACCTATATAGTAATAACTCAGTAGCCATTTGAAAAACTGATACATGTACATTGAAAGGAAAAATAATAGTTTTATTTCACTCTTAAATAATCATAATTTTTACTAATGGAATGATGCTCCTGTTGGTACTGCATGGTCCTCTGAAACCAGATTGGACTTTACCATCCACATTTCCTGTTCCACATAGGTTTTCACTAGGTGTTTCCTTTTTATTACAGTAACAAGTCAAAAAGCCAACTTGGGAGTAATATGGCAATATAGAAAGGAATGTCATATAATCTAATTTTGAAATTGTGCATTACATTAAAACTAATAGTTTACATGATATCCAACAGATGTTGAGTATCTTCATTTCTTTCAAAATTTTAAAGTATCCTGTGCCGCTCTTGTGAGCTTGTTATGGTGTCCTTGGTGAACTGGGCACCAAACTTGCATATAGTTTGGAAAGCACAGGCTAAGGTAATTGGACTTCATCCTGAAAATTATGGAGGGCTCCTACGGTCTCTAATTAAAAGGAATAAAGGTATGCTATGGTTAGGTATCCGTGTGTGTGTGTGTTTGTGTGTGCATGCACGTGCTAAAACTCATTCTGATGGGAAGTGTAAAAAATAAAATAAACATTTCAAAAACCTTAAAACTTCAAGGAGACCAGCTCAGTGGTTCAGCTGAGAAGTGGTGGGAAAAGGTAGCTGGGATAAAGTAGAGGGATCAATATAGCTGATGCTCTCAGCTGCCGCCCTGTCCCTGGCCCTCCCAGAAGTACTCTGCAGACATTTTCCATCCACAATGACGGCCCCTTGTGTCTCTACCTGAGGGTGATCTCTGGCTCCAGAAGGTGCTCATGATGCAGAGTGTGAAGGGTAACAGAATATGCCACCTCAAAATAGGAATATAGGAGTTCAGGTCATGCCACGCTAAAATATGTTACTTTTGGTATATTATTTTGAGCTATAGGCACTGTTAAAACAGCAAATACAGGGGGAGTCTTTCTCTGAACTCTCCATATCTGTCTAAAGACAGATCCTCCAAAAGGAACTCAACAATCATATAGATCTTTTTCCTGGTAGTTTCATTAACTGAGGAGAAAGACTGACCTTTAGAAAAGACAAGAAGTGAACACCACACCCAGACAAGCTTTGTCACAAACTATCCCATCTCCCACTTCTTCTAAGGCTCATACATCTGAGTGACTTATTTTCCCTCAGTGTTTACCATGTACATATGAGGTATATATGTTAATAAACTTCTGTTTTTCTCTTGTTAATCTCTTATAGCATAGGTATCTCAGCCAAAAACTCAAGAGTAGAGGGAAATTTGCTTTTTCTTCCCCACAGGGACAATCTCAAACAGAAGGGATGAGGTTGGTAGATAATTACCTTGGTCAGAGAATTCTGAAGTGGGCTTTCCATGGTTTCTCAGAGATTCCACAGTGAGGCTGTCCCAGTTGCCATTAGCAATAGGTTTTCTCCCATCCTATCTCATTGCCCTACCCCTCATGGTACTTCCTGGGAAAAATAAACTCCCCAATAAATTTTTTGAACCTAAACATTTATCTGCTTTAGAAAGAGTACAGTGTAAGATAGAAAGACATGAAAGATATTAGGGAGGTCACTGGAAAGAAAGGAGTAAGGCAGAGAAATCTAGAACAACTTCTGAATTTCTGGCTGCATATCAGGGTTCATGTTCATGACATTCACAAAGGCCTTGGCTATAGGAGTTCACAACAGGTTATCCTAGTCACATTGAAATGGAGGGGACTGTGGAACACGCAGTTGAATTTTCCATCAAGTAGTCGAATATTTAGTTATGGATATTAAGAGAAAAGTCTTAGCTGGAGCTATGATTTTGTGATCAGGGACTTGCAAGTAATAACTGAAGCCACCAAAATGTTAGGGTTTGATTGATACTGCTAAGAAAAACACTGCTGTCCAAGAACAGTTGAGGGTGAACAGGTAAGAGAGCTCAAGCCAGAGATGTAGTCACAAAGACTACTAAGATGGAATGACCAAGTAGGAAAAAAAAAGAGAAAAGAGTTGTTCTGAAAACTGAAAGATGCAAGATTCCTAAAGGAATGGTCCTCAAGTTAAGTGCTGTAGCAAGCTCAAAGGGTGCAAAGAAATGGAGGTGAACCTAAGGACACTTCTGTCCTTCAGGATTTTTTAGTCTGTTAGGGTAGTTATTATACAACCCCTATTAACATGTAAAGAAGATAGTGACAGATCCCAACAGAAAGCTCAAGTTCTGTACCTCTCTCCCATGCCTTCTGTTCTTTAAAATAAATTCTGCTTTGTGCAGTTTATAACTCTTCTACAAAGCTCTTCAGAGTGATAGTCCTGAGTGACATTAGCCCTCTGTGTTGATTTCCCCATGACTGGCCATAAAAATGATTTTCATATAAACCCTCTTTATCCAGTTACAGACACTAAGGTCTGCATTCTTTTTCATGCAGTGGCATGGATTCCTAAATATAATTTAGAGTCTATAGAACTTTCTAGTTTTTTTTTTCTTAAAATAATCTTCTGATACAGGCAGGGAAGCATTACTTTTTAATTGAGATATAATTCATATATCATAACATTCACCATTTTAAGGTATGCAATTAAGTGGCTTTTTTTTTTTTTAGCATTTTCACAGAGTTGTGCAAGCATCACCATTATCTAATTCAAGAACATTTTCATCATCCCTAAAAGAAACTCTATACCCATTAGCTGTTACTCCTCATTTCTCCCTCATCTTCCAACCCAAACCCCTGGCAACCAGTAATTTCACTTTCTGTCTCTATGGATTTGCTTATTCTGGACATTTCATGTAAATGGAATCACATTATGTGGGCTTTGTGACTGGCTTCTTTCACTTAGCATAACATTTTGCAGTTTCAGTAATGTAGCATGTATCGGTACTTCATTCTTTTTATTGCTGGATAATATTTCATTGTATAGATGGACCATATTTTGTTTATACATCCACTGATAGACATCTGTTTATACCTTGGGGCTATTATAAAGAATGCTGTTATAAATATTAGTGTACAATTTTTTATGTGAATATGTTTTTAATTTTCTTGGGTCTATACCTAGTAGTAGAATGGCTGAGTAACTCTATGTTTAACTTTTCAGGAACTGCCAAACTGTTTTTTATATCAAATGTATCATTTTACTTTCCCAGTGCAATGTATAAGGGTTCCAATTTCTCCATTTCTTCACCAACATTTTTTTCCATTGATATGACTAAGGGCAGATTTTATTATCCCCATTTCACAGCTAAAGAAAGATGGGCCTACACAACAATCAATTAGGAAGGCCAGGACTCAAATATTAGCTTTCAAATTCTTAGGTCAGTTTTCCTCTTGTGATACCACAAAGTTATTCTGAAACAGTATCAAACATCCAGGTGTTATAAAGGTATACAATGATGTCCTAAAAAAAAATCCAAAAAACTCAGATGTGATAACTCAGAGAAGTGATGTAAGCTTACAACACACATATGTGCACACTACAAACACATTCACATTCATGTATGTGCATCCCGTTAATCATGTTACTGGCTTAACAATGTACTCAAAATACCAATGTACTGAGAATTTTTCAAAGAAGTTGAACGTATAGTAATACCTTTGACACTGAGAGAAGATAATCCATTAGCATTAAAAGCATACTGGTTTTTAGTTCCTCAGATTGATTTATGTTATGATTCCAGCCTCTGGTTCACTAGATCTGGGTGCTTCTATTCATGCCATCGGATCATGGTTATTTTAGAAAGAATCACTCTATTGTCTAACATTGAAGTATTCAGTTCTTCAAACTGCTTCTTAAATAATTCCAAAGCATAATATCTTTAAATATTTCCTATAGTATACATCTTTAGAAAAAATACATATTTAAAGCTTGGGCATTGATTTGATTATTATTTCAGCCAAATGTGCCAAATTTGGAAATACTGCCACATAGGTTGTGAGACTAGAATAATAAAATTGAAATTGTGTGGCCTCCAAATTAGTCCCTGACATTTTTTCTAATAGAAATGATATAAACACATTTCCAGTGTCATAAACAGCATCACCCTCACTTGTCATAGCAATGGATGAAATATATTTTTTTGTTTAAAACAATAGAAGGGTGTTGATCCAATACATCAAAACTCTTATACCAAATGAAAATTTCTAGTCTAGAAGAAATCAACTCCCCAACAAGACAACTAAGGCTGAATTTTGATAAAGTTTCCCTCCCTTTATTTAAATCAAACTATTAATGAGGAAAAAAACTGAAGGTATGAAGTTAATATGGAATTATTTATTTTAGTTGTTTATTCTCTACACCTCATATTAACACTAATATAGTGCATAGTTAGAACCCATCTCTAAATTATTTACAGCGAGTCTATGATATTATAGTTTCATGATAATGTCACAGGTATATAATATTATGGAGAATTCTGCTGAGCTTGAATTTGAAATAATTCTCCTAAGTAATGGTGCTCCAATAATCAAATATGTGTAGGTAACCAACAGGCTAATTGAAAATATTGACAATTGTGTATTAAATTTTTATCTTTGCCAGATACATTAGATTTTTGACAATGCAGAAAAAAAATGTTTGCAGAGTTTGCTTTACTGCTCTTTAAAAGAAAGGTTTCTAATTACTCATAATTTTAAAAATATGTTATATATGTTATATTGGCACTGAGTTAATTAAGATTCCTAATACCAAAAGTAAAATCAGACCTAGAGAGTTTATTTTTATTTTTTAGCAGAGAAAAATTGTTGGAACTCTCTTCTCTATGGATATTACGCATTTTTTTGTGGAAAACCATAACTTTTGGAATGATGCACATGGAATGATAAGAAAGAAAGTGCCTCCTTATTAAGCTATAAAAGACCAGGGATCAATGAGATATCAAACCAACAAGTGCTCCATGCCTCAAAGCCTTCCATATTTCATGATCCAAAATAGGCAATGAAAACTCTCCTTTGGTATCCCAGCATTCCAGGTACAAAAGTCATCACTTATATATAAAATGATCAGATTCTGCTTTTGTGCTGCCATTACATGAACTGTAATAAGGCCACCTTAACATTGCTAATATGTCTTTTTTCTAATGTTTATAGCATGAACAAGATAAACAATAGATGTTAACTAGCAGAAAAGGGAAGAAAAGAGATAAGAATTGCTCCAAAGAATAAATACTGTGTTACATTGAAGGAGAGTTAGACTTCCCCCAACCCAAACCTTTACCCACAAATACTCAACTCATGAATATACATAGAGTAGTGGTAATTGTAGTTAATCAGATAGGCAAGTTTTTTGTTTGTTTGTTTCTTTGTTTTATAAAATTGGAAGCAGGACTTGACAGAGCAATTACTCTTCCCTGAAAGATATAGCCAAGGGCCTTAGTTTATGCAGACTTTATACAGAGCCATTTCTTTGCACTTTGCAAGAGAAAGTTAAATTCAAATTTAACTCACACTTTTCCATGTATTTTGCAGCACTCTGCTAGACTCTTGTGCATTGCACTATGAGGTATTAGATTCAAAATCATTTTAAAATGACAAGCCGTTATGGTGATTTCTATAAGGCCACTTCTGGAAATCCAGCGCTCTCTTCTATATTTTCCCCTACCCACGTCATTAGTTCAGGATCACCCAACAGGTAGAGAAGCATGCATAGAGCACATGCTGGCATAGCAAAACACCAAAATTTGTGTATTTGCTTATTAGAGTGCCTGTGTGAAGTAGCTTGCTTTTTGACATTTCAATTTTAAAAAAAAAGTTATTATTGGGGAAAAACCAAAGTATTACTGACTTTCTTGCATTTTTTCACTGTTCAGAATTGTTTTTTATTTTGAATTACATTAAGTATGTTTAGAACCTCTAAAGGCTATATCTATGACACTTTATATCTAAAATTGAAACCATTGAACAATTTAAAATAATTTTAAGGATTGCATCTATGATTCCTTTATATACATATTAATATCTATAACAATACTTTTGTAGTGATTGACAAATGAATGTAGTTCCAACATCAATGTTGTTTGATATTTTCATTTATATAAGTAAATAAGACAAAAGTAAAATAATAAAGACGTGTTTCAGAATTTCACTCATTTGTCAATAAGTGAGCAGATTGTTTGCTGAATAAAATAATAGTTTTCAAATCCTGGAGGAACATTTCTGTAGTTTCTTGTGGTATTCACAATGTAACAGCTATGGACCCAATACATTTTTAAGTTTAATCTGGTTTATTAACATTTTTCATCACTTTCTTAAGACAATCAACAAAATAATAAACTGAGCCTTTATTCACAGCATTTGTTCATTTTGTGCAAATATTTTCATTATGGCCAATTAAGAGCTACCTATGTGATGTCACTGAACATGGAATTGGAAAAAGATGCACAGTAGCCTGTCACTATATAGTATTTCCACCATACAGTTACAATAGACAAAATAAACCTAAGATCATAGATAATAAATGCAATAAAATGATTAGTTAGTAATGAGTGTTGAGCATATTATCTTTGTGTTTAATGTAATTTATTTAATTATAAGTTTAAATAAATTAATTTTTAATAAAGGCTATGTTTTAATAATTGACTCACAAAATTCAAAAATTGCAACAATCAGTTCTTACAAGCCAGTATAAGTTGGCCCTACTGTTTACATATAAAATTTAAGATATGCATATTATTGACTGATGTGTGTATGAATATGTGTATTTGCTTTATTCCTGCAAATGAGCAAAACAGCAAATGAAAATACGGAATAGAAAGAAATATAAGTGCATCTACTAGAAAAGGACTATGTCAGTTCTGTGAATGAATAAAGACTCTTTCCTGCAGTTATATTATCTATATATGGTACAAAAATGGGTCTGCAACTGACCAGTAAATATATAATTTTCAGCCTACTATCCTTCTCATCCACTTTCCTAAAAGAAGCAAAGTACAACAGGTGCTCAAATAATGTTGTTTAGTTATAATGCTGATGAGATGCCACAGGTATTTAAATATTTTATATAGATTAGCCTATGGTAAAATTGCTTTCATTATACATTGTTTCACTTAAAGTCACAGAACCTACAATGACGTTAAGTGAGGACTTACTATATTTTGCCTCAATTCTTATTTTCCTAGAGCCATTAGATTAAAAAATCTTGTCCAAGAAATAATAAATAACTGTTGATTAAATTGGGTTGTGGAACAGGAAAAAGTGCCATTTAAGGGTCTAAATTCATGTTGGTGTCTGATGTGATAAACACTGTGAAGTACCACTCAGGGCAGAAGGTCATATTCCCTGGGTGTTAGGAATGTTGCTAGCTGATAGCCCTATCCAGAAATTGCCCTTGACTGAGGAGAGCTACTTACTCCAAGATCATGCCCTTCCTGGGTGCAGCCTGCAACCAATGAATAGTTAGCATGGGAGTGTAAAGGTCTAGACTCCTCAAATCAACTTGGAATACTTTTGAAGGGCCCATCCCAGCTTTCAGAACTCCACATAGGAACATCAGAGGCTCTGATGAGACTACATAGCCACCTGACTTTTCCCTCTGCTCTATTCTAACTCCTCTTCACTTCTGGGGATGTCTATCATGAAAGCACTCCCTTATTAACCTCCTGCATGCTAGATTCCATCCTCAAGGGTTTCCTGAGAAACACAACCTGCAACAATCAATTGATGATACAACCAAGGAATAATAAAACATGTAAGCAAATATTTTCAATTTTAAAGACACAATGTGGGCTCTATTCATTTCTTATTTTTTTTTAATTTTTAATAATGTAAATTATTTATTGTTTCTTGGTCATTTCTTAGAGACCACAAGTATTAGCTATGAGGAGGTAACACTTCTCAACTCATTCTATGATACCAAAACCAGACAAAGACATCACAATAAAGGAAAACTCTAGACTGATATCTTCTAACCATATAGATGCAAAAATCTTCAAAAATTATTAGGAAAATGAATCCAACAACATATAAAATAAGTACACATCAAGACTAAATGGGATTTATCTGAGGAATACAAAGCTGATTTAACATCCAAAAGACAACTACTATAATCTACCATATTAAATAAAAAGAAAACAAACTCTCTTTCTTGACCTTGATAATTTTGAAGAGTAACAATTATTTTTCTGTTTTTACCCGTTGGCTTCTAATGATTGGTATTTTTGGCAAAAATACCACAGCAGTGATAGAGTGCCCTTTTTAGTCTATCATATCAAGAGGCCCATGATTTTGATATGTCTTATTACTCATGATGTTAATCTTGAAATTGTTTAAGGTGGTATCTGCTCAATTTCTCCACTATAAAGTTAATATATTTCCTTAATATTTAATACATATCTTGAGGTTCTAATTATGGTTTTGTGGATGGAAAAAAAATAATATAGCTTAACTTTTTACATGAAACATGGACCTGATGGAGAAATGGTTCTCTTTTAAGCAGTAGAACATATCACTTATTCTTTATTCATACTGTTGACCACATTCTCATATGAGACCTCGTCTCCCATGGTAGCTGTACATCCCAAGAAATTTAAAGCATTTAGTATGGGTTCTAGCTCTTTCTTTTTACTAGAGAAATACCTTAATTCTAATTTTTACATTAAAAATACCAAATTCTTGAAAAGTTGTTTCTGGATTTTCATTGTTTTGATGACTTTATATAGTGGTTTGCTTTACTTGTTCCTCCAGACAACTTTCCAATCAATTCATTGGACTGCCCAGTAAAACCTGATCTTCAGAAATAGCAATTATCCATTCTTTACAGGACTTATCACATAATCATCTATCTTTATGGATGTATGTTGACTGAGAGTTAGTTATATTACTACCTTTTCATAGAACTGTCATTTGCTGGTTCTTTACTAAGCTGTATTACCTTCTTATTTTTTCAAAGATTTAGTAATCGCATAGATAAGTTAAAAATATGATAATGGTGAGATAATTTCCCAAGAATGTGACAATAGTAAGTCATAGCATCTAGAAGTGTTGCAAAATCATCTAATAATAATAATGAAAATTACTATGAATAGAATGTAAGCTCTACAAGGACAAATAAATTCCAAGTTCTTGGAACATACATATTTATTGGACAAATTACCATTAATGAACCTTACTATACAGCCTTCTAAGCACATTATAAATATTGCTCTATTTTAGCTTCATAAAAATTCTGGCATGTACATACATTATCATTTATCATTTATATTTTATATTATCTTTTATATTTTAAACATTTATGTTTGTTTTGTTATGGAGAATTTCAAATACACACCTACATACCCATCCATCCCTACTTACAATAATCATTTACTGATATATGTCATCCCTTTTTATCCAAAAGTGTAATGTATTTATTGTATTATTAGAGAATATTCCTCTACAGAAAATTATGGTGTATGAAACTCATGTGTTAAGTGGTGATAATAACTAAGAAAGTAGGTTTTGAGGTATAGATAGGATTCATAGGATGTGTTAAATATAGAACTAAGTTAATAACCTCTAAGATATAATACACGATAAAAAGGATGAAACAAATTAAAATGTTATCTCTAAATAGGAAGACATGACAAGACCAAATCATGAGCATTAATCATGCCACCACTAGGGTGACAGCAATGTCATCCCCTAAAGTAACCTCCTATTGGTGGTACCCATCATTGTCTCATTTGGCCATACATCTGCTCTGACTTAGAAATACAAATAAAACCCATTGCTGTTCACCACCTAATTGATGAGCTACCAGCCAGGCACTCTTGCTCCTGTGTCTTTCTGATAGAGCAAGTATGTGTTGTTGGCCCCAGGTACTTGCCATCTACCATGTTGCCTTGCTCAAACCTTAACTCTGGTCCTCATATCCACATCATCCACAAGAAGGCTGAGATAGGAGAGAGAGAGAGAGAGAGAGAGAGAGAGAGAGAGAAATTGGAATATTGTGTAACCAGGAGTCATGCAGGCAGTCCTTCCACTCTTTGTAACCCAGCCCAATGTGTTAACCTATCCCTTTTTGACTCAGGTTTCTTTCTCCTTGATTTAATAAAGTGTGTAGGTCATGGCTTAATTTGGTCTGTAAGCTTTGCTGTTGTGTATCCTTTGGGATGGTTTGCTAGTGTACTTGCAAAGGGCTCAGAAGAAATGGAGAGACTGAACTAAAGTTACCCAGCTCATAAGGACTAAAATCTAGTGGTTACTATATTGCTGTATTTAAGCCATAATTATAACAACAATGGTATGCCATTTTCATGAGATACCTGCCAAGCAACTATTTTACCTTTTACACACTTTAGAAGTGTGTGTGTGTGTGTGTGTGTGTGTGTGTGTGTGTGTGTATTCAAAACAAATGAAGATAGGGTGTGGCTTGGACTCAATCTATAATAAGTTTTCAATTTTAAAAAAAGCAACCTTCTTTGCAACCCTACTGAATTGTACATACACAAGCCTAGAAAGCTTTCTTGATCCTGGCAGATTTATTTTTATGTTAAAAATTTTATTGGTCTTATTCGCTTTGCTCTTTTAGTCTCTCACTTCAACAGCTTAAGAATAGCCTAGATTCTATACACTGAAATTGCTTTGTACATTGTAAAAACATAATCTGAACATTTTCAAGAAAAAAAATGCACCTTTTAAAGCCATCGCTTTTGCACGAGAATATTAACCCTCCAGATATATGCCAAAATTGTCCCGTTGTTCACATCTATTGGCAGGCTCAGGACTCTGTGGTCTGTGTTTTGAATTGACTATTTCCTCATGATACAGTGATCTAATAACTGCTGCTCAGGTTAAGGAAGAATAAAACACTCAAGATGAAAGCTTGCATTACAAATCTATTTACTGTTTCTACACAAATTCCACTGTAATATACTTTCTTTGACAGTGTGCAGGGCCAGTATTTCCTCCTAAAGACACTGTTGCAGGAACCAATAACAATTTTCTTGGGCATGTTTCCTAGCCTAATAAAAGAACTGAAAATAATTAAGTTGAAAAATCTGGCTAAATTGTGATGTTTTATACTTTCAGTTTAAGTATACTTTCCTTGGTCTTTGCAAGTAACTTTATTTCTGCAGAATATACAAGTGACTAAAAATAATTCTTTCAAACTATAGATGAGATGAAGCAAAAGGTTTCACACACTCTTATAGAAAGAATAGATCAAAGTCATATTATAAGATTTTTGAAGAAAATATAATGTAGTTCCTAAAATGTTAAAAGAAGATGTATTAGAATATAATCAAATGTAACCTAATCAAATTGTTCACCCTCAATATGTTTCTTCTAATTGATGAATGAGTTTACATATATCCAACCTTGGATGGTGAACTCTTCCACAGTTTGCATAATGAATCAAAGTTTAGTACTATGAAATGTTGAGAAAAAATCCAACCAATACGACACAACATTGTGATACTATTTCTCCACAACTTAAGCGTTACATTCACTTTTATAACTCCATGCATTCTATAGGATACAAAACCAGTCACATTAATTACCATCTTTATGACATCTATATCATACTATACTTAAAGAAGTGAGCAATTTGGATGCCTGATTTCAAGAATAAAAACTTTGGACAACCTGTATTTAGTAATTGCCTTATCAGAAACTCATTTTAACTTAAACCAATGGTTCTCAATTCAATCATACCCAACATTCCCTTTTAATAATAAATACTTCATAAAGCCCTCTTGACTATACTAAAATGACATCTATAAATAGCACAATTCACCTACATACATGAAGCAAATATGTCAGTGCCCCACCTATATCTTCCTAGAACTCATCATTCCAGTAGCTGCCCCCATAGCATCCTCCAGCAAACATCCTGATGTGACTCTGCCTAAACGCTTTCTCTCATCCTGGACAAAAAGCAGACAAGAAATGCCGGGGAGTTAATGCCCCAGGAGCAATCCTCAGCCAAGCACAGGTGAAATTTTAAGATAAATAGCTCAGCTCTCCTCACCCCTCAGATGGGACAACCTCTAGGCATGTTCTACATAGTTTCCCAGAACTCCTAAGCAAGACTAAGCCTCAGCTTGTCCACAGTGGTAATCTGCTTGATACTGTGACTCTTGGCTGCTTTCCCTTCCCTTTCTTACTTCCCCACTCCTCTGTCAGTGCTTTCTGTCAGCCTCCTAAATAAAGCACTTGTACACAAAACCTTGTCTCAGGCTCTGCTTCCAGGGGAACCCAAATCAAAACGTCAATTTTAAAAAATCAATATAATGCCATAAGTGTAATATAAAAGAGAGATAAAAAGAAAATGACATAGTAAAATTCTGTTTCAATACGTAAAGACTCAGACATGACTACATGCTGCCTAACGCAACCCATAATGAATTAGGCAGCACATAATGAAGTAGTGAGATAGTCGTTTCCCTACGTGGAATCACCAGGAAGAGAACATCTGCAAATGCAGACTCAAACAGGTGTGATGTATTGCCAACTACCATAAGTGGCACAGCCATCAGGGGCATGATTTTATCAGGCACACCTGGTAAAACTGTGAGTCAATGAAGTGCAACTTTTCCTTAATTTTCATAATAGTTCAGTAATATATGGAGATCAATATGACTTTTTATGTACCTTGCTGTTTATAAATAAGTTTATACTTATACAACTACCCATCCCCCCCAAAAAAAAAACATTAAAACCTTTTGTGAGATAATAGACAGTTTCTCAACATACACCTGGTCAGCCCACATGGTGCAACATTCCTGGCCCAGGCCACAAAATGCTAGTGGCACAGCGAAGGCAAGGAAAAGGAAACAGCAATGTGGCTAAAGTCCCTGGATTTCGCCTTCCTCAGTTTAAATTCCATCTTCACATTTTGTTAGAAGTAAGACTTCAGGTAATTTATCTATCATCATTCTGGCTCATATTCCTAATCTGTAAACTGGAAGAAATCACATTCTCTAATTCAGAATTGTTCTGAGATTAAATGAGTATATTATAGTGACTAGCACAAACTGAGGGTTAAAAAATATTAGCTATTCTTATTACTATATTTCATGGCTAAATAATCTTTCTAACTCAAATAATTTCTCTGACATGCCACCAGAAGATACAAGTTGTACAGTATGTAAAAATATGGGTTTAGGTGTAAATTCTGTTTCCCAGGCATATCTGTGAATTTACTGTCAATCCATGCTTTCCTTCTTTCTTTTTTCCATTGTCCATCTTTAGTCACTTGTCATTTCCAGTAATAATAATCTTATGATGTATTACTACAGATTTTGTACCCCTATTCCTAATTAGAAGATCTTATAAAAGGTGTGTGTAGGGAAGAAAGAGGAAGAGAGGAAAAAAAGTTTTGATATAGCCTTTCCCTGCCCCCTCTTCGGCTAAATCAAACAAAGGCAACTAGCTGGAGAATTTGAATACCAAATGAGATGATATATAAGAATTCACTATTGTAAACTGTAAAGCACAATGTAAAAGTGCTATTGTTCTTGTTATTTATTAATAGTATCATTAGTCACACAGCTGTTAGAACTCCAGCTAGAAAAGACAGAGACTTAGCATCATCCTTTATAAATGAGGTAGCTGAGAACAGAGACTAGATGCTGCCTAAAACGAAATGGGAAAAGATCAAACTGACGGCTCCACAGAAGAGGATACTTTGAAATGAAGAGCTGGCTGGGAAATGGTGATATCAAGTTAGGCAGAGGAGTGGAGGCAACAAATTAAAAGGTCATTTTTTGTAAGGCTGCAGAAGTCTTCTTGAAGAAAGGACTGCATTGATTGATGTGGCCTGTAATGAAAACTTAGATAATGAAATAAAACCAGCGTTTAAGAATTTCAAACTGAGAACTCATTGCCATGGCAACCCTCTCAGAAGGGAACTTGTATAAGAAAATAAGATTCACTTGACTAAGCCTTAAAATGAAAACCTACACCACAGTGAAACAATTACATGCAGAATTCCAAAACTGTTTATTGCTGAAATACCTAGAAGTAGCGCTGAATTTGTAGGTCTATCATCTCTTCCATTGGAAGCCATTACTTCTCAAAATCTATGACTCATCTAGCTTTGAGGGGTCTCTATTAGCATTGGGTGTTTTCCTACCAGTGAAGACTTACAACTTTTTTTTCCCATTCAGTAAATCATCTAGCATGATGCTCATATGATAATCACATTGGTGCATACCATTTAAACAAATACCCACTTTTAGTCTGTACATAACCACATAAAGCTATCAAATTAATATATTAATTATTAGTTATACTTTTCATGAGAAATAATTTTTCACATAAGTAACATCTGGTTCATATTCAGCTTATGATAATTTTAATAAAAACATGTATTTTATTATTACATGTTCTCACCCAAAGAATATCAAACTGAATTCACTATATTTTCTCAGTTAAAAGGAGCTTTCTTGAATACCTAATAACATTGACCAATGTGAATCTCTGCCTTTTAATTGATGCTGAAAAGAAATAACTGGGATCCTTTTAGAATGGTATGGATTAGGTTTCTAAATTTGAACCTGGTGGTAGAAAAATTCACCATTGAGGAATGTATGATCATATTGTAAAAAAGAGAAACAGAGGTCAATAATAACATAAAAATAATTTCAAAATATTTCTATGCTCACATACAAAAAGAATGTAGACAATATGATATGTAAGATAATATCTATGCCATCCTCTATATCAGCACCTCGTGATAATGGATACAGTATTATATTTCCATTTACCAGCCCTTGCTCAATAGGAATTTTCTCTCCCATTCTTCAACCCTACACTCACTCTTGAAGTTTCATCAAATTTTCAACACTAAGAACAATTTCCATTTGTATATTTTAGGTAATAAACATGCAAGAGGATATTCTGTATATGTGTTGTCTTCCTTCAATTCCACGACACCCTTTCCATTTTCTCAGGACTTAGCAGTGTCTCAGAAATCAAAATAACTCAGTTGCTTATTCTACCAGCCTAATTATTCATTTCTCAAGTCACATTCATTAGAATACTGTGGTTCTAAGACCTGGGTCTGTTTTTTTGTTTGTTTGTTTGTTTGTTTGTTTGTTTGTTTGTTTTTGACATCTACCTTTATCTTCCCTAAGGTTTTACTGAAAAAAAAAAAAAAACAAAAAAAAACCATGCACTCTCCTTGACTTTTCTTTCATTTTTTTTTTCCTATTCCCATTTCTAATTCACTCTATTTCTAATTATCTCCTACATGTTGCCTTACATTTTTTTCTGTATTGGAATTAACATTCTCAAGGTTGTCAAGAATGTATATAAAAGAAAATTTGCATACATTTGAATTTTGCCTAAAGGGAACTCATGTTTGGAGAAAAATATCTGAATTATATTGGAAGTAAGTTGGAAGCAATAAGGTACTTGCACGAACTAGTTCTAGGAAGCTTGATATATTCTCAGATTTTTTTAATCTGAAATTATGGTAAGATTAGAGCAAGAATCATGATTAAAATTCTAAATTTAAACATTTGTGATATTAATAAAGCTACCCTAATTAATAATTCATAGAAGAGCCAAGAGATGTGCTGCTGTAAAATCAACCATTAGATGTATTAATTAATTTATTTTTATTCTTTTACAACCTAAAGCAAACGTGGATATTCACAGAAAAAAAGGCACAAAAATGAGTGGATAAAGGAAAATATATAAGGCAATTTTAATCCTAAATTAATAAAATGAATATTATCTTTTCATAAGGAAAATTTTATCCACAAATACCACATCCAACAACCAAATAACTACCTTATTTATAGATAGTTATGTGTGATTATCACTTTTCCCTCTTCTCTATTTAAAAAGTGTCTCCTTTTAGTAAAAATGGCAGGTAAATGAAGTTTATCTGCATCCCACTTTGTTTTGTTTCTCCCAATCTCATGTCAGTCTCCCTTTCAATTCTCTTCCTCCCTTAGGCTGAAGTGCTTAGTACTTTTATCATCCTCTAATTTATCCTGCCAAAGTGAAAAGTAATTTGATAAATTCCTTCATATTAAGGTATTAGAAAATTGATTATCTGCTGTTCCCATGAGTATTTGTATTTTAAAGGAAAATTTCAGATAAAGAACAATGCCTGACCATCATAAATTATATATTAATTATAGAATTTAAGGCATCTGTGGGAAGATATTTTAAAGTGATGAGCGAACTAGTGATTATATTATTAAGTCAAACAATGGAAAAGATGATATTGTCTATCTACTTGTCTAGATGGTCAGGAGATAGAAACAAATTATACATTTGAAGTCAACCATTATATTCTCTGGGTCTTAGAAGATAACCTAAAAACATTTTGATGCACAGATATCTAGATCTATATCTATATTTATTAAATAAATAAAATCATGCTATTTGTTTTATCTCCAGTAAAAAAAAATTGAAGAATATATTCTTTTGGAGAAATTAGAGTAAAGTAGTTATCTCCAACACTTTCTGCTGTGATCGTGTAGCCTTTGGTTTAACTTTGGCAGAAAAGTGGTGCTCATCGAATATTTCACTTATGGACATTTCCCTGGCCCCCTTGCAGGTAGGCAGGGATATATATGAATAGTTCTGACCAAATGAAATGGAAGAAGAAATGATGTATATTGCTTCTAAGCTGAGAAGGTAAAAAAGTTCAGACATGATTTTGCAAAATCTCTGTTCTGTGGCTGAGAAGGTTGTCAGTTCCAGATAGAACAGCTATGAGATGATGGCGTGTCCAACAACAGCCAGAGTTTCTGAATGTTGGTCACTGAGATTTTGAGGTTATTTGTAGTTGCAGCACAGACTAGCTGTGCTCTGATCCAGACCAATATATTCTCATTATGGCATTTACCATATTGGCTTATACTATTTTGTTATATATCTGCTACTCCATCTTAACTGGTTACTTCTTATTCATTGTTGTAACTTTGCTATAAAACAAAACATAATTGAAGAAACCCTAATAACAGGAGAGTAGTTTTGAAAAGTTAAAAATTAGATTACAAATTTAAGATAATTACATGTGATGACAAGATTATAACTAAATTTAATTCGATTCAATGTATCTACTGAACAATAAAAGTGTGTGGTATGCTATGTGCTGTCAACACAGACATTAGTTGGTAATATTAACAATAATACCATTAATTAATACAAATAAGATGTTATTAATGGGTGCTATTTTTACACTGTTTCTAATGAGCTAGCCTCTTCTTATTTATTTGCTTTAAAAAAAAAATCATGAAAGATGTTAGTGAATTCATTAGCAAATTCTCTTCAGGTCTGAAGGTCTGTATTTCCCAAGTTGAAAACTTCTTTACATAACTAGTTTTCCAAGCATTTCAGCTCCGTGCCTTTTTAAATCAATAAGCCGTATTGACAAAATTCTAATTATTCTCTCCATGTGCACACCTGTTTTGATTTTCCTTATTTTCCTATAGAGAACAAAATTAGTCAACTGGTTTAATAGTTTGCTTTGTTCCATTCTCTTTGAACTTGAGCTTTCTCCTCTCAGACAGACTAGTCTTACTTATTGATTAATTTTCAAAGAGAAACATTTTTAAAAATCAGAGTGAAATAAAATATCTACTTCTGTTAATAATTATGCAAAAATTTTAAAGTCTGTATAACTGGCTTGCAAAAAGTTTTGTTATTTTAAGTTAACTCACCAACGTACATGGAAAAAGTCACTTCATAACTATAATTATGCATGAAAAGTACAATGATAGTCAAGCCTATCTAAATGTGTCTGACTCTCAATGTTCCTTCATGAAAATAACAAAACCACTCCTTTTGTGAACTCCCAAGTAATGCTGATTCATTCACCCTTCTAAGAAGTCAAGTATTTAACTAACTATCTTCTTGCTCCACAATTTCAGCAAGTTATATTCCATGCGAAAAGACCCAAGGAATTCTCCCCAAATTAACTCACCATTGGGTTAATAGTGTAAAAATAGAATTCATTAATAACACTCTCATTTTTCTCATAGTTTTATTTTCCTTTGTGTAATTGAGATGTAATAAACATAATACATGTTGTAAAGGAAAAGCAGGTGAATAAATATCTCCAAATCCAACTAGAGAAGACTCCCTTTCATCTCAGCCTACTGGTAAAAAAATAGATTAAGTCCACATTTTCTAAACTCTCTGTCTAAATTGATAAAGCTTAGAAGGAATGTGGCATACCCAACTGCAGAGTACTAGTTTAGAAAGAGGAAAATTAATCTAAAAGAATAACAACTGTCAAGTAAAAACACACACAGTTTCTTCAAAAGATAATGGCAAAATGAGAGAAGAAAGTAGATGAGATGGTTCCAGTTTGGGGATTCTAAATTGTTCATGATGTTTTAAATCCCAAAACGTCATGAACAATTTAGCAAATATTTAGGGTATATGAAAGAGTGAAGTCATGATAACCAATAAACTACATCACTTACTAAGATCCTTAAACTTAGTTTTCAGAATTTTGGAAATGGTTGGACAAGATCGATTTCTAAAATATAAATTCCGAAAAAGAATAAGAAATAAGGAACGTAAAATACTTACAACTGATCGAATGTTATTTTCTTTCACCAGCTTCAGAGATGATTTATAGCAATTTGCAAGGTCTTCCTTGTGTGAACCATTAATATGGCCTCTTGCTATTGGCCCTACGGTATGGATGACATCTATAAATGCAAAAGGAAGGAAAAATAGGATAAGCAAGATATTTTTCACTTTTCACATAATTGGTGCTTTATTTATGTTAGGTGTTTGTGTTGGAGCCTGGAGACAAACAAGCTAAGAAATATTGATGATGCAAATACTTCTCTGGTAAAAGACTTTACATAATACAACCTCCTAAAGTAGGCAATTTTCAAGGAAGGTGATAATTGTGAAAAGGAATCCCCTACCAATAAATTATTCCCTCGTTATTGGCCAGATCCAAGTGAGATAGATTATAACATAAGATGTGAATAATTGGCACCCTGGAAAAAGTCAAAACCTTAGTGGGAAATAAACTAAGAAATAATTGCCTGAAAAATAACGTTCTGAATTGACATGGGGAGGAAGAATCAATGCTATACATCACTTTACTTGTAAATAAGACAATAATTTCAGGCATTGTACACAATAAACAAGGGCGATTTCTTAAAATATGCCAAGAGAATTTATAACGATCAGCAATAACCTTGAAAGAAATAATTTTAAAATAGTCTTACCAATTTTAAAGTACAACCTACTGTTTCTTAGATACACGAGGTGTGCTAGGGATAATAGTCCCAGATAACTATCTAATTTCTATTTTTTACTCTATTGAAACTTTCAAAAAGCAATCTATACTTTTCTACCTCTATTTATATTTAAAATATAAGCCTGATTTTTCTTTTGGCATATAAAACTAGCCATTGTGATATCTTTTTAATATCTACACATACACAAACTTTTAGATTTTGAATCATAATGAAAAAGAACTGTCCTAACTTTAAAGTCAATAAAAAGTATTTTAAAAAATAAATTTTAATCCAAATTAGTTTAAAATACTTTAAAACTATTGCTTTCCAGTCTTATCTGTTAATCTGGATGATTAGCCCATTTCACTGATGTAAGTAACAATGACTAATAATCAACTTTGATAAAAAAGACAAATTCACTTTCATATTGTTAGAATATTATAATGAAAGGAAATTATTTATGTTGACTAATTAGAATGACTTAATTTCAAAAATGATGAGAGAATAAAAACATATTACAAAAATTTGACTGTAGAATAGTTTTAAATTGCATATGAAATTTAAACAGTAGAAAATAAGTCACTAAGAAAAAAAATCTTTGTAGCTTGCCTGCTGAATGTCAAGAGTATTACTTGATGTTTGAGAAAATCCCCCAAATAACAATTTCAACTTTTACCGTAAAGCAGTATTAAACCATTATCAGATAATATTAAAGATGATATCTTGTGATCAAAATAGGCAGCAATGTCACCAGTGAGCTCATGCAGATATTATTTCACAGGCAAATGTGGTTTTAAAAAAGTGAGAACTGCTATAATGAAATGACAGGATAAAAGGGGATTAAGTTGCATTTATTAAAAAAAAGGGCACAACGATTTTTTTTGTAATAATAGTAACAAGTAAGAGTTGCATATATTGAAACAATACAAGTCCTGTATCCTATGTAGTGAAGTTTTATATATTTTTACAGTAGTTTCTGTTTTACATGAAGAAGATTGTAGTTAGCTTTATGTATCACCTTTGTGGCTACTTGTTTGTGCCCAGGTATGATAATTCGACAGGGTAACATTTCCCAAAGTGAGTTTAGTAAGATATTGGTTTAATGGTCAATTAAATTTGAGAATCACTGGGTGAAACTAAGTCAAACCGGTTACTTTCATGCAGGACCTCTCTGGACATTTAGTGTGTAAGGATACATTTTGAGTCTTCATTATGGGGATACAGAATGCTCTGTTTCTTAAATATGTTTGACTACCAAAACCTGTGTTTTGCAGAGCACCTCGTAGGACAAAGTTTCCGCAAATTGATCTTTGGGAAATGATTCCAAGAAAATTTGGCATCCTCATTGCACTGCTGAAGGTGAAGTCCATGTTTTCATTTTTGTTTTTTCCACTCTTTCCCCATTTCCTCTGTACATCAAACACTTAATACAGAAAGGAACAAAGGAATGTGACCTTGGTTTTCTTATTTTATGGATGAAGAAGGTCAAGAATAAATGCCTGTTACCTGGGGCCATAAAGATGTGTCTACTTGAGCCAAGTTAAAACAAGGCTTAGGGGCATGAATGGAGAGAAAAGAGAGAGAAAGGAACCCATGAGATCAGGAAATAGTGACATCATAAACTTTTTTCTTGTTTTTTTTTTTTTTCTCTTAACCATCATATAAACTAAATAAAATTTATGAAAAATTATTCTTTGCATTTCTTCAGTTCTCCATTTAACTTAAAAGTCTAAGAATAGCTAATAAACAAGACTCTTCAACATAAAAATATTAGTCTCTGTATTTCATGCTCTATATTAAATTTAAATGTCCAGGATCAAGTGTTATTACCAACCAACACAATGTCCTCTCAGATCTACAAAGCTGAAAGTGAGTCAATGTGATGCTCGAAAATAAATTCCCTTTGTTATTTTAATTGTTCATAGTCCATGTGAGTAACTCTTCTACACCAAATAGTTCTTCTTTTTCTGTTATAATAAAGTTCATTTGGGAATCCTGCCTTCTAATTCCATCTCCAGGCCTGACTCACTGAGTACCCCAGATGAAGCCATTATTTTATTGGTCCCTGCCTTGGTTTCCTATCTGAAACACAAATCAGCTACCTTGATTATCTCTGTGGTCTCTTCTGTGCTGTGTGGCATTACTAATATTTAACCTTCTAATGGAGACAGATGGAGTACAGAATGATGTCTGTAACGTTAAAGGAAACCTCAAACATGGTTAAGTGACTCATGAGCCTTGTGAATATAAGTATACATTTTTAATGTGAATAACATTATAGTCCTCTCTTTTACAATAATAGGTTCAGAATTCATTGATTGAGAATAAATTAGGGACAAACAGCTATTACATCTTTAATGATGCTTTGTATTAATTTATATTTCATTAAACACGATAGCACCTTCATAGGGGTCATATATATGTGACATATATGCATTCAGTCCATGGACAATGCTTTATTTTTCACATAAATGTATAGGGCTTATGGCATATATAAGATAATGTAAACATAAGTGTTTAATTTGATTCCTGGTGTATTCAGAGGCTCAAGAAATGGTAATCATTACCATCAACATCAACAGCAGCATCCCAGGTATGTTGAACACATAAGCAGGAATGACAGAAGGAGGCTCTTCAAAGTTTACTGTTATATTTTTATCATCTTTGCTCTGGTATGGAAAGAACACTAGACCATTAGATCTAAGATATGATTATAAGTCAAAAGTCCCAGATCTGTACTAACCAGATGTGTGACCTTTTCAAGTCACCCTTCTCTTTGCACTTCCATATTAAAAGCAAAAGAATTAGATGGCATCTAAGATTCCTTGCTGCTTTTAAATATAAGTCCTTCTCTGCACGCCTGTGAAGAATTCGTCTATATATTCTAAATAGTCTCATTCTTATCCAGATAAATGAGCATCAGTCATGGTTTAAATTTCTCAAACATGCTTATACAATGAAGTACAAATTGGCCTCACCCCTAGAGAAAATGTTTTAACCATAGCTATCAAAATTACAAATGTAGACTCCTTTTGATCCAGTAGTACTATTTCTCAGAATGTATCCTATAGATTATATGCTTACTCATATGCAAAATGTCATTTAAACAAGTCATTCACTACAACATTGTATATAATAGGCAAAGATTGAGAAGAAACGAAATGTTCATCAGTAGAGGACTAGTAAAATAATTGTACATTTATACAATGAAATATGTTATATGAAAAGGACAATGAAGGCCTTATGTATGGATATAGAAAGATACCATAGACATATTACAAAAGAAGGAAGGAAGGAAGGAAGGAAGGAAGGATGGAAGGAAGGAAGGAAGGAAGGAAGGAAGGAAGGAAGGAAGGAAGGAAGGAAGGAAGGAAGGAAGGAAAAGAAAGCAAGGAGTCTACGGCCATGGCACCCTGAACGTGCCCGATGTTTTCTGATCTCAGAAGCTAAGCAGGGTCCAGCCTGGTTAATACTTGGATGGGAGACCACCTAGGAATATCAGGTGCTGCAGGCATTAAAAAAGAAGAAGAAGAAGAAGAAGAAGAAGAAGAAGAAGAAGAAGAAGAAGAAGAAGAAGAAGAAGAAGAAGAAAAAGAAAGAAAAAGATGCAGGGTAGTATGATATTAGTATGCTATATTAGTGTGAAAATACCATCGGTGTTGGAAAGAATACACATTTGTTTTAGCTAATCCCTGCATAAAACACCTCTGAAAGGATTAATAAACAATTAACTAATTGCTTGTTACTTACTAGAGGAGTAGTGAAAACTGCAAAGGTGGAGGCAAATATAGGAAAAAGACTTTTTAATGTTTACTTCTTATATTTTCGATGTTCAAATTATATGAACACATCTTTTACTCAAAAATTAAATAAAGTATTGAAATAAGGAGTATATAGCTTATTAAACCATGTTTCCTTATCCCATTTACTGCAATAGGTAAAGACTATTGATGTGCTTTTCAAAAATGATCTTATATCACTATAAGTATAAAAATACTCTTAAGAGAGATATAATTCCAAGAGTTAACAGAATGACTCCATTAGGTGTATCTTTCCTTCGTTTTGCTACTCTCAATAATCTCACTATATAAAAGTTATTTTCAGATAAAAATAGAATTTAAATATAGACAAAGGGACATTGTTTTCATATGTGGCTAGTATTTATCTTTAAAGTTTCACTATAATTTTAATATGCAAACTGAGTACTACATACCTTATGGTGGAAATGTAATAGAAATGTAATACAGGGAAATACTTCTAAAGTATCTCAATGACCAAAGAATGTTGAATAATAGTCAAGAAATTAAAGAAATTAAAATTTAAGAAATTTAAGAAATTAAAAAAAAAACAATATAGACTACTTAATCTGTTTTCTCTTATTCAAGAGAAGCAGAGAGGCAGAATAATCTGCCTAAAGTCATAGATCAATGTGGAAAGACACAAATCACAATGACAGCATGATTATGAATAAACTTTTCCCAAGGTGACTACTTATTGAAAGAAATGACACACATTTGTATATATAAATTTTGGCATGTTTATCATGAATTCCATTACTTGAGCCTCGTACTTTGTATACATGCAGATAATATTTAGCTATTGCTGCGTAAAGTATTACTCCGAAACATAGTCATAATAACAAAAAATTTATTTTTTTGTGTGATTTCTCTGGATCAGAAAGTCTGAAAGGGCTCAGCTAGGAAGTCTGGCGTAGGGTCTCTCACACGGTTGCAGTTAGTCTGTGGCCAGCAGTGGAACAGTGGCGAGCTATAACAGCTTAAGTCTGGACAGGAGTTTCTTCCTCTTCACGTAGTCTCACAGACTCTCCAGGTGGGCTAGTTTGGGTTTTCTCACAGGATGGGGGCCTCAGAAAAGTCAGACTGCTTATACAATAGCTCAGGAATCCAAGAACAAGTGTACCAGAGGTGGGAGCTGTGTCACCCTTAATAACCCAGTTTTGGGAGTCACACAGTGTCACTTACCACTACCTCTGTTAGTTGCAACTGTCATGCCCATTTCAAGTGGAAACACAAAGACCCCACCCTTGACGGGAGGAGTAGAAAAGAATTTGTGAACATATTTTAAAATCTTTAAAATGCAGGTCTCCCCGAACACTTGGAGCTTGTTCTGCTTAGCATGTTTTTCAATTACAAAATCTTGTGATAGGTAAATAAGAAACCATAGAAAAGCTGATATGATTAAATCTACTGCCATGCAGCCACTATAGAAACCTGTATGGGGGTTCTTCAAAAAATTAAAAATAGAATTACTTTATGATTCAGCAACTCCACTACTGGGTATTCATCTTAAGGAACTTGAAGATATTTGTACTCCCATGTTCACTGCAGCATTATTTACAACAGCCAAAACATGGAAATAACCTAAGTGCCCATCGATGGATAAACAGATAAAATGTGATGCACACGTGCATACACATACGCAAATTTTATTTAGCCATTAAAAAAGAAGAAAATCTTGCCATTTTAGACTTTGAGGGTACTATTCTAACTGCAATAAGTCAGACAGAGAAAGATAAATACTATATGATTTCACTTACACGTGGAATCTAAAACAACAAATAACAACAAACAAAATATGAACTTATAGATAAGAAAACAGATTGGTTGTTGCCAGAAGCAGATGGCAGAATTAGATGAAAGTGATCAGAAGGTACAGACTTCCAGGTATAAAGTAAGAAAGTCCTGGGTGTATAATGTACAGTATGATAACTATATTTAATAATGCAGTATTGTATATTTAAAAGTTGCTGAGAGTAAAATTTAAAAGTTCTCATCATACAGAAAAAATCTAATACCAGTATTGAGTTCTTAGAACTATTATCTTGATAAATGAATTGCTGATTTAATAAAAATATCAGTTAAGATTAGAATATGATATTAAAACATTTATTAATTGTAAATATAATCTAATTTAGAGATCACTGTGTAATTGTGGCTCCTATATAGAACTACTTGTTCCAGCACCAGTATTGTTGCTTCTTCTGTCTTAAAATCTGGCAGGAACTCATGGACAAAGGAAAGGGCAGGGGTGGCTATTAGAGAATCAACATCGTATCTCTTCCATGTGAGCAATTAAAGTATTGTTTTTTTCTATTAAATAATCCAGCTCCACATTCAAGAAAGGAAAAGTAGCTTTCATGTGTATGAAGTCCTTTCCCACACAAGTGAAGAAAACCAAGAACAGTAATGAAATTTGTACCTTTAATCAATATTTCAAGTACAACCTCTTGAAGAGGTATGGAAAATGAGACAGCAGGCCCCTTTGTGCTTATCAGATTAAAGTGTGGCAAGACAAATAGAACCTGTTTTTGCTCATCTATTTCTGAAATCTATCAGTCTATAAATCAGCTCTTCTGTTTTGAAGCTATAACTACCTCATTGTATTTCCCCCACCTCATTTAATCCTAGAAAATTAGTCTGAACTATATAGAAAAGGAAGGTAGGATAGAAGATTTTCTTTAAAGGGGTTGGGGGTGAAAGCCCACTTTCATTTCCAAAAGTGTAAATTGAAAAATGTGTGATTGGAGTCCCAAATAAATATTGAAAGCACTAGCATTATTTACAAAGATTCAATCAGACTTATCCTTGGCAAAACAAATGCAACAAAAACATTCTGAAAAAAAAATATTAGCATAATGAATTTTAAAACAAATGAGAGAGCACATATCCAGGTTGCTTTCATCGTTTTCCATTTGAGAAGCAACTGTGCTACATTCAAACTGTTAATGAACAGTCAGACCAAGTGTAGAATCAATTACATGTTGCTTTCATTCACTGCACTCTTGTATTCATAAGCATAATCGGTCCATCTAACAGACTGCATAATGATGCCATGCCCTGCCAATCATATTCAAATAGCATGAATTTTAAGAAGAAAACTAATGCATGGAATTAAATTGATTTTCTTTTCTAAAGATACAACCACAAATCCAAGCACTAAAGGTATTATTTGTAAATCTTATTGGCCAATTTATATGATAAGCACCACCAATCTATGACCTGAAACAGAATACTTGAAGTTCAGTTAACAGGAAATTGAATTACCACCTGATCGCATTACAAAGTAAATGCTGCTTTTTTTCTCCATATAGGTCAGTGTTTTCATATACACATTTTCAAAGCTTGTTTTTATTATATTTCAAGAAACAATCAATTGTCCATAAGATGTTCCTTTTCAATCTGCAGCAGATATCAGTCAGAATGTATTTCAACTATTGCCCTGCAGCATGCTTCTAAGTTTGGATTATTCTCTCACACATTTCTTCAGCTACATGATGGATTTCTTTCCATGTCCAGAAAGACTACAGTCATCCAACTCTTTGTATGAAGGTGGAATAAACTAGCACTTACCATGTTATTTTCTAGTCCATTTTCCTGTGAATCTGTGAGTTGACTTCCCCCCCACCCCAACCCCACCCCCACCCTCCCACTGTTTTTAGTTACAAAGAGCTTTTGGTTTACTTCTCTAATAGCCTCCTTGGTGCTGTGGTTTCCTGAACAAGATATCCATGTCTTAAGATTAAATGTGCAGTTGCTAAACAACATTAGCATTTTGCAGCTGATAAAGGCATATAGAATACACTGTTAAAGCTTAAATGAACACACCAAGCTCGGTTTGAGATTTGATCCCATTTTTATGAGAATGTGATAATGTAGCCATATTTTTGGACATTGCGTGCTGATAATATGTTTCATGCTGTATTGGCTTCAAAGTTGTGAGATTTTAAGCTTAAGTTATGAGGTTTAAATTATCAAATATTATCTGAGCAATTTCTGCCAAAATGTTGTCCTCTATGTTAAAAAAGAAAAAAAGGGACAAAGTTCATCTTTAGTTGTTTATAGGCTCTCTTTCTCCTGCCGAAGATCTATGCAAGGTCAATCCTGTTGATGAGACTGTCTTGTTTCAGTTGGAGCCTTACACTTAACCGTCCATTTCAACAACACAGACTGAAGTTTATGTAAAGGAGATATCCATGGTCAACCATTTATAGAACCTTTGAGATTCCACAGGGTGCTGGGGGGTATCTGCATCACTACAGTATTATTTCCAACAGAGAGGGGTCTGAGAGAGACTGTGGGAAGCTGAATTATCTGCAAAATTCCAACATTCACATCATTTTAGAATGAACCCAAAGAGAACATGTCTTAGAAGGAAATGAGTCAAATACATGGCATTTCTCATGCTCCAATAGCAGGGGTGAGAGGAGGTGGAGGTCCAGATAGACAATATGACTTTTTCAAAGAAGATAATAATAAGGTCTTTGTTCTGGTTCAAGGGATGGCAGAAACTTGCAGCCTTTTCAGAGAGATGCAAAACCAATACTTTATTAAGACACAAGGGAAAAGCAGGCTTTAAAATCCTATGTAGTGAGTAAAAATAAATGAATGCTACTTCCCATTCAATGGTAACTTTACAAATGCAGAATCTAGGCTAAGACAAAAGTGTGCAGAGGGGTCAATGTCAAGACATGCAAGCAGATGCTAAGGTTGCCTGTGCTCATTTGTCATCAGTCTTTCTTTATAGCTCCCTTATCACTGCAATTCTGGACAAGAAAGACTCTACTGCAATCATTCACTCAGTCATTAATTCTGCCCTTTATTCGATGAATATTTATTGAGAACCTACTATATGTCATATGCGTAGAGCAATTGCTCCATTAATATGCACCAAAAGGTCTTATGCTTTTTTGACTCTAGGCATTTCCTGGTTTCAAGAGAGCCTCTCCATCTCTGCTTCTCAAAATCCTTCCCATTCCTTGAAACCCAAGGAGAATCTGCCTTCCTTGAAGATATGATTCCTGAACTCCAGTACATAAATTAATTTTGAATGAATTTCTCCTCTTTTGGTCTCCAATATCACTTATATTTGATCATTTATATGATCGTTAAAGTCAACATTTCTGTACTCATAACCAAGAAGATTCCATCAATCCAAGCTTTCCAATAATACAGCCTTCTGTCTGAGGAGGCAGAGCATTTCCTGTCATTGGAAGCAATCAAATATGACTATATATACGCTGTGAGATTCCTTCTAGTTCTGTGATATGATTCTGTGTTTCCTGTCTTCATGTGGAGACTCTATGTTTCTGCTGTAGGAAACATAATAATCTATGTCTGAGTTGACTATAAAGCCAATAACTCTATGGTAACAGTTGCTTAAGGGATAATTAGTAAATTTGCGGGTGATTAAATAAAAGTTGGCTCAATATAACCAATCTAATCAGAAATGATATACTGTATTAGAGAAAAAAATGAGGTAGAAAGGATAATCTAGACTGGGCAAGCAGTGGAATATAGCTAAACTGGTTCAGATCATTCAACACAAATTTTTATAGAACTGAGAATGTGTTTCTTCACAGAAAGACTTAGCAAAGCTTTATCAAAGATTTCTTAATAACTAACTATAGGTGATTAAAAAAAAAGACTCTAACATGATCATACTCTTTTATAAAAGGTAAGAGAGTCTTTCCAATGACTTATGACAGAAAAAAAATGTGTCATGATTCCTTTGCCTTTTTTTACAAGAGATAATAAATGCATTTTCTAAATGTGTCATTTCCCTCATCTGCATATAGCTCAGTTTAGAATAAATTTGCTTTGTTCTAGAGATTGGTTTTGGCTCTCAAATCACAAAATGAAAAATGACAGATTCTCTTTATATCTTCTCAAAAGATTAATGGGATCACTGTTCACATTTCTTTAAAAAGTGACATTTGGGTATAATGAACTTACTTCTCCATCAAAATAGACCAGGTTTAATTTCTCTCTGAGACTGGTGCATTCATAGGACAGTTCTGGACTACAGTTAGTTACACCTATACTCTCATTTAAGTTCTACTCTTATGATATACACATGCACAGTAGGCTCTGTGCCTAATTTTCTAAAGGAACACCCATATTTAGGAAATGTAAATGATAAGGACAGACTATTTTTAAAAATTAGATTAACATAGATTCTAAAAGAAAGAATATGTGGAATATTTCTATACTGTGAAGTTATATTTTCATGAATTAACTTACAAATTTTCACAGTGAATAAAGGTGAAAACAGAATACAAAAAAAGGATAAGGGAAAGTGAGAATGACAAGATATTTAAATAATAAGGACAATGTCACTAAACCTTTCCACAATGAGTATTTGCTCTAGCATAAGATGAATAGGTTGGCTTATGTTGCTGGACCCCAGGATATTGGTCTACATTCCCACCTGCTTCACAGAGATGGTTAGCTCCCTGTGCACAATAGCTGTTTTCAAACTTTTTTTATTTCAGGACTTCTTTACATGCTTAAAAATCATTAAGGACCCAAAACAGCTTTTGTTTTGGTGGGCCATATGTATCACACAAGAAAATAAAAGCACACATATACAATTAACTATCAGGAATATGATTTTATTACATGTTATGTAGCCTCTGGAAAACTTGACTGTACATTCGAGAGAGAGAGAGAGAATAAAAAATGCAAATACCTCAAAGTATTATTATGAACATGGCACTTGACCTCATCAACCTCCTGAAAGAAGGGTCTCCAGACCACCATTTGAGAACTGTTAGAGTAGATCTTCTTGTTATGCAGGTCTAGTAATTAAATATAAATATTTCCTAGCCTAATGCAAATGGACATCATTAACTACTTTATCTGTCCTTAAGGTTGAAGAAACAGACCATGATCTCTTTCAATTATATAGATAAAACCAGATGTACTGGACTTAGGAAACAGTATTTCTCTGCTTCAACTTTTACGTGACTTCAGGCAACTTTAAAAGAGTAATCTTAACTAAATGCAATCTTTGTCTATTTTTCAGTCTTTAGAATTTAGACTAATTTCTCTTTCCTCTTCTGTAAGATGGTTATTAGGTCATTTCTACTTATCAACCTCTTGAGAATGGTAGGGAGCTTCCATGACAATGGTTTTACTTCTTCATGCTTCTTCCTTTACAGAATGAGTTGGGAACTACTAAAGGAAAGAAGACCAGCTAATATTAAACCAGGTTGGCAGGAATAAAAAGGGAGGTAAATAATTCAAGAAACTTAAGAGGTAAACTGAAAGATTTTTATGATTGTTTCAAGGTGGATGAGAGAAGAGAAAGGGAAGAGTCAAAATTGATTCAAAGTAACTTCACTCTGGGTGACCGTAGGGATGACAGAAATAGAGAAATTAGAATAACTATTGAGGTCTGAATTATTCTATTGCTTACTAAGTCTTCTGAAAATCTATCCTTAACATAAAAAATAAAATTCAGAAGAGAGCCAAGAATAAGAGAAGGATTCAGAAGAAAAACATATAAAAATTGTACAGTTGAAGGTAATTAATTTTCCTATACCAAGGCAGCCATTTAAAAATATTTTCTCTCCTTCCTTGCCTATTTTAGGTCTGACATAGAATCACTGAGGTGAAGAGAATATATCACTGAGCCTTTCAAACATAATTCATTGTGAAACTAAGATTCAAAGAGGTCTACATGTGCCTTTACAAGATTGTTTAGTGGCAACTATTAACATAAAACCATTTGAAGAAAACCAAGAGACATTTTCATAATAACTTAGATGCCAAAAAATAAAATGTTTACATGGAAACTTTGATAATTAAATAATGAATAACAGATTTTAAAAGAAAGAAATACATATAAATAAATAAGTAACATCTGTTGACTGATTCTCTAGTAATATACTATTACATAAGCCAATGTATAAAAATTCCCATTTTTATTCAGAAATGAGGCTATGGCTAAGATAATTTGATAATATGGCTGCAGAGGTACTATGATGAGAGAAATACAAAGAGTAACAACATGGGCAGATTTGGTGTGAGTAGGAAAATAATGATATTACAGAACAATGTCTAGTGGTATCAGAAAGAGATGGTCACTAGAGTGTATAGTTATAATTAGATAGCATAATATCAAGAAAAGAACAAGAAAACAAGTCATCATATTCTGCTGGAAAATTACACTCACCAAGTGGTGAACTTAAGCAAATTACTTTTCCTTTTCTGCTAAAAAAAGAAAAAAAATTTGCTTCTCATTTGTTATGGGTAATAAAATTTGTATTATATATGAAAACATCAAGCACAGTAAATGGCATCTAGTAGGTGATGAATTCTGACTTGATTATCATTAATACTTGTACATAATTATATTCACAATGTACATAAATGGGATAACAGTAGCTCTTTCAAATTTAATTGTATTTCATCATTACACTTTCAAAATTCATTAAAATTCATATTAACCAATTATGTCAGAATTTATATTTTACTGACATCTTTGCTTCCACTTCTTGGATCCCTGGTCTTCTCTTCCTTAAAATCAATCATTTATTTATTTATTTACTTATTCTCAGTATATCCTTGAGTAATTCTTTCAGAGATGGTCTGTAGCTGGGAATTTTCTGAGTCACTGGATTTTCAAATGCTTTTTTCTCATTTCTGAATGCTAGTTTTCCAGCAAACATAGATCTAAGTTCATATTAATTTTTTTTCTCAGAATTTTGAAGATTTTGCTTCATTCATTTCATGAGAAAAAGCCAGTTGATCTTTAAACCTCCACAAATAAGCTGGATTTCTTTCCCTCTCCAGAAGCTTTAGGGACTACTTTTTTCTTGGAATTCTGAATTCTGTATAAGTTCTTTCAGGATAAAAACAAAATTCTTTTTCCCTTTTAGTTATGAAGTTTTTACCACTCCTTCATTTCATTAGAATTCCTAATAGGTGGGTTTTTATATATCTGGGGATAAATATCAATTGTCTTTATTTTCATTCCAATGTTTTCTCAGCTGTACATTCTAGAGTATTTCCTTGACTCAGTTTCTAAATTGGTAACTTTTCAGCTGTTTCCTTTCCATATGCATCCCTTCATTTGAAACTTTTGTTCGTGTTGTAACTTTCAAGAATTTTTATTTCTCTCCCTCTCATTGGAACATCTTTTTAACTTCTACGTGTATCATATATCATTCTTTTCTCTATCAAACTTTTTTACTGGATAGAAATCCTTTTACTGTCTAGGCTAAAACATAGTAATAGCTATCTCTTAGTAGATTTGAATTCACTTAATTTACATCTTCATATTTTTTCATACTTTATAGCACTATAAAATTTGTATGAACAGGATACAATTTTTCAATCATCACTTTCAATACTTTCAAAACGGAAGCTTAATTTTGTATTGCATTTATAAAAGTCATCATGAGGAGGATTATTTTAAAGAATGGAAAAACTTTTGACAATACTTTAGGTTATTTGAGATAAAATAAGGTTATAAAAACTGACATTCTAAAGAGTGATGTTAGAATTATAAATAAACTTAAAAAGACTTTGAAATTTTATCACATTTTTAGTTCTAATTCAAATAATCCCTTGGCAGGGTACCACTAATAAAAAAAAATAGTAATGTAATTGCTGACTAAATTACACAGACATTTTAAGAAGAAATGTATCCCTCATGTAGTTAACTATGGAATATAAAATTGCGAAAGCCTGTCACAGTTTTTATTATATTAAAATACATGATTTTATTGTTCACTATGATAAAATAGCATATGTGAGCAAGTTGAAAACACACAAACACACACAACATGTAGAATAAAAAGAAATATATTCAGTATTTTCATAACTCAAAATATATCCATTCACAACATACTAGCTATTTCATAGTGCTTCTTTTAGAACTGATGACAACATTGTTCCAAGCAAGACCTACTTTAGACCTCACTTTTAAAAATATTATACACATTAAATAAAAATGGATTACATGTTTACCAGAAGAGAATAGTTCAAATTTGAAGAGCTGTTTTTAGATATGTATTAATATAAATCCTATTTAAACTGCTTAAACTAACAGAGATATTTATTTTTGCCCTAAACATTAAATTTATATGCCATGTTATAAACTTAGTTTTCCAGAGATATTTCAAGCAGGAATACATCAAGCAGCTGAGTTATTTTCCAAAGTATCCTTGATATGAAGCATTTCAAATACATAGAGGGCAATATCAATAACATTTTCTGATAGCATTTTAACAGTTTCAATGCTCAATTCATTCTAAAAGACTAATGTCTTAATTTTCTTTAATACAATAAGTGAACTGCAAGAGTGTATTTGACACTGCTATGCAACAAAGACCCTAAACAACAACAGAATTAACCTTTCAAATGGAATCATTATAGACAATTTTATTGATAGAAGAACATAAAAATTTCCATATAATTAAACCAAATATCTTTGTGGGGTGGGGGAGGTAGATAAGGGTAAAGAGGGTCAAAAAATAAAAAATAAAGCAAATATGCTATTTCTTATCTTTTAATATTCTTACTAAATGGGGAAAAAGTCATAAAGAAAACACAAGTGCAATCAATTTATAGAATTTCATGAAGACAACTTTGGCCTCTTTTTTAAGTGTTTACTCTGGGCCTCAGAATTTATCCTACTCTGGAAGAATACGGTGGCATTTCTCTAAATGGCTCAAGTTACCAGTGTCCTACACACAATCAGAGAAGAATGAAGCCATAGTTGCTCCTGGCCTGGGAGATGGAGAAAGCACAAAAGGCCAGAAGAAAAATGAAGGATTTTCCTGTTGTTGGAAAATAAAAGTCCTTTTGGAATGTTCTTGTGATAGAGCATTTCCCTTCTTGGGACATGGCTGGCTGTATTTCTAGCTTCTGATAAATCTGGCTTTATTACATTATTCCAGTGAAAACTCCAAGGGCCCATCAGAGATACTGGCCCTCTTAAAAACCATTTACTTTACTGATATCTTCCTCATTGCCCCTTATAATGTGCTTCTACCAACTTGCATGAATGCCTTCACTCAAGAAATAAGGCTTAGAACCAGAGGAATGAACACCCTACTCAATAACATATCCCAGTTCCTCTCGTGCCAACGTATTGGCACTCTTTCACTTTTATGGACTTGGCTTATCCTAAACTTTCTATCCTGAGTGAACTCTGTGCCAGAGATTTTGACTATAAGAGAAGAAGCCTCTGAAGGGTTTGGCAAGAAGACCACCCTATAGGTATGGCTTTTGACTATAGCCATGTTCTTGTTGTGTGCCCTTACTTACCCCTAAACTTTCACTATGTCAACAAACCACCTTCTCCTTTTGCACCTCTTAGAAGTCTGAATCAGTAGTTCTCACACTTGAGAGTACATCAAAATCATCTGCAGAGCTTGTAAAACAGAGGTTGCTAGGTCACATTCCAGAGTTTCTGATTCAGTAGGTCTGGGGTGGGTGTGAGTGGGGACCAAGAATTTGTATTTCTAACAAGTTTCCAGGTGATCCTAATAATGATGATTGAGAAACCACATGCTGAAAACTGCTAGTCTAAAACAATAGTGGCAGCCTACTGCTTCCTTACTAATATTATACCTATGAACTAATACTTCAGTTTTGACTTGTCACCCAATATTCTGACCTTGATCTTACCAAATGGATTTGCATACCGACTGTACCCCAGTTATGAATTTTTACTTATGTATTATGTTAATACCCTGTTCTGTTGACTTGTGTGGCCTCTCCTATTCTGCCATGCCTGGTTGTCACACACACTGACAATTTATAGTTTTAAAAGTTTCTGTGTAGATATCCAAAGCAAAACTTTGCCTTGTCCAATCTCTAGTTCATATAAATTACAGCAAATAGGTACAGAGATAAACACATTTTGGATAAATAATGTAGTAAGAGAGCTCAGTCTGGATTAAATGTCAACAGAATATAATTCCATTAATTGAGGCATTGATTGAAAATTATTTAAATTATAAGAAAATTAGGGTGTGTGTACACTAATAGTGAGAAGAAAGAGAGTTTAAAGAACACATGCTTCTGAGTTAAGCCAAAGAACAAACAGGCCAAAATAAAGAAGAAAAGCTAAGCAGATAATTTGGACTTTGATTCAAGGAGAGGTCAAAGAAAAAACTTTTTAAATGGTTGTAAAGAAGATTTACAAATGACCAATAAATACATGTAGAGATGTTCAACATCTTTAGTCATCAAGGAAATGCAAATCAAAACAGTGAGCTACCACTTCACACCCACTGGGACAACTATAATTAAGGTAGACGATAATAATTGCTAGTGAACAAGTGGAAAAATTAGAATCATCACACTTTGGTGGTAGGAATGTAAATGCCATTTGGGAAAACAGACAGTTCTTCAAAATGTTAAATATAGACTTACCACATGACCCTGCAATTCCACCCCCAGATTATATATCCAAAAGAACTGAAAACATACATCCACACAAATGCTTGTACACAAATGTTCATAGTAGTATTATTATAATAGCCCCAAAGTGAAAACAGCCTAAATGTTTAACAACTGATGAATAAACCAAATGCATATCCATTCAATAGAATAATAAATAACCATAAAAAGGAATGAAATACTGATACATGCTACATCATGGATAAACCTTGAAAACATTATGCTAAATGAAAGAAGCCAGGCACAGAAAGCCACACATATGATTCCATTTACATACAATGTCCAGAATATGCAAACCTATACAGATAGAAAGTAGATTAGTGGTTGCCAAGAATGAGAGTATGTTGAGAAATGAAGAATGACTGCTAATAATTATCAGGCTTCATTTTAAGGTGATGAAAATATTCTGGAATTAGATAGTGGTAATGATAATTGTACAACTCTGTGAACATACCCAAATCACTACATTATTTATTTTAAACACATGAACACACACACACACACACACACACACACACACACATACACACACACACACAAAGAAATGGTGTTGGGACATTCCAGGGAATTCAGGTACACAGCAGTTAAAACATATTTGGTAAATGGATGCCTGAATAGCTTAAATGGTTCATTAATATTGACTATGTCCAGAATATGAAAAACATAAAAGGCAACATTCTACAATAAAACTGGGAAAACAGAGTTTGTCACACTATGAAATCTGTCTAGGGGATACTTAGAGTGCAACTGTAAGGCTCATAGTTTTTCCACTAGGGTCCCATTGGACAGAGCCTCTGTGACTGTATTTTCTACCAATAAGAGGACAAAGCACACAGCAAAGAGAACTACTTACTAGGCAGAACTGCTTATGAATGTAAGGACTGAGAGCCACTTCCATTTTTCATGAAGTCTGTCTGGATATCTCAGTGCAAGCTAAGTCAATTGCCCAAGCACTCAAAATACATCTGAAGGTCATAAATAGTTAGCAGAGGGAAGCAGCCTACAGTGAGTGATGCCTGAAATCACAAGTGTTCAGTTCTCCATTAGGAGATCTGGAGTCTTTAAATGTGGTTAGGCTAGCTATCCACAGAGCTTTCACCAGAAATAGAATTACAAAGACTCATCATATAAAGTGTAATGTTCAGTTTTACAAATAAACCCTATGAAGAACCATTTTTGCATGAAAAAAAAATGTAGGTCAAACACATGTAGGCAAAAGTTATCATTTTAGGAAATTAAGAAGATCCATCCCACATTCTTTCAGGAAGATTTTGAGAGTCTGTATGTTCTGGCCCTTGTTTGTTTGCCTTCATCATTATGTAAACATCAGAGCTTTATGTGTGTTTATGCTTATGCATGTCCAGTCAGCCTCATGCACAGATATCTCCGTGATGTGTCTTTAAAAAGACACATTGAGAAGGTTGCTGCATCCACTGCTGAAGTTAGGTATTTGAACACATCTTTCTTCCTGTCTCTCCACCAAACCTGGACATCACCTGTCTTATCAAATCAGACGACTAGATTTTCAGAGACATTGAGACTGTACAAAGAAAATTATAGCTATTAGTCAATAAATGCTTATCATGTGGCAACCACTGTTCTAAGATTATTTTAATCTTTTCCTAACTTTAGCACTGACCAAGACCTAGTATTAAAAACACAAAAAACAAAGCAAAAATGACCCAGTTTTGAATCAAGACTGAGCAAATGGACTTCTCCTTATTCCTCTCGCTAAATGCAGCTAAAAACCCTAGACAATGTACAGAAAATATAAGAAGACTCTAAAAGGTAGAAAGAAAAAGGCAAGCCTTGCGATCCAAAGAATGCCACAGTGGTGAGTCCATGGGTTTCCTTTTTTGCTTCATGTATTCTGGACTAGTTATTTGGAGGAGCCAGCCACCCAAAATAGCCAACAAAAAAAGAAGAAAAAAATTTCCAAGAATAACATATTTTTTCTAGCCAAAACAAACAAACAAACAAACAAACAAAAACAAAATAACCTCACAAAAAAGAAAGACAATAACTGTCCTACTCCAACAAAATACCACAGACACAAACATGGCTCCATCTTTTCCCCTGTCAGCAAAGGTCACGTGGGGAGCCTTGATTTCTAACCTTGCCCAGCAGTAAATAGGTGTTCTCTGTCCCAGGTGGCATCAGAGGACAGTGACTGGGAAATCAGAGATTTCATCTCTAATTGGTGGTAACAAGCTCCCCTCCCTTATGTGGGGACCCAAGATTTTCATCCCCACCTACTCCAGGATGATGTCATAGAAGACCAGGTGGAAAGCGAGAACTTTCTTTACCATTCAGCAGCCCTCCCACTGCTGTGTCAGTGAAGGCTAACTGGGGAGCAGGAATAAGTCAATCCTCCTCTTCTCTGCTGGATGGTATTAGCTGAGGCTTACAGGAAGCTAATACCAACAGAAACATGACACTTCTTTTTCTCTGGAGTGTCAAAGGAGGCTGAGTGAGAGTCTGGACTTTCACTTCCCGCTGGCAGTAATGAGGCAGCACCCGCCATTCCTTTGCTGGGGTGGTGAAGTGTCAGAGCAGGCCTCTTGAGACAGTAGGTTTAAGTATAGGGTCTCATAACATAAATAATATAATAGGAAATCACTCATTATACCAAGAACCAGGAAAATATCAATTTGAATTAGAAGAGACAGCAGACTTCACACAGGTAATACAGATGTTAGAACTATGTGACTAAGATTTTAATGGAACCATCATAAAGATACCTCAATGAACAATTATGAACATGTTTGAAACAAATGAATAAATAGGAAGTCTCAGCAAAGACTAGAAGATATAAAAAACCAAATGGAAATTTAGAACTAAAAATACAATGGCTGAAATAAAGACTTCAGTGGCTGGGCTTGATAGTGTAATGGAGAGGACAGAAAGAGTCAGTGAGCTTGAATAGAGAACTATAGAAATTACTGAATCTGAACAACAGTGAAAAAATAGACTTCAAAAGATGATCAGAGCCTCAAGGACTCATGGGACTATTACAAAAGATCTAACATTTATATCACTGGAGTTTCAGAGAGCAGAAAAAAGACAGAGCTGAAAAAGTATTCAGAGAAATAATGGCTGAAATTTAAAAAAATTTGACAAAAGATATAATCTATAGATTCAGGAAACTTAGTGAATTCCAAACCAGATAAATATAAAGACATTAATACTAAGATACAGCATAGCCAAACTTCTAAAAACTAAAAACAAAGAAAAATATCTTGAAAGCAGCTAGACAGAAATGAAACCTTATCTGTATAGGAGAAGAACAATTCAAATGACAGTAGGTTTCTCATCAGAAATCATAGAGGCCAGAAGGAAATGACACATTTTCAAGTGATGAAAGAAAAGAACTATCAAATCCAGAATCCTATATTCGATAAAATTATCCTTCAGGAATAAAGGGGGAAATAAGGCTTTCTCAGACAAAGAAAAACTAAGAAAATTTGTTATCAGAAGACCAGAACTACCCTAAAAGAATAGCTAAAAGACAATTTGAAAAAGAAAAACAGTAAAAGACATTTTAGAGAAATCAGAAAAAAAAGAATAACAGAAAGAGTGAAAATATAGGAGAATCAGTAAACAAATTGTGTTTCAAATAATAAAATACTACTGACCAGTGAAAGATAAAAAACTATTGATATGTGTGGCAAAGTAGGTGAACGTCACAGACCTTATTCTGAACAAAAGAAAGATCATACAAAGAGTACATATACATACTATGTGTTTCCACTTACATGAAGAACAGATAAAACTAATAAATAGTAAAGGAAGTTAGAACAGTATCTGCCTTTGAGAGATGGGGATTCATTGGATTGGGTGTGAGGAAAATTTCTGGTATGATGGAAATGCTCTCCATATTGACTGGTGTTGTATACACTGCCAAAACTCACCAGATCATATCCTTAATATTTTTGCATTTCACTCCATGTAAATTTTATCTCAGTAAAAAAGTTTCATAATATTTTAAGCAATAATTCCATGTCTGTCACTGTTCCACTCTACGATTTTCAAAGAACATAAGTAATGGATGAATATCTGTAATTGGTAATTTATTTCTCTATTCATGTGTAGGAGATATTAAATATTTTATAGGGTATAGCAAATTTAGGATCAATATTTGCTTTTCTAATTCTTTATATTTGAAAATGAACCTATGTACTTAAAAATACTTATACATAAACCATATAATTTGAAGAGCCTATTTAAAGAATCAAAAATTTGCTCTGTAGCAAAATAAATTGCTTTCTTCATGCTTTCATTACACACATACGCATGTAAAGCAAAGAAGTATCTTCTTATCAAAGTAGTTTTTAGAGGGATGTTTAAGACAATAATTTATATCTACAAGAGGACTATTTCCCTCCAAATTGCTTTACTGTCTAGCAAGAAATAACACAAAGTTGACTCATTCTCTGTGGCAGGCTATATTATCCAAATATAGCTACAACAATATCTTCCATCCCACATGCTCTTCTACAACTGTGACCTTGCCACTCCTTCATCAAAAGCTTGAGTATAAATCTCCTCCCAGAACCTCAGATGGCTGTTGTGACTGGTTTATGATCAATAAAATGTGCTGAAGTGATACAATGAGACTTTAAATGGAAGATGAGATGAAGCCTCACAGGTTCTGCTTTGGTCTCAAAATATTTGCTCCCTGGATGCTCCTTCCATTCCTAGAGAAAATGTTCAGTGCAATGCTGTGAGAAGCCAAAAGCGTTCCAGTTGAGCTCATCCTGTGAGTTATCTCATTCCAGGTATCAGACATGCGGGTGAAGAAGCCTGCAGATGATTCTAGCAGATGATTCAAGTCTTTCCCAGTAAGGACCCACACATTATGGAGCAGAGAAAAGCCATTAGAATTCCTATCACACAAAATCTGCAACCTAATAAAATAGTTGTTGATTCACTCCACGTAGTTTTGGGGATGATTTATCACAGCAGTACAGATCTGAGACGTTTTCCTTCAATTTGCTTAATTTCCAGAAAGTGATAATATGATTTTGACTCATTCTCTAATGTGGATTATGATCACTTTTGACTACATTACCCTAAGCACCTGAAGTTCAACATTGGATTTAACTTTTGGATTGACTTGAATCATGTTTTAATGATATCACAGTCTTTTTTTCAATATTTCCTGGCACTGATTCTGATGACATTCACCTACCTGAATCATGCTATGGGGCTCTCTGTCTTGATGTTTAAATTCCAACATATACCATCTGATGATACTGGAAGAAATTTTGAGCCTCATCTGTAAAACTGTCATATTAATAGTTTATTCATGAGGACTCTTGAGATTATTAAAAATAATGATTAAAGTACAGTGCATGACACAGAGTCTAAGTCCCCAAATTTATAATCATTATTAGATTTACTCCCTCACACATATGGAACATTAATTTATCTGTAGATTGATTAAAGGTTTATGTTTCTTCTATACACTAGAGCTGTTCTATTCCCTAGTACAAATGAGAGAGTTTTCAGCATCTCAATTTCTGGTGGTCCTTTATTCATAACTGGGGCTCCAGGAGGATTCCACATCATTATTTAGTGGAAGCTCTTTCTTTCCCAAGCATATAAAACAGCCACTATAGTATAGAAACTCCCTGAGAAATGTCACCAGGAATTCCCATTAAAAAGTCTAATAAATGTTTTCCAACTAACACGTTATGTTCTAAATTTATATGAACAATCTGAGCAAAAATGGTCTTGGCAGTCATTAAATGGAATTATTACAAAGGCAAATTCATATGCAGACTATTGGACAGTATTCATTTCATCATAGAGGAGCATTTTTAAATTAGTTTCAGGAAAAGGGCACTTCACAATAAACTTTTAATTTCAAGATTTGCACGAGGTAAGGGCTGAACATTACAATAGGCCAGGTACCATGTCAGCTCTGATATATTACAACACTTCTTTATGAGCACATTACAATTCAGAGAACTAATAATAAGAAGTGATGCTGAGATGATGAATCGATCTATGCAATTAGAACTATTAGAATTCACAAGAGTCGACAGGCAATAATCAAACCCTTTTCATGCTGCCCATTGCAATTATCTTTGCACTTAAGAATCAACAAAGCACATAATGACTTGCATTCGATTAAAGAATTCATGAGAAATGGAATTTTAATTAATATATAGAAAATTTGGGCCATTTATTACTTTACAGGACAACAGATTGTGAACACTAGTTGAAGAGTTAAAAACAGTCAGCAGTAATAGATGTTTGCTGATCATGGTAAGGAATTTGGGCAATAGAAATTTCCAATAACTCTCCTCCTCCCCTGAAATTACAATTAACAAAGTGAACGTACTATTGAGGATGGCATAAGCAGTAAGTGGATGGACTGTCGATATCGTGGTTGATTGATAAAACAGATATCAAATCCATTCCCAATTTTTACTTTCCCAAATCACAGTATTTCATAGTATTTACAGAAACACACGCGCGCGCGCGCGCACACACACACACACACACACACACACACACACACACAAATATTCACTCATACATAGCCCACATTGGATTCTACAAATATCTATTAATTGCTATCTTTGTGTAGCAAATAAAAAATGTATATTTAGAAGAGGTGGAATTATTAATTCAATATTCAATTTTTTAAAGTTCAGTCAATAATGATTATGCTTAGTCGACTTGCAAATTTTTTGTTAACTATGAAAAACTGTTATGTAATGGCTGTTTGTTTTTAATAATGTTTATTTATAACACACATTCTCTTTAATGCATTTGATCTTGGTCAAGATTAAATTGCCTTAGTTTAGTACATCTCAGATAAAAATAATAAGCTTTAGCATTTAGCACATAAGTTAATAGAAATTCATTTTTGTTAAAAAATTTCCTGGATATTAGGTAAAAGGTACCATGTTTATAAATAGAAAATGTCAAATACCACTTTGCAATGTAGTAAATTTAATAATATACTTCTCATGCTCAATTTACCATCTGAAAAGTTAGTCTAAAATACAAATAGTTGAGAAATATCCACAATGACCGTTGCATTCTGTGAATAAAGGAAACAAACAAAGACTAAATACAATAGCTCTCACCATTCAGTTCATAAAACAACCAGGAAAGTAAATTAATATTTACAAAAATAAATCATTGATTAAATCCCCAAACAAAACCAAACTTTACAAGAAGAATTGTGTAAGTCATTATCTGTATTCTATTTAAAAATCTTATTTACTTCATAGTTGAAAATTATGCTAATTTGAGATGTAAAATTTGAACATTTAAAATGTGGAATGTATTAGAATAAAGATTTATCCAATGTGGCACCTGATATTTTAAATTTTTATAATAATTTAAAAAATTAAGTGTGCAATTACTATAACAAGAAGTTAAAAATTTCCCCACTTAAACACCAGCAAAGAATCTGTGGCAGAGACTGAAGTTTTCCACCTCTACCTCCACTTTATTCTTTCTTCTCAATAACAGAAACTTAACATTTAGCTGAGTTTGTTACTGCCAAGGAATAAAACATTACATTTCCCAGCAGTCTTCATCAATAGATATGGTCATGTGACTAAATGTTATGCAGAATCTTAGTAAAAGCTGCAGAATTAGAATGACACCATTTTGCTCTTCTTCACTTCTCTTTTCTTTTCATATGCTTATAGTAAAATTGCAGAGATTTATTCTCTGAACCACATAGGGATTATGCATTGTGCCATTTTATAACTTTTTAGCATATAGAGTTTAAGTAAACTGTAGAGTGCTAACAAATGCACAAAATTAAGGTTCCCATTGACCCCCTTAGTTAATGTGGTTTCACTTAGTGTTATATTACACAAGCTGTCTAAGCCATATGCCAATTTTACAAAGCAAATCATACACATTTTAAATCTACTTCCAGTGAGTGGCACATTTTGCTTAGCCATTCAAAAATTTAAACATGATATGATCACGTTGGTGAATGAAACACGGTCTTTTAAAAGTTTCAGCAAACACTATAGTCTGTTACTAACAATGTTTTAATCTTTTCTCACCTTTGCCCCAACAAAAAAAATGGATTAATTGGGTGACAGGGTAAAACATTACAAGAAAACCAGATGGAAAAATAAGGGTATGGCAATTTGACCCAAAAGAAGGTTGCTAAATATATAGTTATCAAAATAGTATATAAAGTTTCAGTATTTAAATCAGTCATTGTTGAACTCAAGAGTGAAAAACAAAAGAAAGGCCACCTGAATCCATGATATTGTTTTTTACTCCATTTATCCTTCAAAACCAGCAGACATAATCAAGTACACTAATGATACCAAGTCTTAGCTGAAACTATGAAAGCTACATTTTTAAAGGTTAAGATAAAGTTGAAGACAGGTTTTTGATAGAAAAAAATATATTTTTTTCTTATTTTTTAAATGATGATTTACTCTAATAAATGTTTTAGCATTTTGGATTTCACAACTACATTATGATTTGGCAACATTATAGGTTACATTTCCAGAACTACGTTTTTCTATTTGACTTTCAGCTTCATTATTGAAAATAGATGCTGCATGGTTCTCTACATTTCTGTTTCTTGATATTAATGATGGTAATGATCAGGTGGTGATAGTTACTTCTTTTTATGATTAAATGATAAAACGGCTATTTTGGTCCTCGTTTTTCAAAACAGAGAAGCATAATTAAAATAATTTAACAAATGTTAAAACAGAAATAACTATCTAAAACTGAAAATGCAAGCTACAGGATAAAATATTTTCAAATCATATATTGATAAGGGGTTAATATCCCAAATACATAAAGGACTCATACAACATAATAGGACAAAAATAATTAGATTAAAAATAGGCAAAAGATCTGAATAGACATTTTTCCAAAGAAGATCTACAGTTGGCCAACAGGTACATGAAAAGGTGCTCAACATCACTGATCATAAGGGAAATGCAAATCAAAACCACAATGAAATATCATTTCATACCTATTAAATGGCTAGCATCAAAAAGACAAGAGATAACAAATGTTGTAAGAGATATAAAGAAAAGAGAAATCTTGTATACTGTTAGTGGAATTGGAAATTGGTATAAACACTATGAAGGACAATATGGAGGTTCATCAAAAAATTAAACATAGAATTACCATAAAATCTAGTCAAGTCCACTTCTAGGTATATATCTGAAGGAAATGAAATCACGATGGCAAAGAGATAGCTGCACCTCCATATTCACTGCAACATTATTTAAAATAGCTGAAACATGACAACAACCTAAGTTGTTTATTTATTCCACAACAAAAGATAACTGGATAAAAAAAATGTTATACATGTACGTGCGCACGCACACACACACACACACACACACACAGAGGAATACTATTCAGCCATAAAAAAGATGTCAAACCTGCCATTTGCAACAACATATAGCTCAAGGGCATTATGCAAAGTGAAATGTGTCAGACAGAAAGACAAATACAATATCATACGATCTCACTTATAGGTGGAATAAAAAAAAGTTATCATAAAAACAGATAAGAAAAGTCCTGGTCAAGAGGAAAAAGTAGTTAAATGCTGTGCTTGCTTTCTTCCACAACTACATCAAAATTATAACTAAACTACAGAAAAAAAATAATTGAGAACCACCTGAGGTAGAGTTGAACAGAAGTCTATAATGAAGGATATACAAAAGAAGCCATGTCAAGACTAGTAGGAAGAATGGAGATGCAAAACAAGCTGGTCCCACATCAGTGTGTGGCAATTAAAAATCGAAAGGGATATCTTGGCTGTGGAGGTCTCCCCTGAGGAGCAAGGGATCCCAGTTCCTTACCACACTCCCCAGCCAAGGGTTCCACTGCCAGGAAGATAAGTCTCCAAAACTTTTGGCTGTGAAAACCAGCAGAGATTGTGGTTAAGTGAAATGAAGGGCTGCTGGAGTCCTAGGTGTTCCTCTTAAAGGGCCCACATATGGACTTATTCATTGACAGACTCATTTGCTCTGAATTCCAATACTGGAGCATTAGTTTGAAAGGCATAAGAGATGTGTGGCTGGAGAGGCAGCTTTCTTTCAGAAAGAAGCTGACAGAAGCCATTGTTCTTTTGCTAACCCCTCCCTTCACCCAGCCTGCACCCATAAGTGGAAGCCATACCTGAGTCTTCATCAATCTAGCTAACACTATTCACCCTGCCTTAGTGATTCCCTGAGACCCTGCCCCACCCACTCAACTTTCAGACCCATCCAAGCCAATTCCAGTGCCTTTTCCACACAAATGGCCTGTCTTGGCTCATGCTGCAGACTTTCCTAAAACCTCTCAAAGGTTCATGAATCCCAACAACGAGTATCTGGCCTCATGGTGCCCTATACTTCTTGCTAAGCAAGCCCAAGTCCAGCACTAGTATCAGTTGTCCTCAGTTTGCAGCTTAATGTTTCCCAGGCATCTACAAGCCCAGCACAAGTGGCAACCATTTGTAGATCACTTTATGGTGCATACTAAGTGGCCCTAGGCAGGGCACAGACAGCAGATGAACTAGACCTGCACCAGAGCTTTTCCCAAAGGCCCCCAGAATAAAACACACCCAGTGGCCAACTTTGGACCACACCAGAGCACCACCCAACCACCTTCACAAATGACACACCCAAAGGACAGACTCTACAGTAGTAGAGCCCCACTAAAACAAATCTTCTTCCATAGGATCAGTCCCTAAACAACAGTTCCTCTACTGTAGTCATAGCCAGTCTTCACAATCAATAAACCTGAGGGTCAATCCCTGCCACTGATGTACCAACAGGAATCAAGGCTCAATTACAACAGGAGGGCACACACAACTGACACAAGGAACACATCTGAAGTAGGTGACTCAGATGATGAAGGAGACTGCCACTGGACCCCACAGGACATCTACTAAATAAGGCCACTCTACCAAGACTGAGAGACATAGCAACTCTATTTAATACATAGAAACAGAGGGAGGCAGCCAAAATGAAGAGACAAAGAAACATGTGCCAAATTAAAGAACAGAACAAAGCACCAGAAAAAAAAACTAAACAAAATGGGGACAAGCAATCTACCAGATGTAAAGTTCAAAACACTGGTTATAAGAATGCTCAATGATCTCAATGAGAATTTCCACAAAGAGACAGGAAACAAAAATGGAGATAGAAAACATAAAAAAGAACCATTCAGAAATGAAGAATACAATAACTGAAATGAAAAATACATAAAAGGGAATCAATGGTAAATTAGATGAAGCAGAGGCCTGAATCAGACATTTAGAAGAGAAGGTAGCAGAAAACACCTAATTGAAACAGTAACAAGAAAAAAGAATCCAAAAAAATGAGGATAGTTCAAGGGGTCTCTGGGACAACATCAACCATACCAACATTCATATCATAGTACCAGAAGAAGAAAGATAGCAAGGAATTAAAAATCTATTTCAAGAAATAATGATGGAAAACTTCCCTAATCTGGTGAAGGAAATAGACATGCAAGTCCAGGAAGAGTAGAGTCCCAGAATGAACAGAATGAACTCAAAGAGGCCCATACCAAGACACATCATAATTAAAATGCCAAAGCTTAAAGACAAAGAAAATCTTAAAAGCAACAAGAGAAAAGCAGTTAGTTACTTATAAGACTGTCAGGTGATTACTCAACAGCAACTTTGCAGGCCAGAGAGATTGGGATGCAGTATTCAAAGTGACTAAAAGGAAGGACTTACAACCAAGATTACTCTACCTGGCAAAGCTATCATTTAAAGTGGAAGGACAAATAAAGAGCTTCCCAGACAAGGAAAAGCTAAAGGAATTCATCAACAACACCAAACCAGTATTAAAAGAAATGTTAGAGGAACTTTAAAAATAATTTAAAAAAGGATCAAAAATATGAATAATAAAATAGCAATAATTATATATGCATCAACAATTCATTTAAATATAAATGGATTAAATACTCCAATCAAAAGGCATAGGTGGCTGAATGAACAAAACCCACACATATGCTGCCCACAAGAGACTCACCTCAGATAAAAAACACATGGACTGAAAGTAAGAGATGGAAAAAGATATTTTATAAAAATGAAAATGGAAAAAGAGTGCTGGAGTAGCAATACGTATACAAGACAAAACGAACTTTAAAACAAGGCTATAACAGATACAAAGAAGAACCCAGCAATTCCACCTCTGGTTATTTATCTGAAGAAACCTAAAACACTACTTCGAAGGGACGTGTTCATCCATGTGTTCATTGCATCATTATTTACAATAGGCTCAATATGGAAGCAACATAAGTGTCTATCAATGGATGAATGAATAAAGAAGAGGGTTACATATATACAATGGAATCTTAGTCTTAAAAAATAATAAAATCTTGCAATCCTCAACTACATGGATGGACCTAGTGGGTATTATGCTAAATGAAATAAGTCAGACAGAGAAACACAATATGATTTAACTTGTATGTAGAACCTAAAGAACAAAATAAATGAATAAAGATTACAGAAACAAACTCATAGATACAGAAAACATTTTTATGGTTATCAGATGGGATGTGGGGGAGGGGGTGGAAGGATGGGTGAAAAAGGAGAAGGGATTTAAAGTACAAATTGGTATTTACAAAATAGTCATGTATATAAAATACAGCATAAGGAATACAGTCAATAATATTGTAATAACTGTGTGGTGTCATGGGTACTAGATTTAACAAGGTGATCTTCATAAGTTATGTAAATATCTAACCTCTATACTGTATACCTGAAGCTAATATAATATTGTATGTCAACTGTAAAAAATTAAAAAAATATTTTTAAAAAGATAAGATTTATGGTTATCAGAAGCCAGGGAATGGGGCAATTCATTGGAAGAAGTAGGTCAAAAGGTACTAACCTCCAAGTATAAGACAAATAAGTCCTGGGATGTGATGTACAGCACGATAAGTGTAGTTAACACTGCTGTATTGCTGTACTGTATAGTTAGAAGTTTCTAAGAGAGTAAACTCTAAAAAACAAAAAGCAATAATCAAACTGGAAAATTTTTTTACAAACAAATATGAAGAAGGATTAATATATTTAACCATAAAACGCTCATGTAAACCCAAAGAAAATCCTTATTTCCCCAATAGTTACTTGATAAAATGTTAATTACAATAATAAGAACAATTATAGCAAAGCCACTTAATTAATACCACATGCTAGGCATTGTGTTAAATATGATGTTTACATTATCTCATTCAATCCTCACAATGATGCTATGAGATGTTTATTATTATTATCTTCATTTTACATATGAGGAAAGTGAAACTTAAAGAGGTTAAATAAATTACCTGGGTGACACATTCACACTCACGCACAGTGCAGATGAAAGCTACATCTGTCTAGCTGCTACTATCTAAAGGACATAAACCATGTACAGAAAAAATGAAGTCTAGATGCTAATTAAAGTTTGAAATAATACTGAACCAAGCCACTATTTAATGAAGTTAATTAAAACATCTATTAGAAAATAACTGAATAATAACATATGAAATCCAAACCCAGTCAAGGAGTTGAAAGCTTGGCACCGTAATAGATGCTAGTAGGATTACATAGCAAGAGTCTTAGATCTCCTGGTTCCTTGCAGATCCCTACAATTCTGGGAGTCTATAAATTGAGAACAAATAAATTTCCAACAATAGGAAACTTTAATTAGGTAGGAGAATACTGATGACATAGTGTTTTAGAAAAAACACTAATCTCTACTACATATTCTATGATCTCTAGTATATAAACATAAATAAATAGGTAGAAAAAAGTAGAAGAATATACCAAATGCAAAATGTTAATAGTAATTATCTCTGAGCAGTGAGTTTATGCCTAATTTTTGCCTTTTTTTTCCCGTGCCTTTTAATAAATATATTCACTCAGAACTGACTCATCTACAAAGCTTGGAATTTGATAATTAAGAAGAATTACTTTACATTTTAAAAATTGGAAATTTCTAAAATAATCAGAAAAAATAAATTTAAAAAAGCTATCATTTTGCTTACATAGAAATTTAGGGGGATTTAAAAGAACACTGTTATGTATTAAGTCTATACTCCACAAAACTTGGTTGTAGGCCATGGATTCACTTGTCTGGTGGGTGGTCTTGCTTCTATGCCCTTAATATTAATAAGGGCATGTTGTATCTCTCTCAATACAACAGAAAGATGAAGCATTTTAAATATTTTGTTATCTCCTAATAGATATAGTAATGAGATATTACATATTATAGGCTCATCAGAGTTCAAAGCTTAAAAATTTGTAGAATTATAAAATTATACATATATATATATTTAATCATAAACAATATTTACTAGTATTCTCCTGGTGTCTAAAATAGAAAATCAATTTCTCTTTGGGAAAAGGAGGAAACCAATCTTTGGGCACAAAAAATCCTTCATGGATATCTGGCAAGCTAAATGAGGAAATATGGAATAAAGGTACCTTCAAAAATAGGATGGTATTCAAATAGAAGAATGAAGAAGCCCACTGAAGTATGCAAAGAGGAGCCAAACTAGAAATAAGAATACAAATTAAGGACAGTGTGAGAGTGAGCAAAACACCCACCTGTGTGAGCTGGCTGGGTCGTGCTTTCTCCTGTCTGCAGAGTTCCCTAAAGGTCTACTCTTTGGGTAACTGAGTCCTAAAGGCCTGAAATTTCAAAGGCTTCTTACTTACTCTTTAAGAGAATCTTCAAAATGTTGCAAATGTATTCCTGGCAAGGCCTAAGCCCCTCATCTCCTTAACCTTCTCTGATGGTGTCAGATCTACATGTACAGGACTTGGGTACCTTGGGGCAAAAGGGAGAGGAAGAGAGATGCTTAGGGGTCTGGTGCATTGATTCTAAGTGTACATGGTACCTTCTTCACAGTTTTCCTTCTGATCAGCCCTGGTCAGCAATGAAACACAACTTAAAAGCCACTATTAGAAGACATATCCCAAAGTTGGAAATAGGTGAAAGAGTTTTCTTTCAGAGCAATGCTGGGCTTGACTTATTACTGATTGAACTATTTTACAAATCTTAGATGTAAAAATTAACCCAAAGATTTTGTCCAGTAGAGATGCAAAAGATTTCTCTTTAATAAAAAGGGCAGTACTAAAGATTATGGTTGATGGCCCTGTAAGACATTTACCAGTTTTGTATCTGACCCAGAAATCTTATCTTCAGATCTCTTGTGAAATTGCCATATATACCTAGCTCCTCAAATAGTCTTTAGACAGATTTTAATATGTTACTAGTTTCTTCATTAATTAATAAGTTAAATAAAATATTCGATATTTGTTCATGTTGTATTTGTCATATTTTTAGCCTTTTGAAAATTATTCTTTAATATCATAGAAGTCCAAATTGAAGTCCTTCATACAAAATAATTGGCCTGTACTCTTAAAAATTTTGAGATCATGAAAGTTACAAAGAAAGGTAGAGGAACTGTTATAGTTTGTAGGAGGCTAGAGGAACATAACAGTTAAATATAAACAGTAATCCAGGATTAGATCCTGCACCAGTTTTCGAGTTTTTGTTTTGTTTTTGTTTTCCTCACTGTAAAGGAAATAAGTGGAATAATTAGTAACACTCTTATAAGATCTACTGATTAGATAATAGTATTTAATCACTGTTAATTTCCAATGTTAATTTCATGGTACTATGATTATGTAATAGGATATGAGCACTAAAATATTTCAGGGTAAAGGGCATCAAGTCTGCAAGTTACTCACAAATAATTCAAAAATGAATAATATACAAATATCATTTATATGTGATGGAATAACTAAAATAAATATGATAAAAGATAGCAGAAGTTGAGGAATTGATAAAGGGTGCGCTGAAAATCTTCATACTATTTTTACAACATTTCTGTATGTCTGAAATTATTTCAAAGTAAAAAGTTAAAAATAACATTACATAAATAAGAATCAAGTTACAGAATGCATGAAGTCATGCATTGAGGGTCCTCAGTAGCATCACTAATAATAAACCCTCTATTATCTCACTAGTTTTTTACAAGCTTTCATGATATAATCTTTTTTTTTTTTTTAATTGAAACTTGGAAAGATTCAGCACTGTCATCTGGTTGCTATTCTAGTGACTTTGCCACTATCTGATGCTGCTTTTCACTACAGATGTTGGATTACAGATTTTCCAACTTATTTCTTGAGACCCATCAAGGAAGAGCTGTGAGATAGGAAAATAAAGAAGCAACAGTAGGGTTGGGGGATGAGAAGATGTGGGTGGGAATAATGTACATGATTTATTTGCACAATGACCATTTACTGACCATTCGTCACCCATTTCTACCACTGTTTATCAGCTTCCATTCTTTTATCTGAAGCCTGTCTTCATAAAATAGTACAGTTCAGGCAGAAAGAACTGCTTGGGCAGAAACAATAACGTTTCTATTAGCAAGTTAATTCTGCAAAGATTTCGTTAGAACTACATTTAAAGTAGTACTCTAATACATATTTCTGTGGACTCATGAAAACTATAGAATGACAAAACAGAGAGAAAAGTAAAGAGAAAAAATAAAGAGAAAAAAGAAGGGAGAGAAGAGGGAGAAATTGAGAGGCAACTAAACAAATAGGCAGACCCAGAGTTTGCCGGTGTCCAGTGGACTTACTATTTTGCACAACTGAAAACCCTAATCTGCTTCTTCAACCTCACTGGCTCTCAACCAGGCCACTGGGGCAATACTAGGGATGGCAGTTCTGTCCCTGTTAATAAAAGACTCTAGAATAGCTTAGCATTGTGTTTTGGCACTAAAAAATCACTGTGGAGTTAGAAACCAGTTTGTTAGGAATGTTATAAACTATAAAAATCTAAAAAGTTTTAAAATATTAATAGCACTTGAATGGTTTTCTCCCAGATGGCCACACAGCTGACTATAGTTCCGTCCTACAACCCTGTGCTATTTATCCTCCAAATGTCCCCAATATAAGGCAGTTTTAATGTTTTGTTGCTGCTATAAAACTTGATCTACTATCGGACAACATAATTATGTGTCAGTACCTGGATGTATGGAGTGAGAAGCAAACAGAATAATCCAGGATGTATGTCACTAATAATTCAGTTTATGGTTTAGTGATAATGGGATTCTTTATTATGAGCAGTACCTCTGGCACTAGAGGCTTCTTAGCTTGAAGTCCAAGTACATGGACATGCTAGGTAGAACTGGTGCTGGTAGGGGCAAGTGAGTCTCACTCTCTGCCTATCCTTTTTGTCCATGAATCTATTAAAGGCCTATGCATTCTCACTGTACAATTTCAGTAATGTCTACCAAAAAAGAAATGGTAGTTTGGTTTGCAAGATCTGATGCTGTTTTGTGCATGTTTTTATAAAAGTTATACAAAGTTTGTTAATCCAAAAGTAATTCACAAAAAAGTTATGGGTTTTCTAGCAGTATTGGAAGGTAAACCGAGGAGATGATCCAGGTTATATGTGCAAACAATGAGAGTGATCAAGAGAAAGGAAGACGTGAGGAAAGAGGAGACAGAAAAAAAGAATGAAAAAGCCGGAAGAAAAGGGATGAGGAATGGAAAGGAGGGGAAGAAAAAGAAGAAAGGGAAGGAATAGAAAAGAGAAGGAAAAGCTCAAGAAAAAGAAGGAAGAATAGCATATGAAGAAGAGGATGTTATATGGCTAAATTCTCCATGAATCAGGTGAAATTTCATTTCCAAAATGGAGATATTACTGCTTCCTATACAGTCCTTGGGCCAGAGCTTCGTCTTTCCTAGACAGTGATCAGAAGGGCATGACCGACATGTTTCCTCATTTACGTTCCTTTTCTCTGTTTTCATAGCTGATCAAAAAAATATTTCTGATTGGCAGAGAATTTTTTCTTTAGACAGGTGGGATGGCTTATGCCCTGCCATACTGGGGTCTGTTTGTGTAAGGTGACTTTGTGTATAGCTGTTCTGATCCTTTATGTGTTGATCATCTGACAGTTTACATATCAAAGAACCAGCTTATTTTATGTTTGTTGGGGTGGAGGGTTCTCAGGTGTAGCACAGTGTTGGCTGTACCTCTAGCCTACCTCTTAACTTCAACTGACTTCCCACTACAAACACCTGCAGTGACCTCAGTTTATCTGGCTCAGGAATTTCTCTGAAGCCTTGGACACATACTCAGCTTGTGTGCGCAAGCTCATCCTAGAATTGCAGTTGTAAATTCCCCTAGAGACAGTCCTCCACTATTGGGGGTTGGGAGTTGATGAATAAATATTTCTGTCTCATGTTCTTTGTAGGAATAAATCTGAGGTGCAATCTATGCAATTGCTCAGAGACTCCACCATGGAAGTGAGCCCCAGTTTTCAATAGCTTTCTTTCCTTTTACAGTTTCACTCTCCTCACTTCCTCACTTTGTTTTCTGGTATCACTTTCCAAATAAACTATCTGCACTTTGTATTAACTATATTTTCTTGTTTTCTGTATTTTTGATGCTCTGACATCTGGTGCCTTGCTGACTGTAGAGAGATCACCCTTTCCAGGGGTAGCCAACTCTTAAGGGATAGGAAATGACTTGCATGGAGCATGCCTTTCATATGCAAACCAACAAATACAGAGCTCATACTCTGAACTAACTCCATCTGGCTCTTACACTCCAGGAAGCAATATTCTTCTGTTCTAATTATTCCAAGGGCAGACATTAGACAACTCTAAACAGTCCCTCTACCCCAAAGCCCGCTAAAATTATTTAAACTATCCAATCATAAACCTGCTGATCCTGCCTTGTCTTGCCTTTCCCATAGAAACCACAATAAAGACTCTTGACCACTCTTTCTGTTCTCCCCAGCTTCCTGTCCAATCCCAGTGCTTCCTGTGTGAGCCTGCATGGCATGGTGTGCCCCTCCTTTTGGGAACCATAAGTAAAAAGCTATCTTTTAGATGGCAATAATCTCCTGATCTTTTGACCTTACACACCTAAATAATAACAAAACCTACATTTTAAAACATTTCAAATCCTTATCTTAGGTTCTGCTTGCAGGGTAATCTAAATAATGAATAATTATTACTTATAAATATTTGCTAAGTGAATGTATGAAAAAAAGTGGTGCTATAGAGTAGCGGTCCACAACTTTTTGGCACCAGGGACCAGTGCTCCTTTGAGAATCTAATGCCTGATGATCTGAGGTGGTGATGTTAGCATGGGGAGCTGCTGCAAATACAGATGAAGCTTCTCTGACTCACCCACTGCATACCTGCTGCTGTGCAGCCCGGTTCCTAATAGGCATTAGACCAGTACAGGTCTGTGGCCCGGCAGGGTTTGGGGACCCCTGCATAGAGAGCACTCTACAGAGGAGAAAGGAGAATAGCATTCAATTCAATGGCCTTTCTGCAGAGGGGTCTAAAAATGTGGGGTGACCATTGAGCTCATTTGCTAGGCCACTCTGCTACATGCCTCACAGCCTTACAGCATCTACTCCCTTATTAACCATCCCTTCTCTCCTTCAGATATCTGGGACAATCATGAACAGTAAGTAGCTTGCAACCTAAGATGCCAGAAGAAAATGAGACAGAAATTAAGAAAATCTACCTAAAAAACATATACTGTCCTTGTTAGGAAACAGATTTCCCATTTTTATTTTAAAACTGAGAGTATATTATAGTTATATTTTAAACATATGACAAGAAGATAAAAAATGAAAGTCAACACAAGTTAAAGAGGAAGAAGGAAGTGGTACATATTTGAGCCTCTCTGTGAGAAAAGAGGCCATTTTTCATCTTAGGCCCCAGGGTATCTGTTAGTGCACTGGGAGAGGTAATTCATTAAATGAATCTAAGGTTAATGCACCTTCTAAAGAGAGCAATTTATCTCTTCTTCTTCAACAGGATCAGGCCAGGAGGTTCTACTGTTGGAAAAATTTTATCCTGATGAGATATCCCTGTAATGATCTCGGGTCCCCTAAATTCCACTTTTCTCATTCATTATACTCATATGACTAATATACCATATGGGAAGAGACTGTCCTTTCTCCTCAAGGTGTGAGTACTTAAGTTCTTACTTAAACACCAGGAAATTTTTATATTTTGACTTATATCTTAGTTCTCATACCCCAGTCTGACCACAGGACAGCCGGGGAGGTGTCAAAAGGAAGGGCGTGCTAGTTTAAATGAGTAGAAATAGTATTCATCTATTTAGAATAAAGTCAATAATAGCAATTACAATGTTATTATAAAATCTGCTGAGTTAATCAAATGAAACCAGGTGAGATAAACAAAGCCATGAGTGAATTTTTTATACTAGGTTTCTCAAATTCTAGTTTCAACTCTTCAGAAAAATTCTTTTATTTTTTCAGCCTCTCTCTCTTTCTCTGTATATACATACATACATACATACATATATACATATAGATATATTATACACACATACATAAAGTTATACCCATAAATCTATCCATATATACATATATTTCTGCCTCTTAACTGACTCCGGTGCTTTTACATGTGGTCCTTTGTGTGGCATATGTGACATGCGTGTATGTATAACTTTCTGTATGTTTGTATACAAAACACAGTTCTTGCCCTTGAGAAATACCTGTCTGAAAGGGGAGACAGATGTGTGTGAAAGAATTACAACAAGATATGATCAGTTTTGCATAAGAGTAGTATTATACAGAAAGCTATGAAGAACTGGAAAGCAGGAACTGGAGAATAAGTAATTCTTACTAGCTTAGCTTGACTTGGATCTTGAATTGGAGGCAAGGATAAAGTACAAAGTGATGAGCCAGCATTCCTCAACTATGAGTGTACCTTAGAATCAACTCAGGAGCTTTAAAAAAATGACAATGCTTGAATCTTACACCTAGTAACTTAGATGCAACTGGTCCAGCGTGGGCCCCAACCATCTAAACTTTTCTCTCTGTTCTGTTTATCAGCACCTGGAACAATGCCTGGCACACAGGGCACTCAATACATATTTGCTGACTGAATACATTCTTCCCTAAGTATTGGGGAAAATAACTATTTAGAAGGCAGGATGCACTTTTAGTTGTGCGCACTTCCAAAGGTCAGGTTATTGTTCTGTGTCTGGAAAGTAAAGCTCTGGCTCACTGCGAAGTCCTCAGATATTTTCCATGAGAAGACACATGGTATAGTTAAGTGACACTACTACTCACAGGGATGGCCTCTGCTGTTGATAAAGAAATAAAGGCAAAGACTACCACTGTTGCCATAGAGCAGAAGTGACTACTTCTTCCCAAAGTCAGATGTTATGGGTAAAATATTTCAAAGGAACACACACATGTACACACACACACACACACACACATACATACAATTTCACTCTATCAGTCACTATGGGGTAGATTATGTTGGAATAACTTCAAATCTCAGTGGCTTAATATCACAAAAGTATATTTTTCATTCATGCTACATGTTTAATATAGCTCAACTAACAGGCTTATTTAACATTGTCACTTAAAGACTCAGGCCGATGGAGGCTCCAAGTTGCTGAGGGTTTTTCATTATTGCCATATCAAGAAGAAGGGGATTTACATGGTGAATCATGCATTAGCTCTTAACATTTCCACCCAGAAGTAAAATATATCACTTTTGCTCACATTCAATTGGCCAAATCAAATGTGTGACCATGTTGAACCTCAAAGGGGGTAGGAAAGTGCAATCTTATCAAATGACTAAAAGGCAGGAAGCTAGACACATTTCATAAATAGCAGCAATGACTATCACACTTACCAATAAATGATAGTGAATTTCAATTCTGTGCAAAGTTCATGTAACTTTAGCTAAATTCTAGTTTACTGCAAAAGGCTGAAGAGCTTCAAAAAAAGAGTGTTCTTATTATTTAAGAAAAAATAATTTAGAAACTGCCAAACAGTTTTGCTATACGCATTTCAACGTCAAAAAACCTATATTCCCTTAGGAGTAGTGTCTTATAGATAAGGTCATTGTCATAGATGACAGCTCACTTAAAGAATCACATACCAACCACAGAGTTTTTATCACCTGAGTCTCACAGAATAATAAGTGTTTTGCAATGCACTTGAGGCATCATCTCATGACTTGAGCTTGCAATGGGAAAAATACATCTTCAAAAAGTATGAAGAGAAGAATATGGGCTTTCACACCAAGTGAACAATACTAGATCAAAAAAATAATAATAATCTGGCTTCATTGGAAACTGCTAACACAGTGAATGAGGAATTTATCCAGATACTGAAATTTAAATCTCATCAAAATCAGTTAACCATAAGTTAATATGCTAACCACACTACGTGAGTCTTTGAAGATACAGGGGTTTGAATGCTTACATTCATGGATATTTTATATTATTTCAGCACAAAGTAGATGCTTATTATTTTGGTTTGCTATTTCTTTCAACATTGAATTCAGCATGGGGGAGCAAGGAATAAGCTTTGACACAGAGCTGCTTTGCTGTTCACATCATAATTTAATTGTATGTTTAGGGAAGCAAAAGGTCAGCTCTTTTCTCAAGCATAAACCAACCTAGAGAGCTGAGGTCAAATCAGATTGGGATAGCTTATGGAAGAAAGTGAAGACTTTATGCAAAAAATATGTCCAAATATCCAATCAAAACCCCCACCTTACCACTGAATGTTCTCTTCCTAGATTGATATTCTGAGTTTTATAAAAATCCCACTATCAAGATTCTGAAAGCATCTATTATATTAGTGTTGAGAGAATTGGATGTGTTGGGAGTTCAGGATAATTAAAGATATTAAAAGAACCAGAAGGAAAAAAATAAAACATTTTTTTCAATCTCTCCTGTGATACCATAATAAAAAAATGAATCAAATACTGAACAATCAATTTCTGAGAACGCAGAACAAAGTGCTTACTTGTAGATAATTATGAGACGAATGAACAAATAGCAGGCTCAGATGATGTTAAAACCTTAAAGGAGAAATGTAATTAATGATGATAATAAAAATGCTTAGTATTTGCAATAGTAATTGCAACACGTCTGTCTCCAGAGGTCTCAGTTTTTTAATGTTCCTTTTCAGAAACTATCAGAGTTTAATCCAAAGGCACTGATGGAATATATAGTTAATTTCCTCCCTAACTGGACTGAATGTCCAATAAAAGCTCACTATGAGGTGCTACAGAGTCTACTGAAATGGTCTCAAACAACATGTTATAGGGAGTAGAGTTGTCTCATTGTTTAGTAGCCCTAAATATTGAGGATGCATGCATGCTTCCTCTCCTCCTAGCCAAATTGTGGTTAACCCATAAAAGATCTATTCGCCAACGGTTTACCTAAAGCATTTAAAAAGTAATTTATACTGTGAGTCCATTCTACTTTTTTTGTGGGTTTCAATGATTTACGAGTTTATTGCCTTTGGTATAAACCATGTTTTAACCTACCTGATTACTAGTATCACAGAATTCACAGCTGGAAAAGATCTGATGTCATAACAGAGATGCAATGTAATTTGCCTAAAGTCACACAGCACCGGATTAAAAATGCAGTCCACTGGACTCCAAGGCAGTAATCTAACACTAGCTCATGTGTCAATTAGGTCTAAGGCAGGGTGGTCTCAACCTTTATCTGTATCACTAGCTTCTTTGGCAGCCTGGGTAAAATATAGACCCTTCTCATAGTAATATATTCAATTAAATGAAATAAAATGAATAAGATTACAAAGAAAACTAGTTATATTAAAATACACTTCTCAAAAAAATAGACCTTTTAATTTCGTAAAGTACAAAAAAATACATCATTATTAGCAAATAAAATAAAATCGAGTTGAAATTCTAATATCTAAGATAATTTTGAAGCAGTGATGAACATAAATTAGATTTTGTGGTATCTGCAACAAACGCAATGTGACATGAAAATATCTGTGATTTCTATGGGTGGCCAAGTTTAAGGCACTGTTGTGAGTTTTGTGGTTTGAAGTCTACATTCATAAAGGACCTACTAAATTTACTTAGAAATTAGTGAACAATAAAGATGCCATTATTTCTAGTCCACTTCATAAACACCTAATTTCTAATCCCACACCCTAGATTTATCAGATAAACAAGTCCTGATAGAGCATTCACACATTTACTATTATATGACAAGTAGGCATACCACCACCAACAAACACTTATTTAGCACCTTTCATCTGCTTATCATTGTACTAAGTCCAGAAGAAATACAGTATATTGTTCTTGCTGTGTAAAGCCTAGAATATAATTAGGAAAACAATACCCACATATGCTAAGATTTACAAATATTCAGTATAAAAGGAAAACAGAGTTCAGATCACTGGAGAGCAAGGCTGTCTAGATTTTGGGGCTAATTAAATGGTGAATGCATAATTGTAGATGTATAAACCTACACATTATGTACAAATGTATTTGCCGACTGCCTAATACAGCAACTATAATGGGGGAGGGAAAGAACAAATAGCACAAGTAACTTGCAAATTTAGGTAGAGAATCACACACACAGAGAAAGCAATCCCTAAAAAAATGTGAATTAATATATCACCAAGGTGCAGACTAAAAAGACAAAGTTTCAGGGGGCTCCAGGAAAAAAGGTGCTTTCTCTTCATGTTGAGCATGAAGGGAGGTCTCCGGGCAGACTCCATTGTTCTTGGTTTATGTTCACTTTCCATCCAATTGCAAAAACACATATACCTTAGTCTTTTGCTGATATCAATGGTTACAAATTTCATTCCTAGGGCGGCAAACAAGGAGTCATTTCTTATGAGTGAGTGACATATGACACCACATTCCTAAAGTTTTTCTCCTCCAAATTTCTAACAGAAGTTGAATGGCCACTTTGAAACTTAATGATAAATGGTGGAAACTCATTTCCTCTGGTATTGGTGTTAGAACAAGACTCATTTAGCAAACAACAGATTGTCGATTCAGAACTAAACATTAGAATGACATCTGGCCCATAGTTTAGCAACTGGGTTTCGCCTCTGCTGAATACATTCAATAATAACAAGGGAGGGAGGGCCTAGGTAATTTTAATGTCGTTATCAGGACATCTAAATTATTACATTTATAAATAAATAACATAATAAATTTAATAATAGGTAGTAGGTATTTGAAACTGACTTCCTTTAAACAATTCCTAAGCTAATAATGCCTATACTAGCAAAGAATATGTCATAATTGCCTTGAAACTTAATCTGATCCATTTTAGCCCAGATAAATGATACAGTATGTTGCTTAAATGAAATCAACACTTGTTATACAGTCAGGAAACTGTAATTTAAGGCTAAATGTTGTGAATTCTTTGAAGATAACCTACTTGGGCATCACAGAATGAGCAACCATCGAAATTTTGGAGAAACAGAAAGAAAAGAATTCAAAAGAATATTATATTATCTTATAATAAAAGTGTCATTAAACTCTTGGAAGCTAATGAACACTGTTTTCTCCTCAAATTAGGAGATTGTGTTTATACCTTTCCTATTAGAAACTTATTTATGCATCAATTTGACAAATGTTAATGGGTATCCCCTAAATGCTAGGTAGTAGGGGGGATAAAAATAAATAAGGCATAATCTATGTTCTCAAAGATCTTGTAGTACAGTAACAAGATAAGACCTTCAAAAAATCAACCAAATGTCAAGCTCCACATGGTAAAAGAGCACTGCTTCACCTCTGCCTCCACTGTATTAAGTAGTCCATTAAAGCCCCATCTCATATGACTCAATTGTTTAGATGTTTGTCTCCCTACTGGGCATAAGCTCCTAAAAGATATGGAGGTATCTCCCCACTGTGTCTCTGGTGTCTACTATATTACTGGCAGGTACATTTTAAGTATATGTTAATTGGGTGGATGAGCAAGCTTTTTTTTCTCATTAGCATTATCAAGAAGTATTCATGGATTAGTTAGTTTTTAAACTGACACTTTAAAATTGGTATGTTATTTTCCTCCTGGGGAATTTTCCAGGACTGTCCATATCTAGGTGGGATCAGGTGATTAATTGAGTGCTGGCAAATGTGGATGAAAACTATGAAGGCCACTTTTAGGCCTGGCATGAAATGTCCTGCTTCAGCTTCTATATTCTCTCTCTTCTGTCTACATATTTGGAAGTAAAAGACTTAAGATGGTAGAATCACATGTTAAAATAACCTGAGTTTACTATCTGTAGGAGAGTCACCCAACTAGGAACCTACACATTGGTCTTGAGTGAATAGAAAATTAACCTTTGTTGTGTTAAATCACCGAGATTCTGGGTTTGTTTGTTATACCAGCTAGCCTATTCTGACTAATAGTTAAAGATGTGGGGAGGTTGGTAAAGGATGTCATTCCTTTGGGAAGGAATGATATGAGTTAGATCTACAAATTCATGCAAAAAGGAACCAACCTCAATATTTCCTCTAAAAATACAATTGTTCCATTAGCTTATTTTCAGAGTTAAAATGTGATAAAGCAGAGGTAGCAAGCTCATAGGCCAAAATTGCTCCTTAGAATGTTTTGTTTGGCCCAGTGTTCAAACACACAGTAGTATAAAAATTTGAATTTGTTGTTGCCAATAATTTTTTAAAAGTGGGAAGAGGATTTTCTTTTGAAAACTCAGCTGTCCCCAATGATTCTGGCTGAATAGCATCTGATCTCTTTAAATAGGATCTGGATTTTCTAGTTTTCTACAACATAAACCATGCCCTACTGTCTCACACCCAATCTGCTTATGTTATTTGCCTAGTTCTGGAAGATATGAGTTTTCCAACTCTTCCTTTAAGTCACTGAGGATTGAGGTTGCCAGCCAATGTGGTGACTGTGTGTTTATTTGATTAGTTATCCTCATCTTGTTTCAGATATCAGCTCCATGGAAAGATAAATATATACCATCCTAACATTTTGTAGTGAGACAAAAAGTGTTCAGGATGTAGTTGGGAATACCACAAGCCTATTACCCTGGATGATGCCCACTATTCTGGGCCTAAGACAATGTGGCTAGCTTAGCCATTACAATGGAGACTAGATAGTTTTACTCTCTGCCCTCATCATTTCTATATAATTTTGTGGGTAATTTTCTCTGAAAGGATAATTTTATTTGAGTATATGCTAGAACTTGAGGGATGGAGAAATAATAATCCAGAAAAATTATCTGAATGTAATATAGTAAACTAGATCCCATTTTCAATTGCTCAGAAAAATGTAGAATTACTGTGATTCCCAGTGAAAGCAAGTTCCAAATTCACTAGGTTTTTTTTTTCCTTTCACTTATTATAAGTAGTATAAGTGTATCCTGAAGTCCTGGGGTCTGGCCACCCTACAACGTGGTCTAATCGAGTCAAGAAATTCAACAAAGCACCTTTATAGATAGTGGTGGGAATGAGAATGGGAGGAGATGAGGTAGTTTGTACAAAAATAGTTACCATTTTATAACAAAGCAAATGAAGTAAAGCTTCCAGTTGGGAAAAATGATGCATTGACCATGCAGCCCATGATGAGATTTTAATTTGTATCTGTTCCTGTGAGTACCTGTCCACATGTGTTAATGAAAGTCCCATCAGTGAAAACATAGGTATGTTTAAGTATAAGCTTATAGGTGACACTTCCTAAATATAGCAATGATTTATATTTCCTCCATGTCAGTTTCTGCATGACTAAATGAATGAGTGAATAAATAATTGTTGTATGAATGGATGAATTTTATAAAAGTATCAACTATACTATACAACCCTAGCTGTCTCTAGTGTTTCCGCAAAGGGAATCAGGAAATCTCCTCAAATACTGATGGAAAGAGATGCCTAGGAGAACACACCTGCATGCCTCTAAGTTATAAACAGTAATATTTTGCCAAGAAAGATAAATTTCTGTGCTCATTGATATAAATTATTCTTCCCTCATTATGGTCTAATGAGCCAAGATTAGGAAAACCTGGATTCAGGGTCTTTCACTCCAGAAAAATCAATTAGGTTCTTATGACCTTGCTTAGCAGATTTCCTGCCCCATATTTTTACACATCATCCCACCACCTCTATGCACAACTACATTTGAGACCAGAATGTAAATGTAAGACACAATTCCACAATCATTTACATTGGAAATTAGAGTCAGCATTACACTTACTGGTAGCTTCATCCCTCTAAACAACTCATTTTATGTTTTATTTCCTACTCTCCATCCTCCTCTCCTCCACTAAATGAATTTTTAGTTTTGTTACTATGGGAAGAAAACTTTGGAAAACAGGGATATCTAAAGCAAAACAAAGGAGAAGTGATAAAAATTAGGTACAGTATTTTGTTTAAAACTACTTCATTTTAGGGTCTGTTCTTTTGCTAATCTACAATTGTGGCTTAAGGTTTTTACACAGCAGAAGAGATGTGAAAGTCCTGTACTCCAGAGGCATGATGTGACCACCTGTTGTGAAATAAGTTATTTTTTCATAGTAGTAAATTGACTCTCAAGAAAAGGGAATTTATTTTGAACAGAATATTCACTGAATTTAAGAAATCACAAACTCAAGGGAGGTAAATGATCTTTTCCAAGGACATTATTAACTGTAAAAGCAGAGACTTATTATTTCCAAAAGGAAGCAAATTTATTTAGCTCCCATTATTGTGCTATAGGAATCATTCTGATGCCATTATAAAGGCAAAGCCAAAGGTTGGACATGATGAGACATAGAAAAATGTAAGGCAACTGGAAGGGGAATGGTTCACAGATCCTTAAATGTAAAAATTTATAACATCAAAAGCATTTCAAGAAAAGTATTAAAATAAGGAACACCATCTACAGTAACCTAAGCATACTGTTTAAAAACAACATAAAAGTACTAACTGGACAGGCTTTGAATTGGGAAAAAGTCTGTCTAATACAGAACATGTGAGAAGAAAGAAAAATACAACATCCATTTCTTAACTTTTAAACCACAAGAATGGAACTGCTACCCCAGGAAACTACTGATGACCTTTGGCAGAACTTTAGATGAACACTACGACAATATCAGTCTGAACTAAAAACATGGCCCCTAGGCCCGAATCTGAGGATTTTTATCATATAAATGAATAAGCATCACTAGGAAGAAGATATTCATTGCAATATTACATATAATTGCAAACAACGAAAAATAGCCCAAATGCACAATAAAAAAAATGAATAACTTACATATTGGTGGAACTACCAAACATAAAGTAATTATACAGTCAATGTGGTGACATGGAAAATGTTTATGACATGGTTAATAAAAAATCAGAATATAAAATTGCATTTACAGCATGATGATGGTAACTAGGAAAAATACACCACATTTACTCGATTTTGTGATGCTGTCTCTTTTGAGGTATTGAGTTAATAAAAAATGTATGCAGTCAGAAGAGTAAACATTATCCAATCAGATTTTACAAGTTTTTAATAAAATATTAAGGTAACTTATTTCTTTATTCATGTATTATGTTTAAAATTAACAGACTCCTTACATACATCACAGAAGTTTAATAATCATACTCTTTTTTTCTAGATTTATTGACCCACTTGACATATAACATTGTATAAATTTAAGGTATACAACTCAATGATCTGATATGTATATGTTGTAAAATAAGTTATAGTTAACATCTACCACCCCACATAGTTACAATTTTTTTCTTATTATGAGAACTATTAAGATCTACTCTCAGCAAATTTTTAAATATATGGTACAATATAGTTAACTATAGTCATCATGTTATACATAATATCCCTAGAACTTATTTATCTTATAAATGGAAGTTTGTACCTTCTGGTCAATGAGTGAAGATAGTCAAAATAATCAAACTCTTGACATAATCCATTATTAACTAACAAGTTTTAGGTTAACTTTCAAGGCTTTCAAAAGGACAGACTCACAGATACAATTCTTATAAACAATTTTACGCATTCTTGTAGAAAAAGATTTTGTAAATAAATATTCAGAAACATACAATTCTTATAGCCATTCCCTATCTGTCAATAATCATAAAGTTCACTATTTTTTATCTATTGGTAAGGTTACTTTGCTTTTAATAGAAACAGTAGATGTCAGCATGTTTACTGGCTGGGTGTAACAGGTGGTAACTATACCCAACATACTAAGCTTTCAAATAGAAGAAGGGCAAGACATCTCACTGGGGACTTAGGCAACATTGGCTCAGTTCTCTCCCTGCTTTCATGGCCAAGGAGTTATGAGGTGGTGTTTGTGTGTCTGGTGTACTTGATTTGTCAGGGTGATCAGTCAAACCTATTGGTCTCTCCAGAAGTCAGTTTGAAGAAGCTTCCCAGAATATCCATGATTTTTGTGTCTCCCTACTCCTCTGTGAGAAGAAAGAAAAATACTTTACAATATTCAACTCTGGATAAAGGTCTGGATAAAGACTTCTCCTATTGGGAGTATAGGCTAAAGGTGGACAAGGCAAAGATGGAGCACTGGTAATGGGTAGGGGTGAGGAGGAGAAGAATAATAAATCACAAAGAGTAGAGACCATACCCTAACATACTTGCAGTTTAATGCAGAAGACACATATAAGTAGATTACCAGAAAGGGCATATGTTTAAACTTGACCTGAGGACAAGACCAGACAAAACTTCTGGAGGACAGACAGTCTAGGTAAACTGATAATTAGTTATAGGGAGAAAGGTGTTCCATTAGAGGGGACGACATATATAAAGTCTCAGTGACACGATCAAGCATGGGATGTTTGAGGAACTGGAAGTTCCTTCCAAGGCAAACAGCTGTAATGTAGGAAAGAACATTTCATTTCTGAAATTCTAAAATCTTATGCACCATGATGTGCATTTTCTACTTATCATTGATTTACCATATAGAAGTTCAAATTCTGCAATACTATAATATGAGTGAATACATGAGCATCATGGCTACTTTGGACTACATCCCATCTAAACTCTATTAATTCAATTGGATTTAGCCATGAGTGGCAGGAAAAGAAAAAAATATTTTAGGGACCCTGTAATCATCAACAGTCATTTTAGTCTGGGAAACTTTATGTTGTCCACTAATATCAAAATGAAGAAAGCCCAGGTATCGAGTAAGAATGAACTTGGCAGTCTGAAGCAAACACCAGGTAGCATCACTTGGAGCAGACTGGAATTCACAAGTAGAAGGATAAACATGTAGCAAAGGGTCCCCATCCTCTCAGCATCCTGTGGACTGGTGTGCTTGAGCCTGGCCCAGCTGGTTATACCATAGGCTTTTCTTGGAGAGGGGCCACATCCCGTTTTGTGGAATAAGATGAGAGCAGTCTTGTAAGCAGTGTAAAACAGTTTAAAATTGGGTGAAAAATAGTCTGGGAGTGCCAGCTGCTAGCGTGTGGCAATTTGTGAATGTTGGGTTTGGGTGCAGACTTTCCTCCTAGAAGGAGGGGGTCCACAGGTTCTAGGTAGCTTGTTACCAGGCAACCCAGGGAGTCTCTATGGTTCTTTCCTGAACAATCTCGCTTGTCTGCACATGTAGAGTTGTTTTATATTATCAGTTAAAAAGAAACCATTAAGGTACTATAAGCATGTAGAAAAGTGCATAAATTTTAAGTGTACAATTTGATGTTTCTATATATGTTTACAGTGTAATAACTATCACACGAATCAAGAAGAGTATAAATGAGAAGATAGGACAATTAGGAAGCATAGGGGAGGATTGGGGCAAGATGGAAGCTGACATGTGCCTCCTGTGCAGTGGCAAGACAAATTGTCTAGTAAATTCCCATGTTTGCTTTTCTCTACTCTTTTATTCTCTGCTTAACTTGCCCCTACCCAGCGGATAACACGGCCACCAGACTGTGGCCACTACACATCACTACAAGGCATGAGAACTTAAGAAAATCAGACTTACACACATGAGCGGCTTTCAATATCAAGTGTTGCAACATCAGGGAATTTTCTAGCAAATTAGTAGTCATTCATTATTTTTTATTCTGCCAAGAACATTTTCCTTTACGAACTTGCCCCACCCCAACTGTTATGGCTGGATATCATATGGTCTTGCTTACTTGGCCATGAAGAAGGTGCAGTATACAAGTTGCCTCCATCTAGACACAGAAATTGTATGGGGACTCAAGCAGAGCCATGAGAGCCCATTTTCAAAATTGATATGGATGTTAAAAGGCATCTTCTTCGTCCTGAGATCTCAAGCACTTGAGTAGAAGTTATATGCATGGATGCTAGAGCCAAACTGACTAGTCAAATCCAAATCTATACTTTGGGCAAATGATATAACCTCATAGAATGTGAGGATTAAATGAAATAATGCTTTTAAAATGCATAGAAGGATGTCAAGCACATAGGAATCACTTACAGAATGGTAGTCATTACCAAGGTTACTTTAGGCTGAATTGATGGAGACATTTTTGCTGTCTGGTGAGAAGCAGCTGCTTGAGATAGTCTTCATAAAAGAGCACAATGTCAAGAAAAGGAAGGAGAGAAAGAACTGGAGACCTGATGATGTCATTCAAAGCCTAGATGCAGCCTTGCTTAAAGTTACAATCACTTCTTGGGTTGTCAAGCTACCTGAGGAAATGCATTCACTCTCACATTTTTCTTACTCTAGATGGCATTCACAGTGGAATGAGTTCTGATCACTATACTCACATAAGAATCTCATAACTCCAATGCAAAAAGTCAACCAAAGCTTCCTGCTTTCACTTGTGGTTTGCTGCAGGAAAAATGCATGCCTACTTTTCTCATTATACCAGAATATGATGGGATGCTAGAGTGAACAAACAGCAGAACACTAATTCTATCTTTAATTTTTATATTATTAAATAATAGACATGACTTTGATTTAATCCATGATAGCTCTCATTTTCATTTTTTGTTAAAAAGTAACTAATATGAAGAAGTAGGACCAAGTAGGAGAAAAGAAAAAATTGCTTGTGCTATTGGTTCTGCTCATTCTATCTTTCTATAACAAGGAAATAAATTGTAGAGGCGGATTTATGTATGTATGTATGTATGTATGTATGTATGTATGTATGTATGTGTTTAACAGTAAATGTCACATTCATTAGTGAAACTCTCAACATACAGTGAGGCAGATGACTGTGAAGATGGAAAAATGCTGAGTTCAGTTTCAAATTTCCTGTCAGGATAAGATCTAAAATAAATTTAGATTCAGTGAGATGAATGAGTCAAAGACAAGTTTTCAGCAGCAGCTCTGACACACATTACCACAAACTGACAGATTTGTATTTTTCAATTTGGAAAGTCAGAGTGCAGAGGTTTCAAACAAATGCATACACTGACAGTCTTTACCTTCCCTTCTCCACTCCATCCACAAAAGGCAGAGAGAGAGGCAGGAAGTTTGCTTGGACCAGTATGGATTCAACCTTCTTAAACAATCTAGTGTCTCCCTAAAATTCAAATATATAAAAGAACAAAAAATAAAAACTCCTATCATAAATTTCTGTGATAGCTCTTTGCTTGAATTTTCTGTATAAAATTTCTGTTATTTCATTCCCAAATGTCAGGTTCACAGTGATTTTAGGGCTCATCAATTTTCTTTTTATTTTTCATCAATTTTCTAATAGCTAAGTCTATGCAACTAAGTCTACTTTTCAGCATTCAGAAGTTAGACACTTTAAGTAGTATAATTACACAAGAAATCTGCATAGCAGAATGATTATAAATGATTCCTATATTCATTTCAAAAGTTTCCAATGAGTGCCTTTTTTGCTCATATGTTATACTTTTAAAAAAATCTGTGTTGGATTCTCATAATTAAAAATTCTTCTAAATTATAAAGGCTACAAGTAATATTTTGTGACAAATGGAAGAAAGCAGAAAAGATAAGAAAAAAAACATATATTCAAGGATTTTATATTGTTTAAAATGAAAGCTTGCACTGAAGTATAACTAAGATAAAATGTTTTCATTTTATATAATAATCTACATAGTCCAAAATTATACCATTTAAATTCAGAATGAGAATTAGGAAAACTAAGACTTAAAAGATGTGCGTGTATATGTTTTTTAGCAATGAAGTTATTTTTAGTGATAAATTATGTTGCACTCAGGATCAGAGTTATAAGGCAAGCTTCTATTACTGATTAGAAGCTAAGAGAATACAGACAATTTTTAATCATGGGACAAAACATTTTATTCCAAACTTTATTCTTCAGGGAACATGTAGGTAAGAAAGATAAAGTTAATGATACAACATTTCATTAAACATCATTAACCGGTATCTTAGGTTTATGAAGAGAGAAAAAATAGAGCAATAGTCAGGTTATGTTAGGATTCCTTATGAATATTTCAATTAAAAATATGCAACTGTGATATCATCAAACTAAACATTTGTTCTGTGTGCTTGAAGCTGAGGCCAATTGCACTGACTGTATTTACACTCAATTATCAAGCTATGACCTTTGACTTCCTTTTAATACCATCTGCCAAAAAGTTGAATTAAAACACAACTGGAAATTCAGCCAGTTTCCAGAATTCTTCTTAATGGAATGGATTCTCTATGCTGTATAGGACAAGAGTAACTTGATGAAGTTCTTTGCATTGGCATTCAGAGATTATGCCTCTTTCTCTACAATAAGACATCCTTTGGACTTGCCAAAGTAGGTAAGGAAATAGCCCACTTCCAATTAAATATAGACAAAAAAATAAAAAATCCTTTCACTTGGATCCTATAGCAAATGTTCTCCGTTTAGGCTGAAATAGAGAATCATTTTGGACAGCTTCTTTTTACATAGATCTGTTTAGCAAACATGCACTGAATAAGTTCTCACTTCTTCAATTAAAGAAAAATGAAAAGGAATACATCCAAGTAACCATAATCTAAACCTATAATGAACTGTTTGAAATAAATGCACAGAATGAAGTCTATGTGTGCTGAATTCAATTTGTATGGTAATGTTTTCTTTAAATCTAGTATTAACCTAATTTTCATAGATTGTTGATTAAAATTTGCAAATTTTGGAAGTCAAAAAGTAAAATTAAAAAGGAGTACACACACAGATTCTTCAGTTTATACCGGTACATATATTTTTAAAAATCAGAATGTTTAAGTTTCTGTTTGTTTTGAATGATTTTCATGTCACTGGAATATTGAGCTAACTCATTCATAACATGCATGAACTCTGTCATGTTTTATTTTATGAATTAGTAAAATATTAATAAATTTACTTAAGTCATATACACTGCAGTGCTTCCCCAATTAATTGTAATTAGCATTTTGGTAATGGCTGTGTTGGCAGATTGCTAATAAATTGCCTATAATTATAATCTGTCTTTAAATAGTTGATATTTAACTTCTTTTCAAGAGAAGCACTGTGTCAAGATTAAGATGAGTTGAATCTCTCCCATCATTGAATCTAGGTATATCCTTCCCCAATTTGCTTTGCCTGTCCCAATATTTCTGACTTTCACACCAAACTCTATTTTTTTCCCACTGCAGGCCCTGAATAAGGCTATATGGAATTTACAGGTTTTCCATTTTGCCTCTCCCTCCACTGTTGTACTCAGCTTTGTACTATCTTATAATGCTTTCTTGCCCTTAGAACTGATCTCAGAAATCAAAAGGGGTTAGTTATTTCATCTTACATATTTTAGAAAATAAAATTTTAATTCAAATAGTCATATTTAAAATTTCCTCTCTGAAAAGCTTTAAAATCTAACTGTATTTATTCATTTATTTCTTACTTATTCATTGATTCTTTCAGGAAGCATCGAACAAGTACCTTCAATTAATGTGCCAGGTGCTATGTTACCTGCTGGGTACACACTGAATAAAGAGACATGGCCCAGTCCTCAGGGAGCTTACAGTTCAGTGTGCACAATCAGCATGACACAAAAAAATAAATATATAATGTTAAATTGTGGTAGTGCCATGAGGGGCATAAAAAGATACAGTGATAGAGAATCATGGGATAGAAGATGGAATAGAAGGAGGAATGTATATTTAATTAAGATGGTTTCAAAGAAAGGCTCTCAGGAGAGGTGACTTTCAGCTGAGACCTGAAGTAGGAAGAGTTAGTGGTGAAATAGAGAGGGAGAGGGAGAGGGAGATGAAGAGAGAGAGGGAGAGAAAACAAACTGAATGGGAGAGTAGCAGTTGAAGAATGCAGGAGTTGAGCTTTTTTTTAGGTCAGAAAAGAATTTGCAAGAATCCCAGTGGCACACAGAGCTTACTGAATCTTAAGAGAAGGTCAAAATGACCAGAGGGAGTGATGAAAGAAAAGTGTGGAGGGAGAGAGACAAAGAGAGAAACATTAAGGGAGAGTAATGAAAGGGAAGAGATGAAGGGAGATGGAGGGAGAAAGATGAAGAGAAAGGTAAAGAGAGAGTAACAGAAAAGGAGAGATAAAAGGAAAGAAATTAAAGGAGTGATGGAGGAAGCATGTGGAGAGATGAGGATAAAGAAATTGGCCAGAGCCCAGGTGCTGCCCATAAAAACAAACCTCAAACTCAAGTAGAATTGGGGGAACATATTTAGGATCCTCCTTCACTCCAGATTTCCAGAAATGTTTCATGACTCTCCTCCTCTCCCTCTTTCCCACCTCAGAGCCCTGCTTGGGCTCCATCTTAGAGTCTCTGGCATCTCTCATGGTCTCAGATGATAACTACAGCTCTGCCCTATTGAGGGCCATTAAGGTATTCAGCTCAGTGTTAGTCCTGGGAGGCCTGATATTTTATCATCTCTGCATCAGCTTTTCTCTGGGGAGCTGAAAAGCCTTTATTAACTCTTAAATAACCTGCCTTGTGATAACTTAAAAAAAATCCCTTTGGGGCTTATACTTTGTCAACGTGGCTATGCTGGAACTGTGTTGTCCAGAATCCCCTCTCCCATGCGGTTTCTGTCTGAGTTGGCCAGAAGAGTAATTTGTAGGAGTTTTGAAGCTGAACTGATGAGGTGGTCATTGCTTTCTTCACATTGTCATGGTCATGGCTAGAGGCAGTGAGAAACTAGCATGTCTGCTCTCTCTACGGCCTGATCTTCCAGATGGCCAGCACTGCTGACCAACAAGTCCACCAAGCCCACCATCAGGTACAGATGCTTCAGTTTCTCTCTGTAATTTCTCTCCAGAAGCTGGTCCTACCTAATTTGTTATTGCAAGCTCCAATTTGTCCACCTACTTCAGTGCTTTGGAAGCTGAGTAATGACTTTTCTCTGATCTCCCTATGTTACCTTTTGATTTCTACTTCTCCAGCTTCTTCAACTATCATATGATTTCTTAGGTCTACAATAAATTCCTTATTGCATAATACTCATGAGATTTTGCTTCCCTAGTTGAACTTTAAATGATATATGCTCTATTGTACCAAAGAAAGGAAAGTCATCTTTAAGAATTTACATACATGAGAAACTGACTAGCTCACAAGTTAGTAAGCTAGCTTGAACGATAATTTGAATTTAGATAAATTACAATAATAAATCTTAACTAATTCTGGTAACATCAACTGTTTGTAATTACCATCTGATTTATAAAGCAACATGGCTGCATTCTGCATGTTGTTTTCTTTGGGCAGGGAAAGTCTAAAATTAAGAGACAGGTAGGTTGATCTTACCCCTAGTATTTCTGCAAATAAGGTTATGATGTTGATGAGTTTAAGTAACCTAACTGAAATGCAGTGATTATAAAACCAACAGAGAAAAGTAAGAAAGCCACCAATAAATAACAAAGTTCATTGACACATCCATATTCTTGGCTAGGGGGCCAGAATTTTCCTTAAGGGAAGTGCCCACATCTGATAAAAAAAAAAAAAAAAAAAAAAAAGCTTTTTATATTATATATTTTGTGTCTATTATAAATAATGCATTTTCTAATTTTGCTAACAGTGTATATAAGAGGACAGATTTTCTTTTACCTGACATACAATTAAAACTAAATCAGCAGTCATTGTACAAAGACTACTCTCCCCCCACCCCCCCTTAGACAAAACTAGATGATTTTGCTGAAATCCCTCTGGAGTAAGTGGGCCATTGTAGAGATATGTTAACACCTTCAATTCTCTGAAAAATTAATGTCTTGGACTTCACAGTGGCTGGTACTTGCTTCAAGAAAAATGTTGACCTCTTAGCACAGAACATGAATGTAATGAACTCTAGCACCCCAGCAAACAGAGAAAATTTAACTTCCAGGTCACAGAAGAGTTCTCTATTTTCTTTTGAGTAACTCAAGACATGGTCCCCCATTTCCTTCTCTTTCCTTCTGTGTGATTTTTATGGCAAACAGTTTTTGTAAAGAAGTTGGAGAAACAGAAACACAATGCATTCTTAGCATGAAACCCAAGATACTTTTGTTCTTTCTTCCTGAATTTTCATTTTAATCATGGTGAAATATACATAACAGAAAATTTACCATTTTAACCATTTTAAGTGGATAATTTAGTGGCATTATGTATATTCACATTGTTGTGCAGTAATCATCACCATCCATCTTCAGAACTTTATCTTCTCAAACTGAAACTCCACACCAATAAACAATAACTCCCCATTCTTCCCTCCCAATAACCACTGGTAACCACTTTTCTACCTTCTGCCTCTATGAATTTGACTATTCTAGGTTCCTAATGTAAATAGAATTATAAAATATTTATTCATCTGTGTCTGGCTTATTTCACTTAGCATGATATTTTCAAGGTTCATCCACATTGTAGCGTGTATCAGAATCACATTCTTTTTTGTTGCTGAATAAAAGTCCATTGTATGTATGGCATGCTAATTTTATCTATTTATGTTTTGATGGCCTTAGACTGTTTTCACCTTTCACTATTGTGAATAATACTGCTGTGAATATTGGTGTACAAACATCTGTTCAAGTCTCTGATTTCAGTTCCATTTTCCTGAGTTTTTAAATCCTGAAAATAATATTTGTCAACACACACACATGCACATGCGTGCTCAGAGAAAAGAGGGCTGTAGTTGACTGTGTTGGCAAACTTCCTATGTAGAACCACAAGATCATAGAATACTCTGTTTATACACATTGAAATGAGGAGGTCCAGAGAAGGGAAGTGACTTGTCCAAGGTCACAGCTAGTCAGTGTCAGTTCCAGGACCAGTGATCATTCCACCTGTGGTGCTAATTTAAAATAGGGGTCCCCAACCCCTGAGTCATGGACAAGTACAATTCAGTGGCCTATTAGGAACCAGGCCACCACAGCAGGATGTGAGCGAGCGGCAGGCAAGTAAGTGAGGCTTCATCTATACTTGCTGCCACTCCCTAGTACTAGAATCATCACCTCTGCTCCGCCTCAGATCATCAGGCATTAGATTCTCATAGGAGCACTGGCCCTTGGTGTCAAAAAGTTTGGGGACTGCTGATTAGAATACTATTGCTCAGTCCCTGCAGACTTTGATCAAGGCACTTTGCTGTCAGCATAATTACCACTCCTATATGCCCCAGGGTTATACTGGCTTCTATAAGATTTATGAATTTTTAATACCAGCTTACCTCATCATAATATTTATTATGTGCTTATTTAGTGAAATGAATTTTGGTTTTTTATACGGCTGGGAAAGGTGTGCGGATAGGGGAAATATTTTTTATATTTTACAACTAAGTATATATATTCAACATACATTTTGCCAGGGCCCGCTTTTCCAAATATTGTTACATACAAAGATATAGATGTCCCTGTTCTGAGGAAGGTCCAATTTGTTATTTGTGATGTGAGCTTTTCCTGTTATAGTCCTGTTATTTCAACATTTCTGTTGCTGGTTTAAAGAACACTAGGTTCTTGGAACTGGTGATTTTGTATTGAGGGGCCATGTTGGTTGCAGTCAGGAGAATGCATCCTACTTTCTGCACTTTGAACTTTTAGTCCATGAAGACTTGGGAATCATTTCATGCCTAAAGGGTCTCTTCTGACCTCAGATAAAAACTTTCATAAAATATATTATAATTATAGTCAGATAATGAGGTTAGAAGAAACCTCTTAAGAGCAATTTAAGAAGCATATTTTTCTCTGGTAGGTTTTAGAAGATAAATGTAAACGTCTGCCTTCCCGATTTCCTCTACATCTCTTATGGGATGCATAGCTGAATAGAGTTAGAGTGAGGAGGAGGAAGAATAAAACGGTCTCTGGAATCAGGCCACCAGAGTCACCGTTGCTTTGCAGGAAACAAGGTTATTTTAAATTTCAGCATTTACCAGCAAACACCAAACAAAGATTATGAATTTTCACAAATATGGATATAGCTATAATGGTTAAAATAATACTGTTAAAAGAAGTAGTTGCTTGACAGTATATGGTGCTTTCTTTGGTTATTATTTTCAGGATGGTTTAAAGTTCACACTTAGTATAGCTTTTACTTCTTGTATTTTCAAAAGTCTATTGATCCACTTTTTTTGGTAGTGTGTAGGAATTCAATTCTGTTGAATTTTCTTAATAAATTCACTAATGTTTTAACCCAGCAATTCTGTTGAATTTTCTTAATAAGTCCACTAATTTTTCTGAAGATTCTTTTTATATTTTTAAACATAGACAACATTTTTATCAGAGAATAATTATAGTCTTCCCCCCACCCTCCATTTCCCAATACCTAAAACTTTCATTTCCGTTTCTTTCAATTCTGTGCTTGTTAGAACTGATAGCATAATGTTGAATGGAGCTGGGCATCTTACCCTTTCTGATTTAAAGAGATAGCTTCTATTGGTTTGATAGTAAATATGATTTAAGGGTAAGTAAATATCCTTAATCCAATTAAAGAAGTTCACTTTATTCTCTAATTTGTTTGAAATTCTAAAAAAATAATGAATAGGTTATTGTATTTTATGCAATTTTTCCTGCCTCTATTGACATGATCTTATGTTTTTTTCTCCTTTAAATTAATTTAAGCATAAAATTTAGTAATTTTTAGTAAATTACAGAGTTGTGCAATCAGTCTGGTTTTAGAACATTTCTATCACCCCGAAAGATCCTATGTGCTCTTTTGTAATCAAGCCTTGTTTCTAATCTCAGACACGTTCAAGCAACCACTATTCTGATTAGCATTTGCCTTTTATGAGTGCTTCATATAAATGAACTCATGCAATATGTAGCCCTTTGCATTTGGCTTTCGTTTAGCATGATATTCTTGATGTTCACCCATTTTGTAACATGTTTGCATAGTTTGATCCTTTCCATTGCATTTACCAGTGATGGACATCTGGATTGCTTCTAGCTTGGGCCTGTTACCTGGTACATTTCATTTCTTGTCTTTGCTGGGTTTGGACATGAAAATTACAATGGCCTCTTAACATAGTAGTGATATGTACTTTTTTAAAATACTTTGAAGGGGTTTTGTAAAATTATATTGGAATTATCCTTGAACGTTTGCTAAAAATTACCTGTAAATCTATTGTGGACAGTTGTTTTGTATTATATTATTTTATGTATTAATTTATTTTATGTTTATAAGACTATTTAGATACAAAAATTCTGAGTCACAGTTGATGTTACTTTTTTCTAGGGGTTTATTCATTGTGTGTAAGTTTTCAAATCATTGGCACAAAGTTGTTCTTATCTTTATATGTGATATGTTTTTTGTGTTCCTTTTTTATTTATAACATTTTATTTTCTCTACTAATAGATTTTTTATGGATCATTCTAAATTTTTATTTTATTAATATTTCTAAAGAAAAAGCTTTCCTTTGAATTATGATGTCTACGATTTTCTCTATAGTTTGTTATAATTTCATTAATTTCTACACCTTATTCTTCCTTCTAGTATACTTGTGTTTATTTGTTATTTCTGTAACTTCTTAAGTGACTCTTATAGCTCATTAACATTCAATCTTTTTTCTAATATAACATGTAAAACTTAACATTTCCTCTTAACTACACTGCAAACATTTTGATATTAAATGATTTTATTATGATTCAATTCTATGCATTTAAAAATTTTCATTATGATTTCTTTTTTGAGTCATAAATTATGTACTTTAATTTTCCAGGACAACAATTGTTATTTTCCCTGTTTTATTTTTTCTTCTTAACACTGATCACCATCAAGCACATTATATATTTTATGTACTTACTTTCTTCTTGTCTCTCTCCCTCACTAGAATCCAAGTGCCCCAAGGAGAAGGGTTTTTGTTTGTTTTGTTTACTCTAATATTTCCAATGTCTAGAGCAGTGTCCAGTACATAGTAGGCTTTGATAAAATGTTACTGAAGAATGGTTGATATGAAATATATTGGGCTTTTCTCTATGTCCTATAACATATTTCAGCTAACTTTTCCTATAAAGGGCTAGATAGTAAATATTTCAGGCCTACAGGACAACATATGGTCGATGTCACATACATTTTTCTTTAAAAAAATTTTACAACCCATTAAAAATGTAAAAAAACAGGAATCATGGGCTAGATTTGACCTATAGGCCATGGTTTGTTGACCTTTGACATAGAATATAGCTAATTGTTATGAATAAAATATTATTTTATACAGTCATATTCATTGAATATTAGAAAATATTACTTTCTAATTTTGAGAATCATATTTTCACATATGTACAAGTCATTAATTGTATTATTCAAGTCTTATAATTCTTTCTATTTGATTTATCTCTCAACTAGAGAGAATGTTATTTCTAAGTCTCCTACTAAGATTATAAATTAAAAATTTTGTCTTTTCCAGCATGTAGATCTTTGGTTTGTTTTGATTGTCTGAAAGTGTCATGCCTTTCCTTGGATTAGTATTTCTGTAAGTATATTTTCCTATAAATAGTGTATAACTTTGCTGTATTTTTTTCTTAAAGCATCCAAAATACTGATAATATCTGTATTTTAATTGAATAATTTAGTCTTTTTATACTTATTGTGATAACTGAGGTAGCTAAATTTATTTTAATCATATGTCCTTTCTTTACACTTTAATTTTTTTTATTCTGTTTCTGTCTTTCTTTTTTTCTTTTCATTTTTCATTTAAACAGACATCTAGGTTTTACCATAATTCTTCCTTTGTTCCATTGTTTTCTCACATTCCTTATCTTGCTTTTATTTAAAACAAGCCAAAACATTTTGTCTTTCTTCCACCTAATATCAAACAAGGTTCTAGAACTACTTGTCACGGAATTTTGAATTACCCAGTTTACCAAAATTAATTATTCAATTTATAAAAAACTTGAAGGTGCCAAAATGTATCATATTGTTATGCTATAAATAATTCCTCATAACTTAAGAATATAATATATGTGTAGGTATAATCCAAGCATGATATCCAAAATATTTAACAACAAAACAAGTCTTAAGTCTAAGTTTTTCTTTTGGTTGTACTGAATATTCCTCATTCTATTCTGTTCAATTTAAATTAAAAAAAAATTTTTTTTAGTGCTTATTGGACTTTACAGAATTTAAATTTCTCCTAAATGATGCAAAGGCTTTAGAATGCTTTATTTTTATTATCTACTTTTTGGCTTACTTGAGATTTTTTTGTTTTTTTTGTTTTTTGTTTTTTTGTTTTTTGGTTTGGGGGGGGCAGTTTATTAGCTCTCTATTTCATTTGTTTAGTGCCACAAATAACATATTATATTATATGATCATGTTTATTTAGACTTTTTGATGTCTCTTTTCTATCATTAGTTTTCTTGTATTATATAACTTCTTGCTGAGATTACTTCAATTATTTTTTTATCCCCTGAGTTACATGCAATATTAGGAAGAACTCATTAATTATAAACTTATTCAGTGTTTTTTTTTTCGAAATCTGAAATTGTGTTATTTTACTCTCACTCTTAAAAGATAACTTTGCTGGATACTCAAGTATTTGTTAAGAGTTATTTTACCTAAGCACTTGTGAGAAATTCTCCTCAGTCTTCTTCAGTTGAGAAATATACTCTCAAACTGATTTGTCATTTCTTTGTACATCAGCTGCCTTTTATTCTTTGGCTACTGTTTGTCTCTTTGTCAAAGTGCCTAGAAGCTTTTTTTTTTTTTTCATTCTGCTTAGGACACATTATGTTTTATAAATCTCAGGGTTATCTTTGCAATCATTCTGAAAAATTCTTAGCTATAGCTGTAGATATTGATTGTATTAATTCTCCCAATTCTTCAAAAATGTATTTTATAATCTCAATTAGTCATATGTCATTGCTTTATCCTCCATGATCTTTTATTTTAATTTGTTATTAGTTTCAAGTATACAGTACATTGGATAGACATTTGTATAGTTTATGAAATGATCCCCCTGATTATCTTCCCTCTAGCTCTACACATAGCCTTTACATTACTTCTGACTGGATTCCCTGTGTCTTGCTCCCCATCCCCTTGACCATCTCTCAACTACCAATTTGTACTTCTTTAACCCTTCACCACTTTCTCCCAGCCTCCCACTCCTTCCCCTCTGGCCATTGCCAGATTGTCCTCTACATTTGTGAGTCTGTTTTCGATTAGTTTGTTATTTTTGTTCCTTAGATTCTATATGTAAGTGAAATCATATGTCATTTATCTTTCTCTGTCTGACTTATTTCACTCAGCATAATAACCTCTAGGTCCATCCATGTCATTGTGAATGGTAGGATTTCATTTTTTTAATGGCTGAGTAATATTCCATTGTATATATGAACAATAACTTCTTTATTCAGTCATCTGTTGATGAGCATTTAGGTTGCTTCCTTATTTTGGCTATTGTAAATAGTGCTGCCATGAATACAGGGGTGCATAAATCTTTACAAATTATTGTTTTGGTTTTCTTTGGATAAATACCCAGAAGTGCAATTGGTGGGTCAAAAGGTAGATCTATTTTTAATTTTTTTGAGGAAACTCCATACTGTTTTCCATAGCAGCTGTACCAATTTGCAATCCCACCAACAATGTATGAGGGTTCTCTTTTCTTCAGATCCTCGCCAAACTTGTTATTCTTTGATTTATTGATGATAGCCATTCTGATAGGTGTGAGGTGACATCTCATTGTGGTTTTAATTTGCCTTTCTCTGATTATCGACTTGAGCATCTTTTCATGTGCCTGTTGGTCATCTGTATTTCCTCTTCAGAGAAATATCTATTCAAGTCTTCTGTTCATTTTTTAATTGGATTGTTTATTTTTTTGTTGTTGAGTTGCATGAGTTCTTTATATAGTTTGGATATTAACCCCATATTCGATGTATCATAAGTAAATATCTTCTCCCATTCAGTAGGTTGTCTTTTCGTTTTGTTGATGATTTCCTTTGCTGTGCAAAAACTTTTTAATTTGATGTAGTCCCATTTATTTATTTTTTTTCTTTTGTTTCCCTTGCCTGAGGAGATATGTCTTAAAAGAAATTACTAGTAGTAATATCAGAGAGATTACTGCGTATGTTTTCTTCTAGAAGCCCACTTTCACCATTTCTATTCAACATTGTATTGAAGATCCTAGCCATGGCAATTAGACAAGAAAGAAAAATAAAAGATATCTGAACTGAAAAGAAGGAAGTAATATCCTCATTATTTGCAAATGACATGATACTATACAAAGAGAACCCTAAAGATTCTGACAAAAACTGTTAGAACTGATAAATGAATTCAGTAAAGTAACAGGATACAAAACTAATATTCAGATGCCTGTTGCCTATTTATATACCAATGATGAACTTTCAGAAAGAGAAATTAAGAAAACAATCCCATTAATAATTGCATCAAAAACAAGAAACTACCTAGGAATCAAATGAACCAAAGGAGGTAAAAGATCTTTCTTCTGTGATTCTTAATATATCTTTTACTATATTTTCCATCTCCTTATCTTTGTTTCCATCTCCTTATCTTTGTTTACTATAATCTAGATAATTTCTTTAAACATATTTTTAAGGTAACTAATACTTTATTGAAGCATGTGGTTTAGCTCATTCATTATTATTATGTTTTTATTTTCCATATTTATATGTATGTGTATATAAATATATATACTTTTTTAATTTAAAGAAGTTTTGTTTTATTCTTTGAAAAATCTATCTTGTCTATTGTCACTTGTTTGTTCTTTTTTAAATCTATCTTTTTAATTTCTAAAATGATAAATATACTTGTTTCTTAGTTTGTATCTGATCATTTCAATATGTAAATCATTTGGGAGTCTAACTCATTGTGTTCTTTTCTTTAGATTTCTGGTTTGTTTTAGCTTTGCCTATATATATATATATATATATATATATATATATATTTTGTTTCTCTATTAGTAATTTATTTATAGATACGATTATATATAACATATATGTATATTGAGCTTATATCTGGCTTAACTGCAAAAATCCTCAGGGAAACTTACCCTCCAGGGAGCATTTATAGTTGCATCTGCCAGGAGCCCAGGAGCCAGGAAGGTAGTTCCAAAACTGAAAATATTTTTATTTTCTTGCTAAGCATTTGAATCACAGACCCATATAAGGACAACCTACGGTTATAAATTCTCAGAAGTGACTCTTAGTTTTAGTATTACTTTTATTTTCTATTTGGAGTTAAGATGCATACAGTCAGGTTTTATGGTGTCTCTCTTGCTAGCATGTGGATTTCGTTCCTGGCTCATCCTTTCAATGAGGGAATAGTCATGTTAGGGCCTAATTTTATACAGGGTATCAGATTCAAATGTATCCTTGGGCAGGCCCAAGGTCTCCCACTTTCTCTAGTGGCTATTAATCCTCAAAATGTCCTCAAATCATCCTAGGTTTAAGCTCATACCTTCCACTCCTGTTTGTGTTCCTAGTCCTTTTTCTGGTGGTGGTGGGAGGTAGGGGTGGGAAAATCTCTTTTGCTTTCTTGCAAGCTGAGTAATTCTGTTGTTACTCAGCATTTACATATTTTTCAACTGGGGGATAATTCACAATATCTGGTCTCTATCATAAAGTTACAACAGTAATCCATATTTTAACTTATTTATTCCTAAAATGCTGTTCAATTAGTCCTGCTAAGGCATATTTTAATATTATACACCTATATCAAAAGATTGATCTTTAACTTTGAACATTTAAAAAGTGTATTTGTTTCTATCCATATTCAGTATTAAATTCCAACCTGTAGTAAGAGATAAATCTAATAAAATATTTCATTTTAATTTTGACTTTGATTTTTCTGAATGTTGAAAGATTAATTCTATGCTCTGTTGGAACATTGATGTGGAAACTCTTTATCTCAGCATCTAAGTACATGAAAATTAAGTATAGCTGACATTTTCCAGAGACAAGCATTCTAGACTGGATTTTTAAAAGAAAACAATGGATTTTCTTCTTATTGAATATATTCTTGTCTACTGGGAGAAAAAAAAATGTAAATTAGTGAGATAACACTGCTGTACCAACATCCAGATGGTAGTTTTAAGAGAGAATAGTAATTTACGGGACTCTCTATGAAAAGCCATATGCTTATTTCAGCTTCTTCCTCTAACTTTTACTAATAGCCCATTTAGAAGAAGAAATATGCCTGGAAACTTCTGAGATGATTCTTGGTCTAATTTTTCAGGAGATCCATGAAGATATTGCCTTTTAACCTGAGTATAGTAGTGTTATTTAATATAATTTAACTTAGGTCCAGTTGATATCATTGCCAAAGACTTATAAATGATTTTTATACTGAGCACATACTCTGTGCCATCAACTGAACTATTCAACTTTAGATAGACTTAGCTTAGTCTTTACTACAATCCAGTGAGGATGCTTCATTAGTCTCATTTTACATACATAGAAACTGAGATTCAAGAGAAGTGAACTGGAATGTCAAGTTCATATGGCAAAGAAGTGGCAAAATCAAGGTTTTAAGGAGAGAAATCTAATCAAAGATTCTGCTCTTTATATTTCATTACACTTTCTTCAATTATGTACAAGTCTGTGTACACATGCATGCTCCTTTATATAGACCACTCCCTTATCAATATACTGACAAAAAAAATTTGTATCTGCCCTGAAAAAACTTTATCTCTTTAATAAGAAAAACAGTCAAACTATTTTTAAATGATAAATTCTGGGCACATGGTACTACATAGCACCAGCTCAAATTAAGTATAGATAATTCAATATTGTCTACAAGAATTATTGTAGATAGGAAAATAATAATGTATTTATTCAGCAACATATGGACGCAGTTTTTAAAATGTATTTTTTCCTCCTTATTTGGACAAAAAGCACATGGGGAAGGTGTGGAGGGATGGGATCATGTTTATTTGTTTTCCTGTTTATGCCTGCCAAAGAGTAGGAATTCATTCATTTTTTGAGTAAATAAATGATTCATAGATTTAGCACTAAAGTGAGGTCCTATAGAGCCAAATAACAAATATAACTAGTATTTCTTTAGAATATGTGTATTTCTATATTAGACTATACAAATAAACTAAACAGAAATCTGCCTGACCTGCCACAGAGTGGTTTTAAGATGTTTTTAATGGGCTCGTTATACTTAAACTGCTTTTTCAAGATGTTTTAGTTAGATGCTCCATTGCCTTCTGAAGATCTAGCCCAAAAAGCTTTAGGCCTAGAAGGGTTGGGCATGCTTACTAGCACCCCTTTCGGGAACACAAAACTAAAGGCCACAAACCTGAACATCTGATGCACTTGGACTCATAAAACTCTGACTTTTTTAATATTTCATTTCTAAAAAACTTCTACCATCTTACCACAATTAAGATTTATAAAGAGAAGTAATAAACAATTGATTCTATAACATCCATTTTGGGACCACAACTTGAGAGACAGAAAACCTCCTTTCCAGTACATCACCAGCTTGGAAGGTAATGAGAAGGTAATAATTCAGAGTCATTTGTAGCACTAGGCAACCTTAGACAGGATATTTAACTCTGCACTCAGAAATTGGAGCCAGGTAATATTCTTAGTCTCCCATCCTAAAACAACCACCAAAGTATAACCATGTATCAAAAGATATGGTAATCTAAGCACATAAGAAGATGGCCACTATGCTTACAGAATCCTCCAAGTAGATGCTGAGTCTACCCATAGTAGACTAAACTGGGAATAGACAAAATATATCCATTTCATTCGTAATCCTTCAAAAAATCCTAGTTGTTTGACATAACTTGATAAGCTAAAACTGTGTAATTAATTATATACAGTGCTGATATCCATTACTAATTATGGATCTTCTGCTAGCATGACAAGTAGCTGGGATTAACCACCTACTTGAAGCAGTGGTCAGGGTAGGTAAAAGACCTTTTTGAGCCACAATTTTACATGTGCTAAATAATTAGGAAAAACAAAGCAAAATAGTACAAAGCTCTCTTGGCAGTTAGGACTCTAGAATTTCTATAATAGTGTCAAAGAGATAGCCAGTAGGCTTGTTTTGAGGTACATTTGCATAACAATTACATTGCTTAATTTAGATTGTGTTAGTAGATTGGAAAAGGGATGACAGAAATGTAGAGCTAGGGAGTAGAAAACTGCACAGTTCCTCAGTTCTCATTTGACACCATTACTGTCTCAAGGCCTTTTTAGAAATGGAAAATTTTCAATTGTCTATAATACTAAAATTGGAACTAATTTCAAATGTTCAAGATTAATGTATTTTTGATGCTAAGTAAATAAATTTCAATTAAAATAAAAGGTAATGACGTGCATGCCTATGGATATCTGCATATGTTTAATATGTTTAATAAATAAAGGTATTAGTTTTCCTTACTCTAAAACAAAAATTTGAAATTCTGAAGTGGCTCCAATTGCTCTTGGAATATATCCTTACCCTGATCTTGGCTGACAAGATGCTGTTGAGTAGTACCAGCCAAACTTGTTCCTGTCCTTAACTCACAGTGTTCCTTTCACCCCCTTCCCTAAAGATTCATAGTCTTATTTTTATTCCTTGGATGGATTCTTCTCCTGCCTGTGCTGCTCCCACTGCCTGGAATTCTCATTTTATCTCACTCTTTGCCTAACTCCAGTCAAACATCATCTCCAAAGTGAAGATTTCTCTGATTGCCAACACCTATCTCCACCCAACCCCTTTCAGTGGCACCTCCCTAATATCCTCTCATACATTTCTCTTAATTTCTTAACCATCCAAAATAGATAGTAATTGTATGTTTATTGAATATTTATTATATTCTGTTTATCTGTGTAATATGTCTTTCTTTCCTTCATCCCCATCCACCCCAGATCAAAAGGCCCAAGTGAGTAGTATGCAGGTCTGTTTTGTTCTCCACTTACATACTCAGTGTCTAGCACACAGTAGGTATTCAATACTTATTTGCTGAATAAATGTGGTTGTACAAAAAAAAGAATGTTAGATATCATCTAATAGAAACTCAGTTTACCCATTAGTAAATTAATGACTAAAGAGCTTAAATAATATTGTGACCCAAATTCATATAGATTGTTAAAGGCATATACATACAGTTTTATAGACATAGATAACAGCTAACATCTCTAAGGCATTTATTGTAGCCAAGTTCTTTTACATACATTTCTCTCTGCATACATTTATTCTTTTAATTTCCACGAGATTCTTATGAGATAGCTATTATAGCTTCTCTACTTAACATATGAAGAAATTGAGGCAAAGAGAATTTAAACTGATTAGTTATTAGAACTAGAATTGCAACCATATGATTAGGTCTTATCCACCATGATCTACTACCTCTCCTGTAGATAAATGAAAACAAATCCAAATATCTTTGTGCCTATATTGACGTGGAAATAGAGATATGGATAAATTTATATATAGACTTTTCATCAGTCTCCCATCTCTAGATCCCTTCCCTTCTACCATTTTTCTCCCATTTGTCCTCTTTCTCCCATGTTTCCACTAATGCCCAAGTTTGGAAGGTTTTCTTACTGTTGTCCTGGACAGCAAGAGCCTCCTTATTATCCCCTTCCCACAGTCTGAGAAAATATTAAAGGGCTCCACTTGCCTCTAAAATGCAGTTAAAAATTTATCAGGGTATCCAGTGACTCTCCATGTCCTGGGCTCTACTTAACTTTCTAATTTAACCCTTACTTGTTTTTCTCACACACCTTTTGTTTCCATTAAACCATCAAGATTCTTAAGTCTCTGAAAACACTATAAGAAGTTCTACCTACACTCCTTTGCTAATTTATTTTATCTTCTTGTATTACTTCTCCTTTCCCAGTATTTTTCTATTCCGGAAAGTCATTTTAAATGCTAAAGATCCAACCCTTCCCAATGCTCTCAGCTAGAATTTAGTATTTTCCTCTTTTGCTCTCTAACAGTACTTAGCTTATACTTTATGAGGCTAACATCAGATATTGTTGTATTTTGGCTGTGTGTGTGTGTGTATGAGATATATCTCCTCTTCTAGATTATAAACACTCTTAAGACAGGGAACCGGACTACCCAGTGACTTGCATGGCAGGAAGACAATTTATTACCCCATACCAATTGATCAATCTCTTTATATAACTAAATTTTATAAAAGAAAGAATTGACTTCTTCTGGTTGTTTTCATAAAAAATAAAGCAAACTACATTTTTTTTTCTTATCTACCAAAAAAAGTGAATTACAAAATAACCATTAATTTATCCTCTGTCAAAGAGTATTTCTGTCAATATATTTCTACATCAACTCATAGGGCAGTATATCTTTAAAAAAACAAGATATAAGATCTTAAAAAGTCTTCTTGATTAAGATATTACTTCAATAAAATTTCCAGAGTCACACATTTCAAAAACCTGCGATCATACATAAAGATAGGAAGCCAAAGAATGAACCAAAATTGGAGCAAAGGAGAGGAGGGATTTTCCCAAAAGTCATATTTTCACCATGTAACAAAAGATACATTTTTACTAAAGACTTTACTATTTTTGTTTTATGAAAAATAAGAGAGAAGGCAATAGAAGTTCTAGAAAAGATTCGTGTTGTGTTCCATGGTTAATAAAGTTTCAAACAATCAAATTATATTTTAATAATTACAGCTTAAATATTGTTTAATCTCTATACGAACATATATTAAAAAGATAAAGAAAAATTTCTTTGAAACTTTGTTTGTAGAAGACAAATATGTGTTGCAGATAGTGGCCTATACATTTAGGGGAGGAAAATACATTAGATTATCAAGAAAGATAAAAAGAAAAAAGAATTTTGGTCAGCATCTTCAGATTTTCTGCTGATAAATATGAATTTAATATACAACTCCTTGTCATCGTATAAGTGTGAGGTCTGAGCTCTTGAATCACTTTATATTCCATTACTGTCTATTTTGCAGTCAGTCTACTCAAGTTAACAATTGTAGGAGTTCAGAAATTACAGATTCACAGGTTAACGTAGAAACTAGCAGCTGTCCTTTTAAAAAATGACAATTGCAGAAACCACGTATGAGATTTCCATTGCACTGCAAACAGATGACCAAGAACCAAAGGCGTTTATTAAAATGAAATTAACACACACATAAATTAAAGGTAATATCATTGACATAATAATCTCTCTATTTTAACCACTGCCCTTTTTTTTTTTTCGCTCAGAAGGAGCTGAAAGATTTGTACTTGACTGTATTTGGATTTATCCTGTCTTTTACTAAATTTTGAGGTGTATGAGAACACAGAACTCAATTTTCCCATTCGTGAAATCAGGAAGGGAAAAAAAGTAGCTATCACATGAGGGCTTTGCAGGAATGAAATGGGAAATACCTATGCAAAAACATGTGTCCAGCTATATAAATACTGGTTACTATTATTATGATTACTGTTAGTATTGATATTATTATGATAATAACTATTGTTTTACAATTTGAAATATTTTGAACAAAAGATGCTAAGCAAAATAAGTCAGATGGAAAAGTCAAGAACCATATAATTTTACTCATATGTGAGATATGAAACTGAAAGCAACAAATGAACAAACAAGACAAACAAAAATTCATAGACAGACAACAGTATGGTGGTTACCAGAGTGAAAGGAGGTTGGGGAAGGTAGAAGAAGGTTAAGGGGGTCAAATATATGGTGATGGAGGGAGACGACTTTGGATGGTGAACACACAATGCAAAATACAGATGATGTATTATAGAAATGTCCACTTGAAACCTATATAATCTTATTGACTAATGTCACTGCAATAAATTTAATATAAGAAAAAAAAAAGAAAAGAAAAGGTGCCTGTTTGGAGAGTTACAGAAAGAAAACATGCAAATTAATAGCCACACATTTCAAAATCAGTTTCACAAAGGTGAACAATATCTTCTATTTTATGTCATTGCCAAAGAAGCATGGTGTGACTCATAAAATGATGAAACGTTTGCATTCATATCTTGATTGGAATTGTACATTGTGTTCCTAATGGGGGACAGACAAGAATTGCCATGCTCCAAGCAATAACTGAAGAGAGTTCAATGAAAGGACTATTTTTAAAGGTGGGAGTATATAATATCCAGAGGCTTATACCAATGGAGAACCTTTACTATCATTAAGTTTGAAGAGACAAGGGGAGGAATGAGTTATTAGAACCCAATGAAAATAGAGTTGCGAGAGAAGGTGGTTTCTGTAGAGGAATATAGCTACTGCTAACCTGCATCTGCATATGCAGTAATAAACATCTTGACCTCTTTCTTGTCCTGTGTTCAGATCTCCTACCACTGCCCACTATTGGCTGAGGTAGCCCAGGTAATGCAGTCAATAGAGGTCAGTGTACTGGGACACAGAGCTGAGTGTTAAAGGGATGAAAAGGGAACAGAAGAAAAACATCTAGGACACTAACTTGGATGTTACTATACAATACTAGTTATTGAGTTTATCATGGAAATTATCAAAAAGGAGCAAATAATCAAAGCACACACTCACAAAACTAAAGAACCATTCAATGCCAACCATATAAACATGACAGGTTCACAATGACCTTTTAAATTTTTGACTAAACAAAGGTGAAACAAAGAGGGGACTAGAAAGTTGCAATATATTTGACCAGTTTAGTGCTATAATCACACAAGACTCACAACAGATTTAATATTGAGTGTTTTTGTTATTTTACTTTTTAATTTTAATTCTCATGCCAGAGGCCAGAGAAGAATAGGAAGAGAGAGAGAGAGAGAGAGAGAGAGAGAGAGAGAGAGAGAGAGAGAGAGAGAGAGAGAGAGAGGCTTGTAGAAGTGACTTCGCTAACATTGCTATTTGCTATTGAGTCAAATCTAGGTTTACTAAGATCTGCTAAGGGGAAGGCAGGAGGAGAGTGGTGGAAGTAGGCAAGCTGGAAGCTGCTTATTTTTTTCTCAAGTCCCTTGGCCTTCCCTTCTCTCCTCCAGGCACTCTTCCTTCCCCTCTCCTGGAAAAGGGAGTAAGCTGAAATGAATCATGCAAACCCAGAGTTCTTATTCCAGCAATTCTATATAGGATAGGCTTAGGGAAGGGACTCTCATAGAAAGGGTTGCTTGGGTAATTGACTTAAAGGTGCAAAACAGTATGGAATATATCAAAAAGTGTCTTCAATTCAGGTGATCCGAGGGGATACATAATATTAATTATGAGTTAATGAATGGATCTATCTTTCCTAAAGAGAAAACTGAAGGGGGAAAAAAAATACTACTGAGAAAGCTACCACTCCTGTTACTAAGCTAAAAGTGAAAATTTGACTTATTGTAGCTTTTCTTTATGTCACTGACAGCCCCAATCAAAGTAAAATGGGAAGTTGAGTGATAAACTAATGGAATTACTCTAATAGCCAAGCTTGGAAACAAAGATCATGGCATTGTTACTGTGGAAAGCAATGCCCCAACCCAAGACTTCTCTAGCCTAATGCTTCTCTAGCCTAATCTTTCCATCATCTCCTTAAGCTTATGCACATCTCCAAGTCAAGGTAAGAAGTAAGGAAATGGTAGATTTGCAAGGGAAAAAAGGTTTACAGCTTGGACTTTATTTCACTTGTGTGAGGACCAGCATCATGAAACTTCATCTAAGCAGCAAATGCTACCTACATCTCACCACCTGTGGTTAAGAATATGCATTATTCAAAACCATAGTCCAGGATGTCTGACTCAGAATAGACTAGAAGAGCTGGTAACTCACAAAAACAAAATACAAGCCATCTTTAAAAAGTACTTTTATAAGATGATTTTTAGAGCAGTTTTAAGTTCACAGTAAATTAAGGGAAGGGTACCAAAATTTCCCAAATACTTCTAGCCCTACATATGCATAGCCTCCTCCATTATCAACGTCCTGCACAAGAACAGTACATTTGTTCCAATTAATGAACCTACATAGATATGTCGTAATGACCCAGAGTCCACAGTTTACATCAGAGTTGAATCTTATATATATTTTTTATACTCAGTGGATTTGAACAAATGTATAATGGCATGTATCCATTATTATATTATTATACAATGTAGTTTCGCTGCCCTAAAATCCTCTATACTCTGCCTATTCATCTCCTTTACTCCTCTAACCCTCGACAACTGCTTATCTTTTTTCTGTCTCCACAGGTTTTGTTTTTCTAGAATGTTATATATTTTCAGATCGGCTTGTTTCACTTAGTAATACAGTCAACATTTCTTCAGGTGTTTTCATGGCTTGATAGCTCATTTCTTTTTATCAATGAGTAATATTCCATTGTCTGGATGTACCACAGTTTATTTATCCATTCATTTACTGAAGGACATCTTGGTTGCTTCCAAGTACTGGTAAATATGAATAAAGCTGCTATAGACATCCCTGTGCAAGTTTTTGTGTAGATGTATGTTTTCCTTTTATTTATTTATTTATTTATTTATTTATTTATTGGATAAATAGCAGGGAGTACAATTTCTGCATCTTATGATAAAAGTATGTTTATTTTTGTAAGAAACCACAAAACTGTCTTCCAAAGTGACTGTATCATTTTACATTCCCATTTCCATCAGCAACTAACGAGAATTCCTGTTAGTTCACATTATCATCAGCATTTGGTGGTGTCAGTGTTCCAGATATTGGCCATTTTAATAGGTGTATAGTAGCATCTCATTGTTTTAATTTGCATTTCCCTGATGACATAGGATGTAGAGCATATTTTCATATGCTTATTTGCCATCTGCATATCTTTTTTGGTGAGGTATCTGTTAAAGTCTTTGCCCATTTTTTAATCGGGTTGTTTGTTTTGTTATTGTTAAGTTTTAAGAGTTCTTGGTATATTTTGGATAGCAGTCCTTTATTAGATGTGTCTTTTGCAAATATTTATTCCCAGTCTTTGGCTTGTGTTCTAATTCCCTTGACATTGTCTTTCACAGAACAGAATTTACAAAAAATTAATGAAGTTCAATTAACCAATTATGTCTTTCATAGATTTCACTTTTAGTGCTGTATCTTTTTTATTTAAAACTATTCCTTGTCTTTTAAACTGAGATGTTAGATATACATATGGAGATTGTAGTCCTAAAGATGATCACTATATGTGTCTAATTTTATTGTCATTAATTTGTTCATTCATTCATTCAACAAATTAATGTCAAGGGTTGTTTCAGGCATTAATGTCAAGGATTAATGATAGTGATGCAGTCACTATTCCTATATGTAGTTAGCTCTTGGTCTAATAGAGAGACTTATGGTAGACAAAGAGAGTTTTCTCTGGCACTGTGGAACCCCAGCAGGCGAACACCTCATTCAGTCTGGAGTCAGTAGGAAGAATCAATAATAAGTTCCTGATGAAGTTGACTTTCAAGGTAAAAAGAGAGACCCTTCCCAGGTAAAGAGGAGCAGAGTGGGCAATTCAGGTAGAAGGGAAAATCTAAGCAAAGTCATGGAGAATCAGATAATTGGGGATGCTCCAAGCCTGTGGGCTCTGCTATAGTACTAAGGACAAGAGCAAGCAGTGTGCAGTGAGGCTGGAAAAGAGGCTAGGGCATGGTTATAGGAAACTGCACGTGAAATTCAACTGCAGGCCAAAGTCTATGAGAGTTTAAAGAACTTTATGTGGGATCCTGATATGACCAGACTCATCAGATGAATTATATTCATCAACCAACATGTATTGATTACCAACTATGAATAGATACTCTACATACTAATAGCAGTTATCATTTTTAAGAACTTAGTATGTCCTCCCACCACTCTAAGCAATGTGGGTGTCATCATTATCCTTATTATCTGTTATTATTTTTTTCTTTAAATTTTTTAGTTAAAGAAACAGAATGATAAAAATTTTCAAATCATTCAGCCTATGTTTCAACCATTACCTGAATCTAAGGAGTAGCTACACACCTCATAATTTCCCCCATGACACCTCATCACGACCTGCTCGAGCTGACCATTCACTTTAATATTTTGAAGAACAAGAAACTATTCCCTGTTTTAGAAATCTCTTCACTTTTGAGAGTGGCATAGTTTACTCTATCTTGAAAGTGAAACAATGTCATGGGACTCATTTGCACAAAGCAGGTACAGTATTTCCTTCTTATGCAGGAAGAACATGTTCCAAGATCCTCAGTGAAGACCTGAAACTGTGAATAGCACTAAACCCTATTTATACTATGTTTTTTCCTATACATACATATCCATGATAAAGTTTAATTTATAAATCAGGCACGGTGAGAGATTAATAACAATACCTAATAATATAATAGAACAATTATAACAATATACTATACCAAAGATTATGTGAATGTGGTTTTCTCTCTCTTTCAAAATATCTTATTTTATTGTGCTCACCTTTCTTCTTGTGATTTGTGATGATCTGAGATGATACAATGCTTACGTGATGAGATACAGTGAGGTGAATGGGAATCACTATAAGGGTTACTGAACGCAAGCACCTTGATACCAACAGTCATTCTGATAACCTAGATGGCTTCTAAGTGACTAACAGGTGGGGAGCATATACAGAGTGAATACACTCAACAAAGAGATAATTCACATCCTAGGCAAGTTGCAGCAGTATAACATGAATGGCACAAAATTTAAAAGTTATAGATTATTTTATTTCTAGAATTTTCCATTTAATATTTTCAGACTGCTGTTAACCAGAGATAACTGAAATGGCAGAAAACAAAACTACAAATAAGCGGAGACTGCTATATCAGGGTTTCATTTTGAGAGCTGGCTCAACTTTCTTGCCCATCTTCAATATCTCTCCAGTTAGGCTACTCCATCTTATAGAGTGATATGTTAGTCATTGGCAATTCTGTGAAAAGGTTCCTAGTGATGGTTCTTCTATTCATGATTCTGAGTAAAAGTGAGTAATGAGGGCACTGAACTTCAGGGAAGAGGTGTCTGACATTGTGTGTATGTAGAGGATTGGGGGCATACTGTTTTTTCATATGTTTTAAGAATATTTACTTTGGGCTGGGGAAATAGGCTGGCAGAAAGTTATGAACTTGCCAAGGGAAAATAAAGTTCTTCATGGTCAGACATAAAAGTAAGGATAAAATGAGAAAGCATATCACATGAAGTGAAGTAGGGGATATTCTATTGATCCTCAATGAAGATGGAGTCCTGGAACTAAAATGCTTTCATATTCTCAAACAACAAGGTTGCCATTACAACTCTAATAATCAACATTGCTCACAGAAAGAGTAAATCCTCTTAATTTATTTATAGAAGTATAATAAAATTACAGAAAAGTATAAATAAATATACAAATAAATAGATTTTCACAAACTGAGCACACTCTTGTACAAACACCCAGATCAAGAAACAGGACAAGACCAATGTCCCAAAAGCCCCTCTATACACCTTAAATTTGATTTATGACCACACACATTAATTTTCTTGTTTTCAGATTTCATATAGTTAGAATCATTCAATGTGTATTTTTTGATATCTGACTTTGCTCATGCAACATTATACTTGTGAGATAGGTCCAAATCGTTGTGTGTAATTATTCTTACTGTTGTGTAGCATTTCTTAGTGAGTTCATATCTCAAGTTATTTATCTAGGCAGTTATAGCAATTTTCTGAAAATCAACATAATATGAACCCATTTCAAATTATTCAGATGGAGATAATGACTGTGCTTATGTTAGCACTGGATATGGGTTCTAGGACATTGTTTCAACCTCTTCGAACTAGGAAAAAATATAGCATAAAAATAATTTTGCAGAGTAAAAAGGGATAAATGTTACATAGAGATTGCTAGAAAGAATTAGGAGTAGGGAAACTGTTGACATAATAGTGCTTTTCTTTTTTAATTTAAAAACAAAGGCTCAAGAACTCCTATATCTAAGGATATAAAGAAGAGGCCACATTGAGACTAGTAGGAGAGGTAGGAATGTGAAATGAGCAGGCTTTACATCCATGTGTGGTAGTTGAACATTGGGAGGCCTTCTTGGAGGAGAGAGGGGCCCAGCCCCACACCAAGACTCCCCAACCCAGGGTGCCAGTACTGGGAAGAAGAGTCCCCACAAAATCAGGCTGTGAAACTCAGTGGGGATTCTGAACCTCCAGGTGAGACAGATGGCTGCTAGAAACCCAGATGTCCCATTAAAAGGCCTGATTACAGACTCCCTTGCTCACAGGCACTCACTCTGGGCTCTGGCAGAGGACAGCAGCTCAGGGGGCATCAGAGACATACAGTGAAAGACTGAGTTGTGTGGCTTCAGAATGAGGGCTGGAAGGACAGATACCATTATCTTTGTGTTGAGCCCTCCTCCTGTGCAAGCTATAGGAGGGCATCAATTTGCCTGTTTAAGCCCTGACATGGCCAAATCAGAATCTACATTGTCCTGGTAAAATCTTGATGATCCACACTGGTGATTCCTTGGGACCCCACCCCACACAATTCATCCATTACTGGAGGCATTTTAATGGCTAGTTAACAAGTTCTAACCTTTTCTCTTAGCAGAAGGCCCCTTCAGCAGCAATCAACAGGCTTCAGATTGCATGTCTTTAGAGTCATTTTCCATGGTGGGCGACCAGCCTTGGTTTGAGCTGCAGTATCACTTTAACAAATTTTGGGGTCTGTGGGCCTAAGGTGGGCAGCAGCTGGCCTCAGTGTAAGCTGAGATCTGCAAGTGCCCACATGCTCAGCACTGGCACCAAATCTGAATTTGCACTAACCTGGGGGACACCACTTGCCCCACCATGGTGACTCCCTGGACCCCGCCTTACCCAATTCTTATACCAGTTGATGAGGCTTATGAGCAGCTGGCAGGCAGGCAGCTTCAGGCTTTGGGGTGCCTTGGACTCTTTCCTAAGCTACCCCAGGTGAGGTATTGGTGACAGCCATCCTCTGCTCACAGCATTCCTCTCCCACGTACATCCAGGTCCATCACAAAAAGCAACCAACTATAGAGAGCTTTGTACCTTCTACAAGGTAGCTCTGTGCTGGTCACAGGCACTGACTGACCTTGGCCTGCACAGGATCCCCTCCCAAAGAGATCCAGAACCAACACTCACAGAAGCTAGCATCAGATGAAAACAGCACCACCTGACTAGGCCCACAGCGGCATACCCAAAGGGTGGTCTCAAGAGTTACACGAGCCCATTGGGGTGAATCCAACTCCATGGGCTCAGTCCCCACATAGCAGTGCATATGTTGGAGGCATTGCCAATCCAAACAGCTGGATAGCCTGAGAATCAGTCCCATCCACTAAGGTGCTAACAGCAATCAAGACTCAAGTACAACATGGGGCAAACACAACCAACACAAGGGACACTCCTGAAGCACCTGGCACAGGTGACTAAAGAGAATGCTCCACTGGGCCACATAGAGCACCTACTAAATAGGGCCACCTGGCCAAGACTGGGAGGCATAGGAGGTCAACTTAATGCATAGAAACAAACACAGAGAGGCAGCCCAAATGAAAAACCAAAGAAATATGTCCCAAATGAAAAAATGGGAGAAAACTCCAGAAAGAGAACCAAATGCAATGAAGGCAAGAAACCTACCAGATACAGAGTTCAAAACACTAGTTATAAGAATTCTCAATAAAATTAATGTGAAAGAATAGTTGATCTCAGTGAGAACTTCATAAAAGAGATAGCAAGCATATAAAAGGACAAAGAAACTATTAAAAAGTTAGAAATGAAGAATACAATAACTGAAATGAAGAATACACTAGAAGGAATCAATGGTAGATTAGATGAAGAAGAGGAGTGCATCAGTGATTTGGAAGACAAGGTACAGAAAACATTCATTTGGAACAACAACAAAAAATTAATTAAAAAAATAAAGATAGTTTAAGGAACCTCTGGAAAATTAAGCATATTAACATTCACATCATAGGGGCACCAGAAGGAAAAGAGAGCAAGAAAAGGATTGAGAAAACTATTTAAAAAAATAATGACCAAAACCTTAAAAATTTCCCTAACCTGGAGAAGAAAATTGACATACCAAAAAAAGCCCACAATAAAACACATTATAATTAAAATGCCAAAAGTTAAAGACAAAGAGAGAATTCTAAAGGCAGCAAGAGAAAGACAGCTAGTTATTTACGAGGGTACTCCCATAAGACCATCAGCTGATTTCTCAACAGAAACTGCAATCTAGAAAGGACTGGCACAAAACAAGCAAAGCGATGAAAAGCAAGAATCTACAACAAAGACTACTTGACACAGCAAGACTATCAATTAAAATTGAAGGAGACATAAAGAGCTTCCAAGACAGGAAACAGCTAAAGAAATTCATCACCACCAAGCCAGTAGTACAATGAATGTTAAAGGGACTTCTTTAAGAAGAAGAAGGAGCAGCAGTGGGGTGGGGGGAGGAGGGGAAACATAAATATGAATAATAAAATGGATAAAATGGCAGTAACTATATATCTATCAATCACCACTTTAAATGTAAATGAATGAAATGCTTCAATCAAAAAATGTAGGGTTGCCAAATGAGTTAGAAAACAAGACCCATATATATGCTGTCTAGAAGATAGCAACTTCAGATCAAAAGATGAACACAGATTGAAAGTAAAGGAATAAAAAAAGATATTTTGGGCAAATGGAAATTTTAAAAACTGAGATAGTAATACTTATATCACACAAAATAGACTTCAAAACACAGGCTGTAATAAGAAACAATGAAGAACATTACATAATGATAAAGAGATCAATCCAACAATGGACATATCCCTAGTAAATATTTATGCACCCAATATAGGCACTCCTAAATGTATAAAGCAAATATTGTTCAACATAAAGAGAGAGAAATTGACAGTAATAGTAGGGGACTTTAACACCCATTGACACCAATGGACAGATCTTTCAGGCAGAAAATCAACAAGGAAACAATGGCCTTAAATGACACACTAGATCAGGTGGATTTAAATGATATTTTTAGAGCATTTCAGCCTAAAGCAGCAGAATATACATTCCTCTCTAATGCACATGGAATATTTTCCAAAATAGGCCACATGTTAGGCCATAAAACAAGTCTCAGTAAATTTAAGAAGACTAAAATCATATTAAGTGTCTTCTCTGACAATAAGGATATGAAACTAGAAATCAATTATGAGAAAAAAATTGAAAAAATACATGAAAACATAGAGGCTAAATAACATGCTACTAAATAATGGATGGGTTAAAAATAA
>CM053504.1:28794129-29226655 GCA_028627145.1 Eidolon dupreanum | reverse complement strand
TCTTTCTTTCTTTCTTTCTTTCTTTCTTTCTTTCTTTCTTTCTTTCTTTCTTTCTTTTTTCTACAGAGTAAGGATATTTCTAAAGTTTCTGAGAAATGGAAATGAAAGTATTAGGCCTGTGTTTCAGGAAAATCACTGGCAGCATTGAAAAAAAATGGGAAAGAATATCAAAAAGTGGATTTATTCTGAAGAAGAAGGAAAAAAAAGAGAAAAAAGAAATCCAGATGCTCAAATTACCTCCTAGGCATTAGAAAGGTGTGAGTCAACATATGTGAAGGAAAAGAGTAGGTACACTTTCTGAATCAGAAAGGAAGGTGAAGCCATTCTTTTCCAGCCCCAAGATAAGGGCAAGACAAGAGGCAAGCTGTATACAGAGAGGCATAAACAGTTATAGAGCCAGATCATTTGATTTCAAAGCCAATACTTCTATATAAGCTGATCTATAATTTTATTATACGTATGTGTTACACACAAACATGCACATGCACTTGTATGTACATATGTATATATAAATGTTGTATATATGCATTCATTAGATATGTATATAGAATCTGGATGAATATAAATTTGTGCTTTAAATGGATCTAAATTGGGTCAATATGGTGAATACTGTGACTGAAATCTGGTTCATAAAATATGGTCTAAGTAGGCGATTATTCAGCTTTCAAAACTGAGTTATCATTAATGATGGCAGTTAAAGCATACTAAATTAGCTTAGGAAGAAGGTGTTGTATTACAAAGGCCCTAAATCAAGGATCTGAGGGTGCTCCCCGATTCTTTCACATACAAGATTCTTGATCTCCAGCAACTTGCCTCACCTCCTTTGACCTCATCCATTCCTCCCTATACCATGTTCCAGTCAGCTATTTCCAACCCAGCCTAACTTTTGAGCAGAGAGCATCATAATCATAGAAAGTATTTTACTACTAGTATTAATGTAGAGGAGTTAAATGTATTGAATAATAAATAAACTAATAATCTCATAAAATTGTCGAGGTTATCCAAAGCATAGCAAGTTCTCTCCCAAAAAACACTACATTTTCCAAGAGATATGCTTGTTCCTACCTGGCCAGTAATTTCCATCTCTGTTATTATAACACTATACACACCCTTTTGAAAACTAAAACTAAGCAAAGAAAATCTTTGAATATTTTTAAGGGAATATTATTCTAAAGTATTGACAAATATGGTTTTTGTTGTTCCTTTAAGCCCCATAGCCCTGCCCACTGAAATATTATGGTTGTTCCACCATAACGGATTCAAGAAAAAGTTGTTATGATGACCAGAAATTATTGAGAAGGAAGAGGTGGTTACTACTGATACCTAGGCCAGGACAATAGCCTTAACACTGGACTATTTTGGGCATACCTAAATGTTCTCTCTAGGTATAGTGGACTACATAAATAAAATTTATAGGAATTACAGCTATATTTCTTGCACATGTGAGTTTGTGGACTGTGTTCATTCCCACATCCATAGTTTGCTAAACAACCATCCTTTTTAGCTACTAAATAAGGAAAAGCTAAATGATTGAGCATGCCACTTCAATGAAAATACTAGTCATGAAACTGTTTTTCCTTTTTAGCATTCAAGTGGCTCCTGCTTTATTTGCAAAATTCACCACAATCTCTCAGGAGTTAATCCCTGGCTGCTGGAAGGTGAGCTGCAACCCACTCACTGGATGCCACATATCACCATCAGATAACTGGGAGTGACTCTGCAGCAAGTCTCCTCGGGAATTTCTGTAAACACTCTCAGATGTGCCAAGGTGTACTGATGCAGCTGTTTAGTCAGACTTACCCCAACACCTGCATTCCAAGATCTTGAACAGACAGAGTTATTAATTTCAAAGTCAAATTTTTATAAGCACCGATATTAAGCAAACCCACATGACTTTTTTTTCTAATACCTTTTGTTTGGAACCCAAAAAGTAAAAACAAAATTCTCTGAGCTAAGACAGCTCTTGTATTTTTATCTCATCCCAAGGCATAAGCCAGGATAATTATGGAGAGACATATGTTGATGGCAATAAAGTAGCTACGTATGTTCACGATCCATTTTGAAGATTAACTGTCTTCCACATTGTGGTATTTAAGTATGAGACCATTTTAGATTTAATACACATCCTCCAACCTCTCTCTACCATAAAACATAATCTAGAAAAAGACACAATTTATATAACTTGTAACCAGAGGATTTCACTAATGTAAACAATTCTGGTGTATAACAGTTGGCACCCAAAAAGACAATTTATGAACTCCCTGCTCCTCCCTGCTGACAGATCCAGGGTGACACGTTCATTGTTTTCCTCATAAAATCTACAGTTGCTTCTGCAAGAGCAAGAACAAGGACTGACTTTTTATTTCATTTTTACAAGCATGGATGAGCAGATGAAATTCAGAGGGACCAAAACGAACACTAAATTTCAATCTGTCAGATTCCAAAATGGCAAAGACATTAAGACATTAAGTAACTATCATAGTTGCTAATGGAATCACTAGAACATTGTCAAGCTTTAAGGATGCTTTTAAAGTGTAAACTTTGATGTGTGCCAACTCCGTCTATGATTAGACAAGGTTAAAGATGTACCTAAAATACTCCTCTGCTCAAACCACTGAATAATCATTAGCACTTAAGTAAATGCTAATAAACAAACAAATGAAAGTAATCCAGGTATTGATGTTCAAGTGTGGCAAAAATTGAAGACAAAGCTCTTTTCTATTAAGAAATGAGTGACTCATTCCAACTTGTTCATAACTCCTGAGACATTAATTTTTACCACTGAAATATGACTTTATGCAAATCATATCTAGTATTTCAGCCACTACTTTAATAACACATCTACATAAAATAAACATTGAATGTCAGGCTTATAAAAACATTCAGTATGAGCTGCAACAGCAAAAACAGTAACATGGAAGAATTCTTTTTAATGGTCGATTTTTTTTTTGAGAGAAAATTAGAGTTCTTTAAAAAAATCTTTAAGACCAATCTAGCTGAGCATATAACACTTCTGTAAAGATAAAGAAGTCTGGCACCAAAAAAAATCAGAATATTCATTTGATATAGCTTCTTCTTGAATTTTGCACTGGAGACCTAAAACAAAAGAATAGCTTAAGTCTGTAATAGTCCATTATCAGACATTTCACATACATAAATTCTCAGTATTTCATAAATTATAAAAAAATCATTCATGCCTTAAAAATTTAGAAAATGGACCCTTGTGGAATATTGCCTTTTTTCAACCTTAGCAAACATAAGTTAAATATTTATAAAACAAAACATATTGAAATTATTTCAATTCTTATGGGAGTAGAATAGACTCTTAAAAAGAATCAGCCTGAACTTAATAGTCTTATGTGTATTGATAGTGCATATGCATATGCAAGAACCCTCTATAGAAATATTAAAACCGCCAGAGTTCCTAATTTTCAGATCATACCAGGATATGTAAATATAGGCTGTAGTCAATCCTATCAAAATTATTTTACTAATACCATCAACATTGATTAGTTTATGTTTTAAAGAAATATAAGAAAGAAAAGTAAAAATATCTACTGCTCAGAAGACCTCAGCTATTATATACAATGATTAGATAATGAAAACAATACAGAAAAGGAGAAAATAAAGAGTGAGATTCTTCCTCACTTAACCTCGTCCCTTTCTCCAAAGGCAACTACTATTAACTTTTCTATTTCCTTCTAGAAAAAGGAAGAAAAAGTTTATTGATGTAATAACAAAGAAATGTATGTAAATATGCATATTTTCACATTTAACTTTCCTGTAGCTTGCCTTTAAAATTATATATAATAGAACTATTTCTCTTTCATTAAAGCAGTTTTTAAAAGTTCTCAAAATTCTTGTCATACTGTAATTATTTTAACAGTTCCAAACTAACCAATACTTCCATCACTTTTATTTGGGAGAGTGAAGATAGGAAGTGTATAAATAAAGATGAAATCAACATTATTGTGCAAACATGTTGTCGACTTTTGCAAATATGAGAAAAGAGTAAATTCCTACAATAATATGTTGGGGTCAAGAAGTATGCACATTTAAATTTCTGGTAAATATCTTCAAACCTCCCAAGACAGGTCACCATATTCTATAATCTTAAAGTGAGAGTACTTTATCAATATGCCAACTCTGAGTATTTTCAAATTTAATCATTTGCCAATCATGTCGGTATAAAATATTAGATATTTTTTATGATTTGTATTTATACATTTTTTTGGCTCTACTTCTGAATAAGTTTGAACAACTATTTATGTGTTAAATATCCACTTATTTTTATTATTTATAAATTTACTGTTCACATTCTTTGCCCATTTTCTACTATTGCTTGCTTTTGTTTATGAGCTATTTAAAATTAAGCAAAATTAGTCTTGATCTGACTTATGTAAATATTTTTCTCCAATCTGCATTTGTCTTTTGTTCTTTCTCATGTTGTTTTCTATATACACAAAGTTTTCATTTTATAATATGTTTCATGTTGTGAAATTTATTGATCCTTTTTTTGTGTAAATTCTGGATGTGATACTTTTTAGAGAACTTCTCTCTGCCAAGATTTTAAATGCATTTAGCAATACTTTTAGAAAACATTTTAAAGCTCTTTTTTATGTTTAATATTTTTTTCTATCTAGAATTTATTTTGAGGTAAAAAAAATAAAGTCCGTATACAGTTTTTTTTCTTTTTCTCTACCAGTGAAGCAGTCGTACAACACTATTTACTGAATAATCTCTTTTCTCAATGAATTTTACAAATACCATTAACATAAAATAAATGTTACAAACATGTAGATCTATTTGTGGCTTCTCCTTTTGGGTTTTCTCCAGTACCAATTTATTTTCATTATTACAACTTCGTTATGTATTTTAATATCTGGTACAATTAGTCCCTCTCTGACTATTTCTCATTTTCAAAATTACCATGAATATTCTCAGATATTTCTTTTCCAGATGAATTTTATTAGCAAAACTATGTTGAATTCTGTCAAATGTTCACTGTTTTCTATATATTTTATAATTTTTTTTTTTTATTTCTTCTGTGAGCCAAAAATTACTTGAGAAGTTTTTGTTTTTGTTTTTAAGGTGGTTGAGTTTTATATTTTCTCTTAACTAAGTTGTATTTTCTTGCATTGTGGTCATTGTACTTTATATTATTTTACTTTTGAGGATAGAACTAAAGGTTTCTTTAAGGTCTATTATGTGTTCCATTTCTGTATGTGACCCACAGGTATAAAAATAAAGATTGATTCACTAAAGATATCAATCATTCATTTCTTCACCCATTTATCTAAACATTCAGCTATCTAGTTGTCTCCTTCTATATCTACATTTATATTTAAACTTCTCAGTGATTTTATTCAGACCTTTTACACTGTAAATTTTTTTTGTCTACATAAATTTTTAATGGCCGATATGATGTGTTAACTTCTCTTGCCACCACAGGATATCTGTTAACTTCTCTTTTCATTCCCCATGATTAATTACTTAATTTAATTTAATTTAATTTAATTTAATTTAATTTATATGTTATATTAATAGATACTATTTTGCTTATATTCATTGATGTAAAAATGTAATCGACTTCTCATGTTATATTTTCTAAATGTAATGCGTCTTTGTTTTTAAATTTCTATATGGATTGCCTTTTTTTTTGTCTTTTTTTAAAATTTATATGACCTATGTATGTTTTCCTCTCTGGTGATTTGACAACTTTAGTTTGTTTTCATTTTATTCTGCCCAGCTTTCTTGTCTTAGCTGAGATTTATTTAGCTCTTCCTAAACACTGCAATTTAATGTCTGCTTATATCTGCACCCATATGACAAGGGGTAGAGTGTGGGAGATGGTTAGTCTTGGTTGTGGGCAGTCTTGGTTAGCGATTTTGGATTTTGCCATCTCGTCACCATTTTTTTTTTTTTTAATTTTCTTATGCCAGGGCCTGTTTCACTTTACTGGGAATCAATTTAATGCCTATGTCTTCAGATAATTTCTCCTACTCAGCCTAGGGCCCTTGAGCATCTACTTCCATCAGGATTACTTTAGGAGTTTAACTTACTTAGTCTCATTAGCTTCTTTCTTCCCCAAAGCCATTTTATCTCCTCCCTCACCCGCAATAGAGATAAGGCATTAAGGCTATAGACAGGCTGAAGGCACTGTCACCCAGGGATTCTAGTATATGCTTCTCAATTCATTTCTGCTCCTTTTCTAATTTATTTTCTCTTTTGTTTTCTGATCAGCCTAAACCTTGTTTGTTGCTGAAGATAATTAGCTCCAAATGTTTATGATCATTCTGCTTTTTATCTTCTACTTTCACATCTACAGGGAGACACCAAGAAGAACTCCACAAATTACTACTCTCTCCTGTGAGTGAGAAGACTGCCACCCTTATAGACACTTCCTTGTCCTCTCTCTCTCTCTCTGAGGAACTGCTTCATTAGCGTCTCTATAGGTTTTTTTTTCCCCCCTTTCAGGACTTTAGTATATCTACATCTTCCCTATTTGGTTTATGTAGAGAGCAGTTTAGCAGCACATGGTAAATTGCTAAAGTTATCATGCAGATTCTGGGACTAAGTTCTGCACCTTTTTCTAAACACTAGTATTTTCCTCCGATTGACAGTTGGGAGAATTCTCCCCATGGTATGTATATATGTATGTATAGATAGATAAATGGATGGATGAATGGATGATGAAAGTTGATTTTTAATAAAATGTTGTTCATGCCATTGGTTTAAGGAAAATAACATTTTGAAATTCAGCTTATTTAAACCATAAGATCTTGTTCACAATTAACTTAATAGTAATATACCAATATTAACTTTTAGAAGTGTTATTTTAAAATACAATTATGGATCTTGTATAATTTACTTTAATTAACTTTAAAAATATTCATGAAAAAAATGAATCTGAAACTGGAAGTGGGTGACTAAGAAGCATGGGAGAGGGGAGCAGAACTGATGTGTCCTATAAACCTACTCCTCTCCTCCGTTCTGCACCTGTTCACTTAACAGAAATGTATTCTCACTATGAACTCCATCCACCTGAGTAACCTACATTATCAAGCATCCATAGAAATGGTACAAAAGCAGTCACAAGGGCAGGAGTAGAAAAGACCCAAGCCTTTTAGGTCTTTCATCTGAATTTTACCAGCCCCGTTCTAGCTTCTGGACATACAGAGACTATTTTCTATAAATTTATGTCACAAAATACAACCACCGTAACAAGTCTTAGTGAGAAGCACAGGCTTGACACTCAACAAAGGCGATCTTAGGGAGTCATTCTGAATAAAACAATTTGGAATGATTAAAACAGTTTATATATAAAATCTAAATTTTTCACCAAGTCATAGTTATACAAGAACAATTATCTAAGATGTCATTTAAGTAGTCTGTTTTTCAGTACATTTAAGACATTCTTTTTGTTTTTTGTTTTTAATTAAAATAGAACTAGAAAAGTTGAATTCAACTTTTTAGGCATAGTTCTACTGTGTTAATGTGAGCCATGCTATGTAAATCTGTGCATCTTATTGGGATAGGTAGGAAAGGGAAGGAAAGAAAATTCCATTCTGTTAGTTCCAGCATGCTTAATAATTGTACTTCAGGAATGACAAATCTAAGGATTCCAAAATTAAAACAAATTAGTCAGGAGCTGAAAGAAGTCTCTAAAAAACAAGGTACGTTAGCAGTGTACTTCAAAGGATTATAATACTGAAAAGTTAATCTTTATATGTTCCCATTTCCTTCATTCATATATTAAATATAGATTTAAGTTTTTTAAAAAAATCTTTCATTTTTTAAAAATCAAAATAAATTAGTGATAGTTCACCTAACCATTTTGCCTACTGAAAACAAAAATACATAGTTTGGCTCCAATATCTTTTTTTGTTGTTACAACACAGCAGGAGAGAAAAACTAATTTATAAAATATACTAAAACAGAAAAATATATAGTCTCTACCCTTCCCAAACTCCCAAATACCTAAACTGACAAGAAAGAAGCATAAAAATTATCATAAATCTTTATGTTACCGGTGATTTTATTTTGTAATCATCTCTCTCCAGTTAGGTACTTTTCCATGAGATGGTAATCAAAAAGTAGATGACAAAAGCATAACCCCAGATATAGATAGGATCATCCTTCAAATGCTGTGCAAAAGGACTACACAGGAAAGAGTCCATGAATCTATATTAATAGAGAGAAATAGAATATAGTCCAAGGTTCAAATGTATCATTTCCATTCAAAATCAATTTTAAACCTAATTTTGCCTTAAAATAATTACTTTCAAAAGAAAATTATATATATATATTTGTATGTAGGAATTATATATATATATATATATATATAATTCCTACATACAACCTAAGTTCATTAGTCATAACTAGAATTTCTTTAGGAGGGAACTATAATATATGATAAAGGCAGCTTGATCCTACTTTAGACAATTAAAATATAGTTTCCCATACTCTATAAAGTTGAATCCTGATAGTGTGATAGGAAAAAAGAATGTATCCAGAGAAAATACTTATAGATATATATAATAAAACATAATTTAATTTTTAAGTAACAAAAATATTATGTCTTAGTCTTTCTACAGTACCACAGACACTGTAAATCATAAAAATTTCGGAGACTATTTTTTATTGATAGGAAAAAACAATTACCCATAATGCCAGCCATCATATAGTAAGAAATGAAAACTTTCTCTTAAAAGAAAGCACTTTATGGCTTCTCTTTGGTATATTTGAATTCTAGTATCACTACTCTCATGCTCTAGGGCCATTATGAAAAATGAGGGTCACTTAAACACAAGCACTGTGAGATTATAATCTGCTAGAATGGCTAAATAACAAAAATATAAACAAACCAAAAAAAAAAAAAAACAAAATAAGTGTTGCCAAGGATGTGGACAAATTATAACTCTCATACATTGCTAGTGCAATTGTAAAATGGTAAAATTATATATAGATATATATATATATATATATATATATAGATATATATATATATTCACTCAGGGTATCAAATGCATGAAAAATGGCATTACATATATATCTCTTATTTCTCCTGGCAGTAGAATCTGTGAAGTTTTCTGAAACTTTCATGCTAGTGAAATAGATTCACTATGACAAGCACTTGATAAATAATGGTTGAATGGATGAATCAATGAATGAATTAATGGATTCCCCATATTTATCCAATTTAGTTGTACAAAATCTTCATCTTCATCCCTACTTTGGGGAGAGGGGCTATAGTTTAGAGATATCTTAGTAAGCAACTAGCTTTCTGCTTGCTTAAAATTATTTTGGGGAGTGTTTCTTGGATGCAAAAAAGTTAAAGACAATAGAAATTAATTATTTTAATATGCTCATTGATGCCAGTTCTAAAGGAAAATGAGAGGTTTTCTGAAGAAGAATCTAATATAGTTCCATGCAGCCCATGGGAGCTTAAGACATAGGAATTAAATTCAATAGGGTTAAATATAACTAATTGATTTTTAAAAATTTTCTATTATCAAAATTACAAATATTTCATATAAGCTGCATGATATTGAAAGGCTGAAAACCACATGATTTAGCCAAATAATTTCCTCCTTACTCACAGAAAATCCTTCTCATCTGCCAAGCCTAATGACACCCTAATCAATGATTAGCTTACTATGATTCTACTTGAAAATTGTAGTGAAGAACAAAATGTGAGAGACTTAAGTTTTTCAAATGACACTGACATTATTATTTTATTCAACAGTCATTCATGTAGTCCACAAACAAGAAATCAAAGTATAAATAGTACACTTCTTCCTTGGAAAGAAGTTAGATATATTAATACAAAGAAAGCTACTGAAGGTGAAAAGCAATGAACAAAAGTTAGGGAAGGCCATAATTTCAATAATGATTAGTCTCCTGAAGAACTAGAAGAAATAAAATAATAAAAATAAATATTATACTATGAATTTATATTCAAGTCATCACTTTTGTAGAAAAAGATAAGAATAGTTATATCCTGATAATTTCCTATAAAATTAAACTGTGGTAAGTAGGAAAATATATTCAGCTTGTTAATACAGTTTTTCCTATTTTTAGAAGTAATTTGATAAAGTGTACAGTTTACCTATTTCACTTTTAGTGGCAACATACAATTTTCCTTAATCTGTTTGTATTTATATAAGATAGAAGACTTCTACTCTAATAAACTGATAACCCAATGACTTCTATTCCTACTGTAAAGCCTGTGAAATTTATCTTTGCCTTCTTGTTTTCTTCAAACTAGGAAATTAAATGTGAGGTCTTAAAAGTTCAAATAAAAATCTTTTTATAACATATTTGGTAATAACTTACTTTGCTATAGTGAAAAATCATACATTTCAACATTATTAAATTTGTTCACTTCTTTTGCCATTAGAAAGTTTCCTTTTTCATCCTTTATTGTCACTCACATGCAGTTCTACTGACTAAGTAAGTCGCTATTTTAGTGGCATGAAGGACGAGAAAGGAGGGAAGGAAACTACCAAAAAAGTGAAATGAGTCCAAAAAGAGAAGAAAAGTTAATGATAATTTGTGTATAAATAAAAATCAAATGGAGAAAAGACTCACTAGAATATAGTTATAATAAATAAATATAGAATAAATAGAGTCACTAGAATTTGATGTTTCAGATTTGAAATACTGAAACTCAGAAAAGTGAAGGTCACATAATAACTTAGCATGGTAAGAAGTGATTAGGAAGACAGCAAGAGGCTGCTTCTTCCTTGGGCTGGCTTTCTCCACAATTCTAACATGGCTGTCAACAGCTTTTAAGAGCTCCAGCCTCTTGTTCACATTTATCAGGAATGGAGAATCATTTTAGGTAAGAGCCTCAGAAAGTATCTCAAGTCTTATTGATGTAAATTGAGTCATATGCAACTACTGAGCATTTATAACGTCGTTTGGGACTTAAAAATTAAATTTTAATTTTATTTCTTTTAATTAATTTAAACAAAGAACCATATGTGACTTGCGGCTAACCTACTGAGCAGCACACCCCTAAATTATTCATAGAAACAAATTCAACACAGACATGACATTCTAACATTTGTTAGAAAGTTAACAGGTGGATCATAATTAGGTTGGGTCATGTTATGGTCCATGCTGCAAAAGTATAGGCTCCTGCACCCTAGATTTTTACTCAACAGCTATGTCCCAAATGCGGCTTTTCAGTTCAGAGACAGAGTAGGAAATTGTGGTTTTCACCCTCTTAAAGCAAGGAGTGCTCATTACTTACTCTTATTTAGTTTTAGGTTATGGGTAGAAGGTGCTATCTTTCTGCCAGAGAGGTTTAACAAGAGACATACATAGAATGAATCATTTATAAAGCTCTACACTGATGAAAAAGAATGGAAGTCTGAATAAACTAACAAATACCATTGGCACCATAAAATCTGGTTAACTAAAAGGATTATGTTTTAAGTAAAAAATAAAACAAAATGTTATTTCTATTCTACAATGCTATTACATCAAATAATTCCTAAGCAAGTGTAGAAGTACCTCATTGTTGACTTTTTGTGTCAGTAGATAGTTCAAAATGTCAAGGCAACAAACATTCTGCTTGGTAAATAGCCACAGAGTGCATGTTCCTGAATAACTTTCCGTGCAATGCAGCAGAGAAAACAACTGGCTTTCTTCCCAAAGTTCACATAGTCTCATCGCTCATTGCTAGTGAGAGCACCAATAATGGTAGAAGGTGCCTCCAAACAAATAGCAATAAATTCAGATGACAGAGAAAATTGTATTACAGAACTTAATGTTCTGAACCAATAACCATTTGAAACATTTTAATGCTAGAACCACGAAGAAGCTTACTACACTGAGGAAAAAGAGAAGAACTAGTTCACAGGAAGACTTAAGTTTTCTTTTGTCATTTTCTTTCTTTTTTTTTTTTTTGAGGAGCACTAATATTACATTTTAAGTTATCATTAACATATTAAGAAAGGCACACCAAAAACACTATTTCATTATTCTGAACCTTGATGTCATTTATTTTTTGACTAATGTTAAACACTTTCAATTCATCTTGTCTTTCAAAATGACCTAGAAGACTTTCTCATGAGTATTTTCATGAGTAAAATGGAGATAAATAAGAAGTAAGCTATGGTAAGGACTGGAAGAGATAGCATATGCTAAACACTTAAGAAACATGAACCTTCACATAGTAGATTCCAGGGGACTGCACCTGTTCAACTCAAGCACAGCCTACTGCAAACTCCTTGAATTATGTCCTTTCCAAAAGATAGAATTAGATCTAACTGACTTTAGTTTTAAATGGTATTTATAACCTTTTTTTTGTAGATTACCAGTATTTATAACTTTTTGTAGATTACCTATATCAAATGGAATTGGCCAATAGCAGAAAATATGCAGAAAAGCCAAGAGAAGCCAAAGAAGAGACAGGAAAAAAGCCTAAAAGAATGAATGTCAGCAGATCTGGCTTTCAGACAGTACTTCCTGGCACAGGAATGGTGTTAATGGTTGGTGACAGTTGACAGCAAGTAAGGTAGAAGAGACAACCTAAGAGAGGGTGGTCAACACTGTTGAATGTTACAACTGTTAAAGAAGACATGGTCTGAAGAAAGTTCACTAGAGCAGGCCATCACGAAGCCAATGGTGTTCTACTATTTCAGGAGGAAACTAGATTGTAAAAAAGTTAAGAAACAAATGGGGAATGGGGAATGGTCAATGCATAATTTTTTTTTTCTACACAATCAGCAAGAGGCAGAAAGTAAAACAAAGAATGATAGACAGAATAGTAAGATGAAGGGATAAAAGTCAAAGAATGGATTAAATATGCTTTAATACATATATTAATATATTAACTGTATATAGAGAGAAGCTGATCATCTTTCAGCCCATTCAGAGAACTAACTGGATAAAGGAGTATTTGTAAAAAGCCTTTAATAAATATTGTATATCACAGATAGTAATTCAAGATTACTGTATGCAAAGTGCTGATTTTAAATAAAATACTATATAAAATAATATATAAAATAGAGGAGTAGATTCTGTGTATTTGCTCATTGGTTAGTTGGTTTTCCTCACTGTAGTCTGAAATAACTTTCAAAATGAACTTTATCAGGAAGTAACATTAAAACTCCACAGAAGGAAATAGGAAATAGTAATGTATGTGTACAGACACAAACACACACACACACACACACACACACACACACACACACCATGCCCTTTAGAAACTAAATCTAAGACAGAGTTAGAGTATGCTGATAATAAAGATAAAGATAACATGTACCATCGTTTGAACTTGTTTGATGACAATTGTAATAATGCTCATGTCTTTTCTTTCTTGCTGAGCTTTGAAGCAGTCAAACTGTTCTTAGTTAATTTAAGATGCATCTTTCGTCAAAACAAATCTAAAATGCAAACAGCAGCAACTTTATTAGCACATACTGATCCCAGGGTTGATAAATATGTTTATTTACTTATATGTGCAAGTGAAACTGTTGGCAAAAGAGCAACTGCTAAGACTGCTAAGTAGATAAAATTCACATTAAATATAAAGTCATGGTATAATCCAAGTAATTGTCAGAATCTATACCAGCTATGGTCACCTGTATCATCAAGGGCCACATTGTCAACCTGTGAGAAATAGCATTGATAATTTCCATTAGTTTGAATATATTAACATACACGTTGCATCTAAGTACTTCAAAACTTTAATTTCCCAAATATTAACTAAGTTCTTACATTATTGTCTTACATTTGTCTAACATGCCAAAATATCTTTCTTTTTTGGCTTTTATTTCTTCCCTGAAGATACATACACTTGGTCAAATGGGTAGAATGGATTTTCAGATGCTTCCCTGTGGGATGTGATCAGCTGTAAGCTTTAATCTTTAATCTCTTTTCCTTTTATTTTCTCTACAATGTGCTTTCTAACCATGTACTTGTGTTGGAATAAAGATAAAAATCTCTGCAATCTTGTCCTTTGGGACACAATGTCATCCTCACTACTATTGACACGCCTGTGTCTGAAGATCACAGCACCATTTGCACCTCTATAGAACAGCAGAGCTAGCTAGGTGTAGATGTACACACTACATAAATTGTCTTGCTGGTGAGGAAAGATTTTTTTTTTTTTGTAAATAAGAAAAAAAAAGATAAGCACAAAGCAGAAAAGGCTGCCAAAACATTTAACCCAAGGAAATAATATGGGATAAAGAAGAAAAGGTTAGGGGGTAGGAGTTCAATGAAACTAGCCCGGCAAAACTTGCAAAATAAGCTGGCAAAAGACCACTGCTTCTGATGTATCATCCCTATGGACCAGTAATGGTTTCCAAATGGTACAAAGAGACACTCTCAGGTCTTATAATTTTCATAGGCAGCAGGAGACATTAATTACTCCTGTTTCCGAAGATTTTCAACACTGGAGGCCCTTCACATAGGGTGGAGTTTGATACACATACACACATGCCCACACACTTCACAGCAAACCTGTTTTACATCTTTTCCATTCCCAGAATAAAGAAGTGGATGTTCTCTCATGTCAGTGTGTATTCCTTTAAAAAAATGTTTGAATAAATAATTAAATTCTCTTGTTTAATAGAACCAATGCCAAATTCTCTCCGGGTATGGCTACATTTCTAACAAAGTATTAAAGTTGATGTAAACAAAAGAGAAAAGTGATTTTTAAGAAAGAATCTTGAAGAAAAGATAAAAATAGTCCCTTCAGAAAGCATAAATGCATTGCAAATACCACTGACTCACTCTGAACTTTAAACCCTTCATACAATGAAATGTCTGAGGATTGTGAGACTGCTCTATAAGAGAAAAAGAGTTTGAGATTTACCTTAGATCTGATTTCCTTTGGGATTAAGGATACATGCTTCAAGAAGAAATCTCATTGGTTTAGGAAATAGTGGATATAACCAGGTTTCAGTGCTTCTGTCAAAGTCTAGTCAGAAATAGTTCCAGCCACAAGCTCATTTGGCTTAAGAAGTTGGGTTTAAATTAACAGTTGTTTAGGTGGTGATTCTAGAAAAGCACCTAGGCCATACTCCAGTATATCTTCAATTTTGGTGCAATATAAAATGGCATTTGTCAGTTACTGAGAGATCTAGTTGGGGTAGGAGTATCTCTCAGTGAAATCACCACAAAAATTAAAAGGTATTCTCTTCAGAGTAATTACAGAGTCTTTTGAAATAAAAGCATTGACTGATCCTTCACCAATGTTTCATTCCAAGAGTCCTGATTCGGGTACTAAATAGGAACAAATAGCTAGAAAGTAGCAACAACTTCAGATCTTCAAGCACAAAAGACTATTGTCCAGTTAAGGTGAAATGAGGAGTATTAACTCTATGGAGCCAATTCACAGGAGAAGATGGTGTTAAACTACTGAGGCTACTACTCCAACACTGAATAAAAATGCATACAACATTTCTAAACTAAATGCAATCCGTTTCCATACCTGTTATATCTTTCTTTAAAAATTTAAATGTTACCATATTGTGGAAAGTGCTTAATATGAGATCCATTCTCTTGACAAATTGTAAGCTTACAATACATTATTTGTTGGATCCTTCAGTCATCATATTTGATATAAAACTAATATGCAAAGGCCCAAATGCCTACCCCTAATGACTTTGTCTCTATCTTGAGACATAGTACTAAAGACAGATGAAGGGTAATGGAGATTTGCTTTGTTGGTCTTTAGTCATTCTCAGTCAACGCACCTTGGATATATGAAAGTAATGTGGTTCTTTATGACTTTATTTCTTCACATGATTAATATCACATTCTGAAAACCCCAAAACGCATTGGAAGGTGAGCAGTCATCTAGTTAATGATGGTCAGGGTTTGGGAGGCATGGTGAGTAGCACACAGACACAGGCTTAAGACTCAACCAATTCTCTACTGGCAAAACGAAATAGGAGAGAGAACTTGTTTTTCCAAGAAGAAACAATCTGATAGCGAAGTCAAGAACTACTCATTTGAAATTTTGACATTTCCTGAGCTCTAAGATTGGTTTCATTTTAATCTACCCTAGAATGTGTGTGGAAGAGAAGGGACTCTTGTAAAGGACCATGTTCAGTTTTGTTTCAAAAGATGTATCATAAAAACATCAACTTATTTATTTTAGCAATATTGCAATAAAATCTCAACTATGTTTTTATAAAATAGAAATAGAAATAGTACTTTATATAGTACTTTAGAATACAGTTAAAACAGGACCCAGAACAAGGCTAAATCCACTAAAGTTTCATAAAATCTATCCTTCATCTATTGATTCTGCCCACCCACTGCCACATCTTTTTTTTTCCTTTGGTGCATCCACTCTCATAGATATACAAACTCCATTTCAAATGTGTTCCCAATTATAATAATATTGTATGTTGTTTACATTTTTTGAAATCTCACCAAAGCATGAGCAGAAATTTTGTTAGAAGTTTTAATGTGGCCATCTTAGGACTAAAGTGAAAAATCCCTCAGTCCTAATTCAATAAATTAAACTGAGAAAAAAAGAAAATGCTTTACCTTAGTTGACATGGTGTCATGGACGATGCAATAAAAACAGTAGCAGTCTTATTTTAACTTTTTAATATTCTTCTTTGTAAAGAATATAAGCTGAACTTTCACACATTATGACTAAATACAAGAGGGGAGAAGCATGGTAACATTTTTCACACAGACTTTTACCATGAAGGAGATATTTGCATATCAGAGAAGTAAGTCAAAACACAACTATCATGACAAACTTCAATCCTCTCTATTTTCCAATTCTCTTTTAAAATCCTACTTTGGAACTTTTATTTCCTTGAAGATTCTTTCTTCATTTTTGATGCTTATGTCCAGGAATTAAACATCTTTGCACACTCAACTTTGAAGATCAAGAAAACTTGCCCCTATAATTAATATTTCCTTTCTCTCTAAGAAATTGGAAAACTGACTGCTGAGGACCATTCTGTACTCTCCTCCCTTATTTTTTTGAAGTTAGGAAAAATTGCTTATTTTTTTCATTTTTACATACAATATACATCTTAATGATTTACCCTAAGTAATTTCTTTATGAGAATTAATAAAAAAATGTGGTCCTGCTTAAAATTAAGAAGCTAAATTAACAGTTTTCATGTTTCCTTTCCAGTCTTCTAATTGCAAAATTCTATCATTTCAATGATTGAAATTTTTAACCCTGGATGTTTTGGGGACAACATCATTGGCAACAATTAGTAATGAGAAGGGTCTTTTAGAAAGAAAGCCATAATGCAACCCAGAGAGAAAAATAAGGTTCAAGATTATGACAAGGCTGTATGTATCAGGTTGAATACTTTGGCTGCAACAACAACAACAAAAAACACAGACTCTAATTTAAGTAGAAGAGAAATTTATTTGAAGAATATAGTGGAGCTTGCAGAATAAAAGAGAAATCTGAAGAATCAGAATTTGCAAAGACAGACAGTAGAAAATCTCCAGAAGAACTGATAGCAAGAGTGCTTCAGGGGAATGTTGCAGGGATGAATTAGCTTTAAACACGTGCAACTTCTTTGTCATTCTCAATATTCAGGAAGAAACTTCTAATTGGCCTAGTTGGGTCATGGGACTTCCTTTTGGCTGGGGGGGGAACCAGGACATCCTAAATGACAGCCACATCAAACAGAATCCACAGAAGAAGAAAATAGGTAGAGAATAAATATAAACATAAAAGGAACTAGCAGAGAAAGGGAAAGTAAAGCTAAGTGTGCCTGTTTGTATTAGTATTCTATTGCTATGTGACAAATTACCACACATATAGCAGCTTAGAAAAACACATTTATTATGTTACAGTTTCCATGGGTCAAGAAATTGGGTCCATTGCTCAGGATTTCACAATTCGATAATCAATATACTAGCTAGGCTGTGTTCATTTCTGAAACTTGGAGTTCTCTACTAAGCTCATATGATTGTTGAAAGAATCCAATTCATTATGGTTGTAGGACTGACTGAGGTCCCCATTTTCTTCCTAGTTGTCAACCAATTACTCTCATCTTCTGAGGCTGTCCCTTACTTGCCATGTGGCCCTGTAACAACATGGCAGCTTCAGGGCCAGAAGAAGAATCTCTCCTCCTTGTATAAGAGGAAGTCTTATGTAAGGTAACCTAATCAGGGGAGTCAATATCCCCTCACTTTTGCCATATTATATTAGTTAGCAGTGAGTCACAGATTCTGCCTTCATTCAAGGGGAGGAGATTACACAAGGGCCTGACTCACTGTAGGTCACCTCAGCATCCACTCAATTGGGGGAAAAGATCTCTAAAAAGTGATCATTTGGGAGCTATCTGCTTACACACACACACACACACACACACACACACACACATACACACACACACACACGCACATGCACATGCACACATGCAGGCATACACCTCAAGATTACTCAGAGACCTATCCACAAGTTTTCATTTCAACTCACAATAAAACTTTTTATGGCAGAAACAAGCAAAATCCACAAAGCAATGATAAACAAGTGCTACTTTGTTGGAAGTTTCTTGGGTCTGGGGCAGATCAGATACACAATTCACAGCTATCATACCCCACAGTTAAACAGGCTGTGGTGTGCCTGCCAGAAAACAAAAGCAACTCATTTTGCAAATAGTTGAACTTCTAAATGCTGACATAATGCTATTTATTTTGACACCTCAAACACACAGACATTTCATCATATTTAAAGTGTACTGAAAAGTTAAACCTTTATTCAACATGCTTTAGTGGAACAAAGGAAGCACATTACTTGTAAACCACCATGAACTATATGACAGAAATGTTGGTTAAGCTGATACACAATGGAAGCATCAGATCAATACTGCAACAGTATCAATGCTATCTCACCCTCTCATTTATTATTTCAAGGCAATGTTGTTGTAGTTCAAAAAGCATAGGAATATAAAATGGTGTAATTGCTATGAAAACAGTATGGCAGGACCTCAAAAAATTAAAAATAGAATTATCATATGTTCCAGTAATTCCATTTCTACATATATATCCAAAATAACTGAAAGCTGGTACTTGAACAGATATTTGTATATCAGTGTTCACAGCAGCATTATTTACAATTACCAAAAGGTAGAAGCAACTTAAGTGTCCATCAATGAATGAATATAATGTGTATATACATCCAATGGACTATTATTCAGGCCTAAAGAAAAAGGAAATTCTGACACATGCTACAACATGGATGAACACAGAGGACATTATGCTAAGGGAAACAATCCAGTCACAAAAAGACAAATCTAGTGTGATTCTGAATATATGAGATTCATAGAGTGGTCAAATACAGAGGTAGAAAGTAGAGTGGTGGTTGCAAGGGGTTGAGAGAGAAAGAGGAGACTAGGAAGTTATCGTTTAATGGTACAGTGTTGCAGTTTGAGGAAATGGGAAAAGTTCTGGAGCTAGATGGTGGTGATGATTGCACAACAACGTGAATCTACTTAATGCCATAGAACTAAATACTTAAAAATGGTTACAATGACAAAATTTTATGTTATGTATATTTTACTACAATAATTGAAAAAGAGATCACAGACTTTCAGGTCAAGTATTCTTGGTTATGGTGGAAATTTTGCTACTTCTTTGTTCTATTATCTCACTGCTTTGCTTCCTCATCAGTAAAATGAGAGTGAAACTTGACCAACCTTCTTCATAGAGTATTAAGAAACTACCAACCAAAGTTTGGAAAAGACTTTAAGGAAACTAATAAGAGAGTCCACTAGATGGTAAGTTCTAGAAGATTAGTGTTGTAGCCTCAGCACCTAGGAATATCTGTTCAGTGAAAATCCTTTGAAAAATGTAAATTCATATTCAAAGGTAAATTTTATTTTTGTTATTATTTCTATTATAATTTTAAATATATCCTTTAAATCAGAAGACTAATCTGTTTCAGAGGCCCAGCCTTCATCAAGATTTCTCGTCATCTAAGCCACTTCTAACAGGTTTATCCAGTAGCCAAATTTTATTGCCTAAATCCCTTAACACTTTATGTCCAAGCCCAATCTCATACTCTTGTACTTCTCAGTCCTTTTAATACCAACTATAGAGTGATTAAGAATATATGATTTTTCAATTTATACATGAGAGGAATCCTGTCAGCCTCTGAAACAATGGATTTATTAGGGCATAAATGAAATGAAATCATTTGGCCATATCCCAGATCTCACCTTGGTGTCAGGTTCCATCCACAGAACCATGAATGGGTAGTTATGTATTTTTTTCCTTATATTAGTTTCAGGTATACAGCACAATGTTTAGACATATACGTAATTTACGAAGTGAAAGGTGGTTATATATGAAGTTTCAACATGATCAAATCCTAGCTCTGAGGACTTTGGGTTGTGATTTAACCACTTCCTTTGATCTGTGCTCAATACAGAACATGAATATTTATGAAAGAAGGAGCTGTCACCTTGAGTTTCCAAGAGCTTGGACTAGGCAGGGGCTCAGTAGAAGTCCCCAAAATCAACTGGCATCTAATAGTTGAAAGACTGCTCAAGCTGACCATCTCCCAGTCAAAGGTTGTCTACAAAGGCTGGCCTTTCCCTGCCAGTCATGACATACCCCTTGCTTATGATCATTAAAAGTTTTACAAGTTGTCCTTTTTAAAATAAAACTGCAGTGAAAACAGTGATATTTGCATTTATGCCCACTTAATTTCCCTGGCCTTATCCAAAGTACATAATAGAAATGAAAACTGTTTTGCTGTAACCCAGACAACCCTGGAAAGGACTAATATATCTGAGACCCAGATTCCACTTCTTGTACCCTAATATCTCAAGAGTCTAACTCTGAAATAGTATGAGATAATAAATAAATAAATGTGTGTGTGTGCGTGTGTGTGCATATGCATGTGTGTGTGTGCGTGTGTGTGTGTGTGTGTGTGTGTGTGTGTGTGAGTGTTGGTCTCTGCCCCAGGTATCTGGCACAAAGTTTATAAAACCCTGTAATTTCCTTAGTAATAAGACCACTAGGAGCATCTTTTGTTCTAACGTTTCTTTGACCATGTTCCTGACACAAGGTTCTCAAAACCCTTGTAAATTCCTAAGTGATAAAAGCACTAGGAGCATCTTTTGTTCTAATGAGGTGACTCTGGGGTGGGCTCTAAGACAGGGGCTGGTTACCAGAAAGTCTAAGCCATAATTAAAAGCTTGGAATTTTCAAACCTGCCACCACTCCCATCCTCCAGAGAGGGGAGAGGGGCTTGAAATAGAGTTAATAATTGACCATGCTTATGAGAGGAAGCTTCCATAAAATTCCAACAGTATGGGGTTCAGAGAGCTTCCAGGTTGGCAAACACATCCACACCAGGAGGATGACACACTCCAACTCCATAGGGACAGAAGCTCCTGTACCGAGGATTCTCCTAGGCCTCCCCTATGTCTCTATTCATTAGGTTGTTGATTTGTATTTTTTATCATGTGATGCCCACTTAATTTCCCTGGCCTTAATCAAAGTACATAATAGAAATGGAAGCTGTCTTGCTGTAACCCAACTCTGGAAAGGACCAAATATAACTCAGACCTAGATTCCACTTCTTGTACTCTAACATACCATGAGTCTAACTCTGCAGTAGTATAAGATAGTAAATATATATATATTGGTCTCTGCCCTATGTATCTAGCATAACTGGTAAAAGTAAGTAACTATTTCCCTGAATTCTGTGAGCTGCTCTAGCAAATTAGTTGAACCTGAGGAGAGGGTCAAGGAAACTTCCAATTTGTAGCCCAAATGGACAGAAGTTGTGGGTAACCTGGGAACCTACTTATGATTGGCATCTGAAATGAGGTGTTAACAGTCTTCTAGGAAGAGCCTTAATTTGTGGGATCTGACACTGTCTCCAAGTAGATAATATTAGTATTGAGTTAAGTCATATGACACCCAGCTGGTGTTGAAGATAATTGATTGGTGTGGGGAAAAGCTTCCATACATTTGGTGCCTAGAATGTCAGAAGTGAAGTAATGTCTCTGTGAATAGTCAAGATTCATATTGAAGAAACACACAGTAGGGAAGAACTGGGATTTTCCCTATACAGGAAGGAAAAAGCTGAGTTTTTTCATCATAATTAATTATCAAGCGATTAGAGCCATGAACTCCATTATTAAATTTTTTTTTTAAATAGCAATGGCAGACTTAAGTCAGCCAAGTGACTTTGGGAAAATTAGTTTAATACTCTGGGATTCAGTTTATCTTCTGAAAACTGGGTAAACTCTTCATAAGATTATTGTAAGGATTAAATGAGCAATGGATGGAGGTGTGGAGCACATTGCCTAGTACACAGTAAGCACTCAACAAATAGTGGTTGCTAATAGAGTAATGATAAATACTAATTATAAAGCCAGTGAATTTGAGTATTGGTGCCAGCAGCGGACCTGCTCTCAGCACTATTTGCCTCTCAAACCCAACTGAAAAACTGCTGGAGAGCACACAGAAAGGGCAATAGAAGCCTCTCTTGTGCCTTCATTTCTCACAGAAGGGTGAATCAGGCCACATGTTACATGCTCATATTTTCTTCTGTTGCATATCTTGTGTGAAGGGCAAGAACATGGCACTGGGTTGTTGTTCTTTTTGGTTTTCCACAAAATACATGAAATATCTCATTATTCAAAAGCGATTAATTTGAGGACAATGAAGTCTGGTCACATGAATTTTGTGTCTTTGCTCTATTTTTAAACCTCTTCTTCCTGCTTCCCTACTTCTCTCACCCCTCAACCAGCTTCTGGCTTGGGTGCTGCCTCAAGTATTAGAATAGATTAATCAAATTGTATGATAGTAATTGGTTTTGCATCTTCTTCTCAATACAAGTGTTTACTCATCTTGATGTCCCCAGGTCCAGTGCAGGGCACCAGAAGGCCGTGATGAAAGTAAATTAAATCATGAATGAAGGAACCAAGGAGGAAACCATCTTTCTATCTCATTTCTTCATCCAAAAGGACACACAGATCACCACAAGTCCTTTCTCACCAATGTTTGGACACAACTACAAAGGGGCATCAGCAAGGTAAGCCCAGGGCATACAAGTTATTCTGTTAAAGTAAATTAGATGATAGCAGTTAGGAACTGTACTTATTCTCTCAGGCCATGATAATATCATTTTGTAATTTTCCATACTTTGAATTTTTTGGAAGGAAAACTATATCCAAGTCTAAGGCTTAAACCATCATCATGTTCCTGGCACATTCTGAACATGGCTTATTTTTATTCTTGGCACATACATTATTGCAACCTGTGCTTGTTGCCCCTCTGCCCTCTAGTCTCCCAAAGGCAAAATGCCTCTCAAAGACAAGAGACTGCCTTTGTGAGAAATATTATTTGTGCTTAGCTCTTTTTGGAATTTTGGCACATTTAACTTAAACAACTGGTCATTTTTTTCTGAATGACTTGGTATTCCAATTTTTCCCTCCAAGTAGGTCAATGGAAAACTTTCTGAGTGCATTCAGCAGGTGATTGGGCCCATATTTATGCAAATATCCACTCATTTCTGGCTCAGAGCATTTCGTACTCAAGTTTGCTTCTTTAAAATTCATATTCTTTGTTCAGCTGCTATTCCTAATCCCCTACTGTAGCATTTTGAATTCTGCCATTTATTTCACAGTCTCTGCCTCTTACAAATCACATACCCCATTTTGTTTGCAATTGTCTGTTCTTTCTTAGTCACAATCAGGTAGAGGAGGCCTGCCATCTCTTTAACTTCCTCCCTTTTCCACATTAAACACTGTCAGCAACACTTTAAAAATAACTGATTGGACAATCGGTATCCTGTCAAAACTGATTTCCCAATAGCTATCTAGGTAATTAAAATCGCCTAGTACATTCAGAAATTAGTACTTGAGTGATTCTTCTAGTTGATAAAGCAACATTTCATTCACTTTCATTAAAGTGGTAGAAAACTCTGATCACAGACTTCCTAACTATGAACTTCCTAGAATCTGTCATTTTTACTTTTAAATCCAAGTACGATCTATGTCAAGGGCAAACAAACTTTTCCTATAATGAGCAAGATAGTAGTAATTATTTTAGACTTTGAGGACCAGATAGTCTCTGCTGCAACTACTCAACTTTGCTATTGCAACATAAATACAGTCACAGAGATATGTAAATAATGGGCGTAGCTACATGCCCATAAAATTTTACATGCAAAAACAGGTAGTAGGATGAATTTGGCCCACAGGCTGTAGTTTGCTGACCCCTGATCTATGTAATTACTGTGCAAATCTAAATTGTAGAGCAGGGAAGCCTGGGATGGGGTCCTAGTTCTGTAACTCACTAGCTGTGCAGACTTAAGTTAATTATTCAACCTCTCTGACCCTCAGTTTCCTCTTCTACATAGCCTATCTGAAAGGACACAGAGAAGAAGGCAGAAAAAAAAAAAAAAAGCCAAATCATGATGGGACTATCACTGTTTTCTGAGGGAGCTTGGAGTGCTATGAATGGGATTACATCATTTGAACTGTGCTTCACTAAAATTGCTTTGGTTCAAATACAGGTAATAGAGTTAAGGGAGCAATACTAAAAGAAAGGATATCTAGTAGGATGGTATGATGGAACCAGTCAAAAACGATAAGATGACATTCTCAATTCGGGTAATGGCAGTAAAAATGGAGAACCATTCGATTCCAGGAATATCTAGAAGGGAATTGGCAGTAAAATGAGGCAAGGCGAAGGCAACTATCACCAGGTACAGAACAAGTAACTTGTATAAACTGCAGGCAATGTGGCATGTAGAAATACAATGCACAGTGTATTAAAACACTTGTAACAGGCAAAAATTAAAGCACTAAGAGGAAACACCCTCCATTGTGTTATTCAATTCCATACAGGCATTTTAACTTAATTGATTAATGCTTACCAAAGCATAAGAAGAGAAAAATCACTACCAAAAAACAAAACAAAACAAAAACAAAAACAAAAACAAAAACAAAAAAATAACAGCATTAACCATCCCTTATTCATTGCTTAGTATAAGCCAGGCATTATCACATAAAATCTTTACATAAATTCTAAGTCATCATCACTTTGCAGATGGGCATATGTGAGCACAGAAAATTAACTAACTTGCCCAAGCATCACATAGCTAAAAAGTGAGGAGATAGGAATCCCATCCCAAGAATTGTGATTCCAAAGTCTGTGTTCTTAACCACTACCCTCTACTTCCTTCTGGCATATGACTGACTTATAAAGCTTGTTTTCAAGACTCAATGGAACTTGCCTACTTAATTCACTGCTATTTCTGAAATTCTGCAAGCTGAACCTGGATAGCAATTAGTTCCATGAATTTAGACAAATTATTTATTGTCTATTAGCCTCTGTTTGCTCATCCGCAGCTCTTGCTATTACAAACAGTAAAACTCCCACATTCTATCACATTAAAAAAAATTAAAATCTCTTGTAAATAGTAAAAAAAAACAAAGTTAGGTAATTTATTCTGTTGTTTCATTGAAACAGAAAATAGAAAAGAGAATGTGAAAAATAGGCTAGGGAGTAGCAATAATTTCTTTCAGCAGAGTAAAAGTATCATCAGCCAAATAAAAAGAACAGTCTCTGAATGTATTAAGTCAGATGGACAGTAACCCTGGAGTATATACTATTTAGCTTTGTTGCTATAATTATATTTCTGATTTAAAAAAAAAAGATAGGAATCATAACTGAGACAGGCATGTTGTATGTTTAAGAAATCTTGAACCATGAAGAATTATGTGTTATTGCAAGGATTTTAAAGATTTACAACTATTGAGGCTTTACCAATAATATCCTTTTGCAAATACACTTTCAGCTATTTTAACGAGCTTGACAATAAATGGTAGGGCTTTTTTTTTTTTCCTTTAACTACCAGTTGGTTATATGTCATCTCAACTTTGTAGAGCTAAATCGCTTTTCGAAAAATAGAATTACATCTTTTGTGACTTGCTAAAAAAATGTTATCCAAAAGTTTAAATGTAATTTATGTCATGTGTGTTTGTTTTTAATGTCGTAAAGCAGGGAGTGAATTAGAAGTGGTAGAGGTCAGAAGATAAACTATTCCTATTTTTAGTTTCATAACATGCTGATATGAGAATTTAAATCCCAGGGAAGGTTTTGGGCTATAACATTTGTTTAAAAACAATACCTAAAAAACCTTCAATGTTATGAACCAGGAAAATCTACATGTATACACTGACATAAAAGAATGTGTATAAGTGTGTGATAACATATATTCCACATATGTGTCATATATTAGGTGATACATATTTATGTATCATATGATATTTAATGTATATATATTTCTAAAATATAATGTGTTTTAGATATATTTTATCTGTGGTAAAATGTTTAATGACATCAGTATACCAAATATCTATGGCCAATTATTCTAGAGCACTTAATTTAAGAAATATTTATTGAGCACCTAATATGCATCTGGGGTCTGCTCTGTGCTGAAGATGCAAATGAAAATTAAGCAAGATAGTTCCTCACAAGGGCAGCACAATCCAAAAGCCATATAAACAATGAAAAGAACCCACAATCTGGTGTGATGGTTGCAGCTACAAGAGTATTCTAGTCTAAGAGGAGATCTCAAAGGAAAGTGTTAAGCTTAAGTCCACCATTCATAATTTCTTTTGGGGGTTCAAAGTTGGACTGGACTATGATGAAGGGCTCAGAAAAAAGGAGACTGTCTTTTCTATATTATTATTATCATGAAACTATCTCAGGAGGGTACAGTCAACTCATTTTGCATTGCTTTTGTCCCCTTACATCATAGAACAGGCATTCACTACATACTTGGGGAAGGAAAGCTTACCAAGAAACTAATGTTTCTTGTTGAGGATTTTTAAATGTGTCAAAATTTACTTTATAACTGAAGTCTACATCCTAAAGTAAATGCCACAGAATTCAAATTTTTGAAAAGAAAAAGAAATAAAGCAAATTGCTTGACTCAGTGAGGAAGTTGGTGGAGCAGTTGTGTTTGGCTAGGGCAGAGGCATGCTGCTTTACACTCAAGGAGATCTGGGTTTAAACATGAGCTACAGCACTTTTGTTATGGGAACTCAGACAAATTCCTTAACCTACCTGAAGCTCAGTTTCCTCATTTGAAAACAGGACTAATAATAAAATATTTGTGAGTACGTGATGAGACGATACACATCAAGCACCTGGTTTGGGGCAGGCAAATCCTTCCTGCATTCTTTGAGTCTGGGGCTGCCTATAGTGCTAGAAGTTCAGAAGTAAACTACTGAAAATCTCCCTGAATAATTTGTTATCTTAGAGGAAGATATAGTGTAGTACTGGATAGTTTTTCTTGACAAATTATTAGAATCCCCACATGGTAACATTTCAGCCTCTAACAGTCTGAAACAGAGCAATGGGCAACTATGTTCTCTGGTTCTTCAGCATGCATTCTCTATTTATTTTGGTAACAGCACACCAATTTCCTATTGGGAAACCACTCTTGCCCTCTTCTTCGGCCTCATGTTTGTATAGGGTGGATTCAATCCCCTTTTCAAGAGGTGGAAGGAATATGATCAAATCAAGGCACATTACTTCCCTTGTCATAGAGGTTGTTTCAGGAATGGGCACAACCAGAGACAATGATAAGCCATGAGATTTTTTCAAAACTGCCTGAAATAGGATTTGAACCTGAGAGACCATAAGGCTGGTACTGCTGTAGCTACCCTGCCACCATGAGATTACAGCCATTTACAAATGGAGCAAAGACAAGGTAGAGACACCGAGTTGGCAAGAAAATCATATCTTGAATATCTCATTTTAGTTCCTGCATCAAGTAGTGCCTAGACCTCCCAACTATGTACAACTAAATTCCTTTTGCTGTTTTAGCTGTTTCCTGCCACTTACAACTAAAAGAAACCCATATAATATACATATATGTTTCATGTCTTCTTCATTTACTTTGACGATTCATCTTACTTTTACCAATACTCTGCGTTCAGATTAATAGATATTATGTTAGCAAAAATTTTCTGACTAAAAAAGGAAAGGAATAGTACAAATGCCTCTTTTTCAGGACTTTAAAAAATAAAACAAAACCATCCATTTTCATTTTCAGATATGGAAATCAGAATGCAATTTTAAAGTGATCTATTTACTAACAAAAAAGTTATATTAATGGCTAATATCTATTTGTTGGAATTGCTTTTTAAATATACTATATAAAGTTAATGTTCTAAATCCCATATTCAAGATGAAGGCTGCTATTAGAGGTGATTAGAGCATATTAGCAGGCAAATAAAAAGTCCAATTCTGCAGGTGAGTAAAGCACCTCCAGAAGGCAATATAGGCACATAAATGATCAGGTTCTGCAGGTACCTAGACTGCTGTAGTGAACTCAGGACAAGCAGGAATTAGGTCAGGCCATTACAATTTCCTGTTCAAACACCTGCTTATTCAAACATAGCAGTTTTGTAGGATCTTTCCATCTTTTTGCAGTCTTCAGTGGTTAGGTCTCTAATTTGTTTCTGTGTTTCTGGAAGATCGCTAATAAATAATAACTACTTCCACTTCAAGGCTGGAAGCATGACCGGAAGTGTTAGGTTCTAAGCAGTGAACAGAGATGACTGCTGTCTGTGGATGTCTGCTGAGTATCAATGTGCTGACACAGCCTTACTGAATTCTAAAAATGCAAAGAAATCCTTGTACCATCACACTGTGCCTTTCTGAAAGGCTCTTCTCATAGGTTGATGGTGTCTCTTTCAAGGTTACCCTTTCAGTTCTGGTCCCAAGAGATAGCTTATCACAACAATACCTACTTTATAACCCCTTGTATTGCCTTCTTTATCATACTGCTTTCCACTTCACTGTCTCTATATGTATAGGTCCATTTCTCCTTATTTCCAATGTCTCAAGCCTAGTTAGTCCAAACCATCATCCCCACTTGCCTGGGCTTTTGCAAAAGCCATTTTTAAAAATCATTACACACACACACACACACACACACACACACACACACACACACGTATGTATATATATATATCACATCACAATCCTGATTGTAACCCTCCTGTGGCTTTACACTACCCTGTACAAACTATCTAAAGTCCTCACGAGACATGCATAATCTGGCTCCTGCATAGCTCTCAAACTTAATCTCATGCCATTCTCTCATTCTCTCTCTTCTTTCTAGGTGCACCAGACTCCCTCTTTTAGTCTAACACAGCAAGCTCATTCCTGCACAAACACATTTGTTCTGCTTCCTGCATTCTCTTTCTTCAGATTTCCTCATGGCTGCTTTCTTCATGTAATTCACATTTTAGCTCAAATGCCAACTCATCAGAGAGGTCTTCAAGGATTTACATCTATCTGAATTTATCTTATCATTTGTCCTCTATTATAAGTTTTCACCATTAGAATTTAAACTCCGCTAAAATTCCCTGAGGAGCCTTCCGTGTTCACCTCTGTATCCCCAGGGCATATATACTTGTGGCTAATACTACTTGTCTAACAGTATTTTCTCCTTCTTACTGGTAGAGCTTCACTTTTATTACAATGTCCTCCCCCACTTCCACGTGACTTGGTTAAATCATGAATGAAATTAACCAATCACATTGGTCCTATTACCTTGTTCAGTGTCCAGTGTAAGAACAGGTATGTTACCTAGGTCTGGCCAGTCTGTTAGGGGGCTTATAAAACAGGGCTCAATTTTTTTAAGACTCATACATGGAAGAAATGACCTTTTCTCTATCACTGGACTTGGCAAGCCTATATGTAGTACCTGAGATATCAATAGCCAGCATATGGCAATTAAGAAAACAGTGAGACTGGCAGAAGGTAGTGAAAAAACAAACTAATGTCTTTGATGATGTTGTTCAGCCCTTAGACTTCTTGTCATATTAAAAAACACATCTTTTTTTTCTTTCACCCTGAAATCAAACATTAAAAGAAGTCTGTATAGTCCTTCTCAATCCTTTACTCTCTATTTTGTGTTTATTTTTCTCATTCATGAATATAGATTTTAATATATATGTTTAACCTAAATAAGATATAATGTAGTTTGCATCTTTTAAAGTTTTTATAAGGGCATCATATGTAAATAGCTTTGTCACCTTGATTTTTGTAAACTCATAATTATGCTTTTGAGAATTATGCACTTATATAGATACATGTAACTCCAAATTATTTAGTTTCACTGTGTATAGCTGCCTATTATACAGAGGTACCACACCTTATTCATTCTTTCTCTCATCACAGTTGTGTTGTTTTCAGTTTATCCACATAATAAATAAGAAGTCTCTTTTTTCATAAATGTGAAAATTTGTCTATGGCAGTGTTTTTCAAATACATTTGAACATGGTCCACAAAAATCAATAAATACATTTTAAAATAAGTTTTCAGGTTCTCATATATACACATGTATTTCTAGAAAAAATTTTATAAAATGATTGTTATCTTTTCTATATGTGACACACTCAGATACTTTCTATCCATCTCTATTCTATTTCATTAAGAAATGATTTCATGACCAACTAATATTATGTCATGCCTCCAAATTGCAAGATTATATAGTAGTTAAAATACTAGCATATTTATCTAGAAATATTATTGCTTCCTTAAAAGATTCGGTGCACCATCAAATTTACTAGACATTATCAAATTATTCTCTAAAAAGTTTGCACAAATAAATCCCGTCCAATGGAATGAGTCTCTTTTTGTTCACATTCTTGCCAATATTTTGTATAGTAAAGGCTTTATGTGAAATAATATCTCATTTTGCTTTTAATTTACATTTTCTGCTTAATAATGAGTTTGAATATTTTCCCAATGTTTAGGGGATGTCAGGATTTTTTTTCTTTTTATTATTTTCCTATTCATAGTCATTTATTTTATTGCTTGTCTTTCTATTGATTTTTAGTTTCTTCTTTATATATTCTGAACATTAATGCCTATTCATGAATTGCAAATATCTTCTGCCCATCTGTGGTTTAACTTTTGTTTTATGGGATCTTGTGATTCACAGAAATTTTTGACCTAAGTGTAGTTAAATTTATATTTTTCTTTTATAATTTAGGCTTTTTGTACATATTTATAATCTCTATTGTTTAGCCACTTTTGAAGGAACTCTTCATGATTTGCAGGAAAACATCCTAACTGATTCAGTAGTTGATAAATGCAAGTGGATTGGATAAAAAATAAACAAATAAATAAAGTGATTGACATGGATAAAAATAAAGAATGATAAATCTCACAGTAAATAATCAATATCTTAAGTAATTTAATGTTGAATTGACCTCTTGGGAAAACCTGTATTTTTGAGGGTTACAAATTACCACAATCAAAGCTAGAAATTAGAGTTTATCATTTACATTGAAAAACATTCTTAAATATGAATGGATAAAAATGGATAAAATATGAACAGCCTTACACTTAAAAATCCATAGAGTTGGGGATGCCTTACTAATGTTGCATCTGTAAATAGCTTCTAAGCCCTAAATCTTAAATTTCAAAGAAAAGCAAAATATCTCATTGTCATCAATTCCTCCACAACATTTACTGTTTTTAAAATAAACACTTGAGTTCTCTCTGCTGACCTATCCAATAGTAATCATATAATCTACAATATTTATATTTTATCACATTAAAAAGAGACAGGAAAGTGATTTTGCATTTTACCATAAGATGTTGACATCCATGGATTCAAGTAAATCGAAAATAGAGCATTCCAGTCAAGATGGCAAAGTAGATAAACACTGTGCATGCCCCCTCTCACAACCACTTTAGAATTACAACTAAACTACAGAACAACCATCACTGAGAATCTCCTAAAGTCTAGGTGAACGGAAGTCCTACAACCAAAGGTATACAAAAGGAGCCATCATGACACTGGTAGAAGGAGCAGAGACACTGCATAGTCTGATCCCATACCTATGTATGGCAGTTAAAAGTTGGGAGGTCCCCCAGAGGAGTGAGGAGTCCCAGCCTCACACCAGACTCCCCAACCCAGGTTTCCAGTGCTGGAAAGAGAAGTGCCCACACCTGGCTCTGAAAACCAGTAGAGTTGTGGCTTAGTGAGATAGAGAGCTGCTCAATTTGCAGGCCTTCCTCTTAAAGGGCCCACACAGGGAATTACTCAGTGATGAACTCACTTGCTCTGAGCTCCAGCACTGAAGTAGCAGCTCAAAAGGGTGAGGTCTGGAGGGGCAGCTTTCTCCCAGATAGAAGTGTTGGGAGAGGCCACTTTGTTGAGCCCTCCCCTTACCCAGAATGTGGACCCAGGTGGCCACTATATCTGAATCTCCACCTACCTAGCTAATAATGGTTGCCTTATCATGGTGATTCCCTGAGATCCTGCCCCACCCAACTTGCAGGGCCACCCAAGCCACTTCTAACAGATTGTCCATAAAAATAAACTGTCTTGGATCATGCTGCAGATTTTCCTAAAATCTCTCAAAGGTTAACAAAACCCATATAAGCAGCATCTGGTCTCAGTATGCCCTGTACCTTTTGCTGAGCAGCCTCAAACCCAGTACTAGCAGCAACTAGCCTTATTTCTCAGCTTGGCCTCTCAAGGCACCTATAGGCCCAGCCTGGGTGGCGGCAATCTGAGAATTGTTTGGTGGCTCATGCCAGGTGTCTCCAAACAGGGAACAGGCTGCAGCTGAACTTGCCTGTGGCATGGCCTATCCCAAGAAGCTCCAGAGCCTGCACACCCAGTGGCCAGCTTCTGACCAAAGAGAACACACTAAGGGCCAACTGAGCAGGCACCAGGGCCCTGATAAAAAGAACTCTGCTCTGTAGGGTCAGCCCCTCCACTGTAGTCACTGGCCAGTCCTCACAGCCAATCTACTTAATAATCAATTCCTCCCATTGACATACAAATGGCAACCAAGGTTCATCTATGACAGAAGGGCCCACACAACCCATACAAGGAACATGTCTGGAGCACTTGGCTCAAGTGACCAGGGAGACTGCACCACTGGGCCCCACAAGACACCTAGTATATAAAGCTACTCTACTAAGACTGGGAGACATAGGAGTCCTACCTAAAACATACAAATAAACACATAGAAAGGCAGTCAAAATGCGGAGACAAAAAAACATGTCCCAAATGAAAGAATAAAACAAAGCCCCAGCTAAAGAACTAAACAAAAGGGAGACAAGTAATCTACCAGATGTAGAGTTCAAAATACTGATTATAAGGATGCTAAATGAACTAAGGGGAAGAATAAATGAACTCAGTGAGAATTTTAAAAAAGAGATAGAAAATATAAAGATAGAGATAGAAAACATAAAAAAGAACCAATCAAAAATGCAGAATATAATAATTGAAATGAAAGAGGATCAAATCAGCGATTTAGAAGATAAGGTAGCAGAAAACACCCAGTCAGAACAGCAAGAAGAAAAAAGAATCCAAAAAAATGAGGACAGTTTAAGGGACCTCTGGGGCAACAACAAGCATACTAACATTTGTACCAGAAGGAGAAGATAAATAAACAAGGAACTGAAAACCTAGTTGAAGAAATAATGACAGAAAACATCCTTAACCTGGTAAAGAAAATATACAAGCCTGGGAAGCACAGAGAGTCCCAAACAAGATGAACCCAAAGACGCTCACATCAAGGCACATCATAATTAAAATGACAAAGGTTAAAGGCAAAGAGCAAATCCTAAAAGAAGCATGAGAAAAGCAGTTAGTTACCTACAAGAGAGCTTCTATAAGACTGTCAGCTGATTTCTCAAAAGAAACTTTGCAGGCCAGAAAGGATTGGCATAAAATACACAAAGTGGTGAAAAGCGTAATATCACTCTATTACTCTACCGAGCAAAGCTATCATGTAGAATCAAAGGACAGACAAGAAATCAAATCCCAGACAAGAAAAAGCTAAAGGAATTCATCACCACCAAACCGGTATTACAAGAAATGTTAGAGGGAAGAAGAAGGAGGAGAAGGAGAAGGAGAAGGAGAAGAAAAAATAAATAATAAAATGGCAATAACTACAGATCTGTCAATAATTACTTTAAATGTAAATGGATTAAGATAACAGTGGCGGAATGGATAAGAAAATAAGACACTTACATATGCTGACTACAAGAGACTCACTTCAGATCTAAAGACAGGCACAGACTGAAAGTAAAAAGATAGAAAATGATAGTTCATGCGAAAGGAAACAAACAAACAAACAAAAAATGAGGCAGCGATACTTATGCTAGACAAAATAAACTTTGAAACAAAAAGCTATAATAAGAGACAAAGAAGACCCAGTAATCCCACTTCTGAGTATTTATCCAAAAAAAAACCCAAAACGCTACTTCGAAGGGATATGTGAATCCATATATTCATTGTGACATTTTTGACAATAGCCAAGATATGGAGGCAACTTCGGTGTCCATCAATGGATGAATGGATAAAGAGGTGGTATATATATACAATGGAATATTAGTCAGCCACACACACACACACACACACACACACACACACACACACACACACACAAAAGAATGAAATCTTGCCATCTGCGACAATATGGATGGACCTAGAGGGAATTGTGCTGAGTCAAGTAAGTCAAAGAAAGACAAATGTCATATGGATTCACTTATAGGTATAACATAAAGAACAAAATAAACAAATAAACAAAATAGAAACAAATTCATACAGAGAACATTTTAATGGTTGCCAGATAAGAGAAGTTTGAGAAGGTTGCTGAAAAAAACAAAGGAATTAAGAAGTAAAAATTAGTAGTTGCGAAATAGTCATGGAGATGTAAAATATAGCATAAAAGATATAGTCAATAATTGTAACCAGTATGTATGTTGTCACTTTCTAGATTTATTGAGGTCATCACTTTCAGTTATATAAATGTTGTATCTCTATGTTGTACACCTGAAACTAATATAATATTGTATCTAAACTATAATTTAAAAAATTTTTGAATTATAAATAAATATAAATAAATAAATAGATAAATAAATAATAGAAGGCTCTACAAATAAGTTAGGCTAATCTTTGTAAAGTCACTGTCTAGAATCACAGAGGCAATGAATCATTTCATATGTGAAATGCTTTTTTTTCACAATGGGAACAGAAAAGTCTTAGTCTTGATGTGTGCAGACTACATGAGGTGATAAAAATAAAGCACAAAAAAACTGGATACAACTGTGCACATTTTTTAATTCAATCATTTTTATCAATTGTATAATACTTGTGTATACACAGGAAAGATTACTAGCAGACAATATGTTCTTTCCATCAGTTCATTTACAAAGGAAAAAGTAATAGCAATATCTCAGACATCAAACTGTCACATATTAAAGAAAAAAGAAAAACCTTTTATGGACAAAGCAAGGCAATAGATTAAATTTCTCCCTGCTTATCTGTGGAGAATCTTTTTTAATGGTTCTTTTTCTTCATTCTTTTTTTTTCACCTTCCAAAGCACAGAATGAAATAGCATTGTTAGGGGCTGAAGGGAAAGTCAGTTCCCATTTAGTGGCTTCCCACTTTACATTTTAAGTGGGAACGGATACGTCATAAATAATTCTAGGATTCACATCCCCCCGGCTAATGAGTCAGCATCTGCTTTCACAGGGTTCTGATCCACAGAAGGTTCTAGACAGATTAACTCTCTAAAAGGTTTCATTTGTAAAATTTCTAATGCTTACCCACCTACAAAGCAAAGATACAAAAACACAGTCGACTACTCCTCTCTTCAAATAAACTCTTGGAAATCCAGCTGCTGGATAAGGAATTGCAGCTATAATGAAAACTTTCTGCTTACTTGGTATTCAACTGTACTACTTGGCTTATATAAAATGCTCAATTTGAGGTACAGAGATTTCTTCCCGTTTCTTGTACACCATGTAGTAAAGATGAAATTTAGTTCTTCCTGAAAAGGATGATGGAGACTCTTAGGACACTATTATATAACCATATGCTGCAAAAAGAGATTTTGGTCAAGGATGGACCACATATACCACAGTGGTCTCAACAGATTATGATGAAGTTGAAAATTTCCTACCACTTAGTGACATTCTAGCTGTCATAACAACATAGTACAATGCATTACTCACTCATTTGTGGTGATGCTGGTGTAAACTGTGCTGCTGGTTGTATAAAAAAAGTATAGCACATGCAATTTTTTTGCATGTATAACCAAAAATTCTTAATTTGTATATCTTTGTAAGATTTTTCATATAAAAATTTTAAAAAATCATCAAAAACTATGTCCCATTTAGAAAAGAAGGTCCCACTTCACCTGCTACTATCACTATGCTGTTCAGGCCTCTTCTGTCATGTGTGGACTATCATCAGCAGCCTGTCATCTAGAGCCTTTGATGAAATGTACATTTAAATGATTTACATTTAAATTTACATGTGGGTCGGTGCTAAGTTTAAAACTATCTCTGCTGTGCTTCATTGATGAGACAGGTATATTTTGTACTGGGGATGAGATTTCTTCACTTACTTTAAAAATAGTTACTATCCTCCAGTTTTCCATAGCCAGGTCCAGAAGTGGCTGTCTAGTGGCTCATACTGCTCCCATCCCTAACATGTGCTAATGTTAACTAACAACTGTGTTTCTCATTTGTTTATTATACTACATTTTTTATTGTTATTTTAAAGTGCCTTCTTTATATGTATATATTTATATATATAAGTTTGCTGTAAAACAGTATGCTATGTTTGGCCAGCAGCAACTTCATATCTCTCATACTTACCATGTCTTTTGATTGCATCATTCTCTTGTGTTTGATTTCATCTTGTGTTGTTTTGTATAGTAATATGCTGTATAGGCCTAGGAGCAACAGGCTATACCATATAGCCTAGGTGTATAGGAGGTTATACCACCTAGGCTTATGTCAGTACACTCTATGATTTTTGCACAAGGACAAAATCAGTTAACAACACATTTCTCAGATGTATCCTCTTTGTTAAGCTGCACATGACTGTATAATGGTATATGTATTAGTCTGCTCAGGCTGCTATAACAAAATACCATAGACTAGATGGCTTAAAAATAGCTTATTCCTCACAGTTATGTAAGCTTGGAAATCCATGATCAAGGTGCAGACAGATATGGTTTTGAAGAGAGCCCACTTTCTGATTTGTACACACCGGCCTTCATATTGCCAAGTGCTCATATGGCCTTTCCTTTATGTGTGCACATGGAGGGGAGAGAGCTAAACCTCTTTGTTTTCTTATAAGGATATTAATCCCATCTTGAGCGCCCCATCTACAACCTAGTCTAAACCTCGACAACTCCCAAAGCCCCCACCTCCAACAAGGGCTTCAGCATTTGAATATTTGGAGAGACATGAACATTCAGTCCATAACAAACAGTATTTAACTTTGATTACTGATTTATGCATTTTTCTTCTAATCAACAACATTTTGGCTTCCAAGCCCCAAACTGATATCTTCGATGTGTCCACACACATCACATATTAAAACCTGTTCTGGTTCGGACATATGTTAGATGGACTTTGTGAATAAAAATCTGGTCAAAATAGAAGCATGCCCTTCTGTGGTGGCCTCTCAGCCAAAGCTGTTAACTCATTCAAAGTCCTAGTATTGACAATCTAGCAATCCCCCAGAAAAAATACCTGGGCGATACCTACTTTGAATATGGTCTGTACAATTTTCCACAAGTGGAATTCTGAGGATAGCAGCCTTTCATTTCCAGGCTTTAGTTCACACTATTACCTCTTCATAGAACACTTTCTGCTTTCACTTCTGCTTGAAAAATATTTATCTACACTTGATCTCAGACCTCTGTTTAGATATCACTTTCTTAAATGTTTCTCCTCTGTGTTCCGAGGGACCCTATTCTACCATCATCACAGTTTCTTTTATTTGGCCATTGACTTGAATGCCTGTCCTTCTAAACAATAAGTTTATAACAATGGGAACCAAGTCTCCTATTCACCACTGTATCCACAGCATGAAGCATGGTGACCAGCATATGTTCGAGCTGAAAGAGTGAATAACAAAGTGAGAAGGTATGTCATGCTACAGATGTCCAAAAATACAGATGTCTAGTCATTTCTAGAGTAACCTGAAGTCAAACATGGAGGACACTTTGGGTCTTTAAAGAAATTTAACATTGCAGAGGTTCTGTCTTCCAGATCAGAATAAAGATAGGTAGAACAAGAGAGATAGAAATAAAGGAACACTGTTAAGAAGAGAGCAAAGAGTCACCTCCCAAATCCAGGTGAGAAGGATTGTAATCATCACAGTCTTGTTCTTCCTTCATTGCTCCCTTGAGGGTTCATTATGTAATTTGTGGAAATGATTGTGAAATGAAAATGCAGAATCCCTTATTCAGAAATCATTAAGAATTTCAAAATGGTGAGAACAGAGCATCAAAACGAGCATTTAATGTGAGTCCCTTCTAAACATAGGGATTACATGAGTGTATAGGTCTCATGCCCATGAAACAGACCCACTTCCCTCCATACCTAAGCCCCAGAAATATACTGATTCTACTACATAACAGTATGTAAATATATTTGGCAGTTCTCTCTCAAGTATTTTGAGGCCCTGAAGTTCTAAATCCTAGGAAATAATCTTTCATGATTATTAATATAAAGATTATTATGAATTGCTAAATGCCAAAGTCCAAAAGGTAACCCTCGAGTTTTTATAATTTATATTCTTTCACAGAGACCCCTTGGTACTGAAATATCCATTTCCAAGTTTATCTTGCATTGATCCTCAATAAAAACCAGCTATATATTTGCAGATAAAAATCAAATATAAATGGTTTTGGTCTTGCTTTAACTTAATATGGCAACTTAATCATTGTACTAAAAATACTATCAACTAAGCACCTTCCTGATCTTTCAACAAAACATGATCTTGTATATTTTACTTTTGCTGTACATGTTGATTGCCCCCTCCCCTTCCCACAAAGGTACCCAGAGCAACTCAATCTTATTCCTGTGGCAAACTGTATTGTTCAATTATGACGTTTTATTTGGACATTACTCCTACAGCACCTTGCATTAATCTGCCCTAATAACTACTGGAACATATTGGAAATAATTGATTTTTCACATCTAAAAGGCATTTGTTATGCTATGTGAATAGTAATAAAATTGAAGAAGTACTCACAAAAGAAAAAAGAACTAAATGCCAAGATAAATGTTATATTTTGGTAATATTTTCATAAAATAGCTGACAGATGATAATATATGCATTGAGTTTTATGTGAAGGCTCTTATCTTTTCCTATTATTATACATACTTTATGACATACAGGAAAAAATATGATAATTCAGGATACCATATTTTAGGAAATGCCAAAGCCAAATTTTGAATTTCATTTTTCCATGTGGATGTGTAAGTTTAGTCTACAGTCTCCAAGTCAAGTATCAAAGTGATTTTGGTGTACGCCTGAGTCTCACAAAAGCAAATGAACACCTTAAGGAAATAGTGATGGGTTTATAGCTAATATTTTTAAATAATTATAGGATCATAAGGGAAAAGTAAACATGAACAGTAAATTCTTATTAGTCATTTATAAACTGTATGTAGAACACCCCATTTTGAAAAAGGAATGCAGCCACATTTGTGCTCTACTTCTTAATATCTCCAGGATCCTATAATACACAGCAGGACAGCTGATGAGTGTACCTTGAGGAGGGATTGAAAGCTGGAAATCAAACCAGACTCGCTAGCACACAGGAAGAAAGAGATCTGAGGGCGACTGCTACTGGCAAATTCTATTATTAGTGACTTATTGTCTTCTTCTTTCAGAAGTTTAATTGTGTTTAGATTTATAGTTCCATTACTGTATACTCACAGAAATAGAGTTAGTTCTTTAGAAATGTATCTGCCTGCTAGGAATGACACTTATTTGTTAGTTAATCCCAGACTCATTGATATCTCAGCTGAGGATTTTAGTAATATTAAAAATTCTGTTGGTCAATCTCTGTTAGACTCTCAGACTTTTTATTGTTTTCTAAACCTATTTTAATCTTTATTTCTCTCATGCAGACAGACACACACAGAGAGATACATACAGAGACGCACATATACATACATGGTGTCATCCAAACATAGAAAAAGAAATTTCTACAAAGAGACCAGAAATCACTGTTGTAAGCATGATAAGCAAATTAAACAGTAAAAATTGATTGAAAGAACTTCTTAAACTGACTCACAAGAAAATAGAGTGAAAAGATATAACATGGATCCAATCCCATTGTCCTACTTTACGGATAAAGAAACTGAGATCCAGATACATCAGTGACTTGCTCAGAGTCACACACAAACTTATTTAAAGAACTGGAACTTGACCTGGATCTCTCCCTTTCACACCCAGAGCCTTTCCTATTGTAGACTTATCATTAGAACCACAATGTCCCTATGTTAATTCCATATACACCAATATCAGTAACCTTACAAACAAGGATGTCTTAATATTTGTAAATAGCATCTTGATAATGTTTTGTGTTTTTAATTTTCTTTTTGTTTTGTTTTAACAAAGAAGAGAGAACATTTTAAAAATTCATGTGAAGACCAATCATAAAAAACAGCATGAGTGGTCTTTACTCAATCTTTTGTTTTGTCCAAATAATATAAATTTAGGCAATTAAAAAAACTTTCAAAATAAAATAGTTATCTGGGAAATAGGAAAAACATACAAAAGTTTCATATTTATTTTTTAAATGATTAACACTTAATCTATTCTAAAAATTTGACATAGACTAAGAAAAGGTATGACATATTGAGATATAAAAATCATTTTAAGGGAAAACTTACTCTCCCCTTAATGCATTATTTTTCTAACTTTATCGAGTCTGTTATCCAAATACTCTTACAGGAAATACATGCTCATAATTAGTGGTCCATAAATACCACTGATTAATTACTTTGTATTAAAAAAAATCATATTAAGAATAGTCTTTCTGCATTGTAAATATAAGGATCATACAACAATACTGTGAAAAAGTATATAACACCAAATTTGATAATTTAGAATAAATGGACAAGTACTTAGAAAGATGTAACCTTCCCAGAATGAATTGCAAAGAACTGGAAAATCTAAATAGAAGGATTAGCAGTATGGAAATTGAAACAATCATCAAAAATCTACCATAAAGTAAAACTCCAGGACCAGATAGTGTCACCAGTGAATTCTACCAAACATTCAAAGATTTTATACCTATTCTCCTCAAACTCTTCCAAATAATCGAAGAGGAGGCAATACTTCTCAACTATTTTATGAGGCCAATATTACCTTGATACCGAAATCTGGTAAAGATAACACACACACAAAAAGACTATAGACAATATCCCTCATGAACACAGGTGCAAAAATCCTAAATAAGATACTAGAGAACCAAATACAGCAACATATTAAAAAGATTATACACCAGGATCAAGTGGACTTCATCCCATAGACACAGGGATGGTTCAACATATGCAAATCGATTAATGTGATACACATTAACATAAACAAGTTAAAAAATAAGAATCATATGAAAATATCGGTATATGCAGAAAACATCTTTGACAAGATACAGCATCCATTTATGATCAAAACACTTAACAAAATCAGTATAGAAGGAAAGTACCTTAACATAATAAAGGCCATCTATGACAAACCCTCAGCCAACATTGTACTTAATGGTGAAAAATTAAAACCTTTCTGCTAAGATCATGAACAAGACAAAACTATCCACTATTGCCACTGTTATTCAATATAACATTGGAGGTCCTAGCAAGTGCAATCAGACAAGAGAAAGACATAAAATGCATCCAAATAGGAAATGAAGAAGTCAAACTGTCACTATTTGTGATGATTCTCTATGTAGAAAGCCCTAAAGACTCCACAAGAACACTGCTAGAAACAATAAGCAAATACAGTAAAGTCTCTGGACACAAAATCAACATTCAAAAATCCATAGTGTTCCTATACTTGAATAATGAAGCATCAGAAAAAGAAGTGGAAAAAATAATTCCTTTTGCAATTGCAACAAAAAAATAAAATTCCTCGGAATAAATTTAACGAGACGTGAAGGACATATATAATGAAAACTATAAGACCCTATTAATAGAAACTGAAGAAGATACAAAGAAATGGAAAGATATTCTGTGTTCTTGGAGTGGAAGAATCAACATAGTTTAAAATAACAATATTATCTAAAGCATTATACAGATTTAATGCATTCTCCATCAAAATCCTATTGGCATTTTTTTATACGAATAGAACAAAAAATCATCAGATTTGTGTGGAAGCACAAAAGACCCCAAATTGCCAAAGTCATCCTGAGGAAAAAGAATGAGCCTGGAGGTATCACTGCCTGAGTTCAAATTATACTACAAAGTGACAGTAATAAAAATGGCATGGTCTTGGAAGAAAAACAGATACACAGATCAGTGGAACAGAATCGAGAGTCCAGAAGTAAAACCATGTTTATAGCGGCAAATAATTTTTAACAAAAAAAGCCAAAAAAAATAGACTGGAGAAAGGAAATCCTTTTCAATAAATAGTGCTGGGAAAACTGGAAAGCTATCTGCAAAAGAATGAAACTAGACTGTTGTCCATTACCACACACCAAAATTAACTCGAATGTATTAAGGACCTGAACATAAGACCTGAAACAATAAATTGCATGGAAGAAAAAATAGGAACTAAACTCATGGACTGTGGACTGAGACAGGATTTTATGAATTTGCCCTCAAAGGCAAGGAAAGTAAAAGCAAAAATAAATGAATGGGAAGACTTAAAAACATATATCCAAAAAGATATTTGTGTACTGATGTTCACAGCAGCATTATTCACGGTGGCCAGGACATGGAAGCAATCGAAGTGTTCTACGATAGATGACTGGCTAAAGAAGCTGTGGAATATTCCTCAGCCATAAGAGGAGATGAAATATTGCCATTTGCAGTGATGCCTCCAGGCAGGGATGTTCAGGGAACTTGCTGCTCCTTCTTCCCTCTCCCTCCTCCTACAGGTAGCTCTGGGGGCTGCGAGAGACAGCTTCTTTATTTCTCCCAGTCCACCGCCTGACACCCAGGGTTCTGTCTGTGGTAGCTCTTATGCGCAGATCCCATACTCAGATGTGCTACTGTGCAGTTTGAGTGTTTTATGTTAAGTTTTAGATGTTTAGCTTATTGTTGTTTCAAAGGGGGAAATCTGGGGATGTCTCTCACTCCACCATGTTTCCAAAGATCCTGTAACCTTTTTTTTTTTAATTAATGAAGCCTTACCTATGAGTTGTGAAACTGCTTGGTCAAGGATAGGGCAAAAAATAAAATAAAAGGGGGAAAAAAAAAAGAAAAAAGCAAGAAAACCCATTGCAATAAAGAAAATGGGAATAATTGAACATTAGGAAAAGAGAAAGAAGGAAAAGACAAAGTAAAGTGTGGAAGATTTCTTAAAAGGACAATAAAAAGGATCCATATCCACCAATTATTAATGATTTCCAGAAATTATTATTAAAAAAAAATGGTCATAGTCTCATTGAATCCATTCTATATAGAAGCTTCTAGGATTCCTGAAGTTCTGATTAAGTTTTCTAGATATAACTGAGATCCCTTTTTTAGAAACTATCATTTCTAACATAAAATTATAAATAAAATTAATAATCTTTTGGGGAATTATTTTGGGATATTATTTGAATTTTATTTGTTTTTTGTTTTTACAAATAATTATTTGATTGTCATATGTGGCAGGATGAGGTATGGTTTATTATATAAAAGAAGCTTACAATTTATCCTTAGTATTTCATGTGCTAATTATATATTTAATTATCTACGTATTATTTCTATAGATAAAACTTTATCCAACTAGTGATATTTACTCATGGGTCAATGTCATTCTGGTATGTACGGCCTAATGCCATGACCATACCCACTTCACTTAGCACTCAGAGAGCCAGCAGTCCAACTTGATGCAATCCTCATTTGAAGCCCTGTATTTCTTTTAATGTGGTGATTTTTTTAAAATAAAAAATGAACTTCTTTAGTCTTATAGATATGTTTACATATGGAATAAAGAAATTTCTTCAAACTAATATCGTAGGGTTCCAACAGTTGTATTTTTTTTTCTTCAAATACTATCAAACAACTTAAAGTTATACTTCAGTAACATTTTAAAAACTAAAGTTGTCTAATATTATCAGAATAGTAAACCTAAGGTGTTAATGCAATTAAATAGTATACTTTGTAAAGCATTTTCTTTCTCAAGAAATCAAGGAAACCTAAGAAGCTTTTTAAGGTTCAGATATGTTTACAAAATATAGAGCTCATCATTAAATAATTAGACTTGAAACCATGTGTAACTGGTTTGTCGATTTGTACATAAACTTTAATGTTTAACCTACTTAACTTGAACTGTTAAGTAAAAATCTACCATCAAAAATTTTAATCCATATTTTATACCTGTGCTCTACAAACCTGTTAAAATGCCCTGGATAGATTACCAAAACATGCCTGCTTGATTTTCACATTTTCTCCTATAATCCTGAAGAAAAAATTAAAGGAAAATTTTCACATTTTAGTTTAATAGGAGGAAAAAAGAAAGGACAATATAATTTGCTTGCAGATGACTTTAGTGTAGATGTAAAACCACCCTGTGCTTACCCAATGACTCATTCCCCAGCCCCAGAAATATAATATTCTTTTCCAGCCTGAACATTTATCATTCATTACAAAGAATTCAGTATTTAAAAATATATAAATACAATGGCAAAGCATTGAATTGACACTTATGATAAAATGCATTTGATTAAGACTTAATAAATCACTGTGTATAATACTAGTGAGTAATGCATTGCCAGATAAAGTTGGACACAAAGCAAATACAGTGTCAGAGCTAATTTGGCCAGGCATTATTCAGCCATATTACTGTCTTTATTACTAGATTTTAAAATGCATATTGCGTTTCAGCAGCTTTTTCATTATTTCAACACATAACACAAGTGCTATTTGGAAAAGATCACCTAATTTCAAAAAAAAACTAACATAGTAGAAAACCACAGAGAACCAAGCAATGCATCTCTTAGTGACATGGGTTCCCATTATTAAAGCTAACAATATGTTTGGGTTTAAAGCATTAGTTTCCAAAAGCACGCTTTTGAAATGCCCATTACATTTCTTTTTCCTTAACAAAGTAATAACCCAGAAAATCAGTAAATAATAATGTTTCCTAAACTCATTTTTAAGAGATTTACAGAAAAGAAAATACTTTCACAGATTTATATCTCAACTCTCCTTGCTCTGCTCATATCTGTCATATAGTTTTAAATATTTTTTTAGTTTGGTTTTATTTTTCAAGGTTTTGACTGTTCATTTTGTATACAAATTCTCAGCTTGAATTACCCCAAAGTAAGATTTGGTACAAAGACTCAGGTGCAGCTAAGTTTTGGGGGAGAGGATCCCAAATGACACCAGAGTGGCAATGGTAAAATGCAACTGGGAAGAGAAGGCAAACAATGCAAGACTTGTCGGCAAGTGTTGGTACTGGAGATACCTGTAGCTTAATTGCAGTAGGGATCCCAGAGATGCAATTAAGCTGTCTCTGGTATCTATGGCTATATCGCCCAAAGAAAAAGGGAGTTGGGGCATTTACATTCCATTGGATGAAGAGTGCTATGGTTGTGAGGATAGGGGTGTAGAAAGGAGTCAGTGCTTTAAATTCTGTTTCTACATTGCTATGCTAGCTCTAAGCAGACTCCAGTCTTATGCCAAGAAATGAGTATGATGCCATGCCAAAGTAGTCACTTTTATAACAATGTTAAGGTCCAAAGGGGTAAGGGTGGGATATAAAAAATATCTCCTATAATCTTAATCTACTTCCCTAGGCTTTGTATTTCTGGCTTCCCAGGATGCTTCTAAGTCTCTAAAACTCAGTTTATTCCACTGCTTTCTTTCATGCATGGTCTTCTTCTGTGATCCTTTTAGAATTTCAGAGACTTATCTATTTCTCTTAGCTTCCCAAGAGTACCCCATGGCTGCCCTGAATATGTCCACTCATCACTAAACTGTAAAAAGGTCTTTCGGTCCAATCCATGCATTTAAATTTACCTCTCCTCTTCTTTCTCAAGGACTTAGCTCTTATGATTTTAGTTTAAATAAAGGCGTGTGCCATGTATGTGTGATTCAAAGATAGGCCAATTATGAGTGATTAAATTTGGATTATACCTTTTGTTCTTGCAAAGCAGTTCAGGAAGTAGAAAAGATGGGGCTCTGGGCAAACAATATTTCAGTGGATTGGGTTGGTCCCTTGATTACCTCACAAAATGATCATCATCTTTGGGAAAGATAAACCATATCAAACAAGAGTTTCATGGATGCAAGGGGTAGTTTATATCCAATGTGTCACAGAAAGAAGTTAATTAGCATTCTTAACCCCAAATCTATCACCATCACCATTGAGCTATTTATTCCTGCTTTTCATTCATATCTGTGCACATAGGCACATATGCCTATCTAAAAAGATATGAAAATATATAGCATGTACTACAATATTATGCCAACATACCACTTAGAGAATTTGTATATAAATGCCATCTCCTAATTTTCTCCATCAGTTCAATAGACTAAATCTGGTATTTATTCTATTAAAAGTCTAAGCACACACTGTCTAAACTACTCCTCTAATAATTGATCTTAAATGCCTCTATCATAGGTGGCTTGCACTGCTATAGTTACTTAATTTTTCAACTATCTATGGCTCACGTTTGCAAGAAAACACCTAAATCCATGAAGGCAAGAACTTTCCACAACCCAGATATTTCCTGCCTCTCTGTGAAATTTAGCTACTAAATTTCCCTCTTTGAGCCCTTGGAACTTTTCTACATGTAGTAGTGTCCTTGAGAAAATAAGAAATCGTTCCTAGCAAACTATGAATTAAAAGAAGTTAGTGAGCAGCTGAGAAAGGAGACTCTTTAATAAGGCAGGTTTCAGGTGCAGAGGCAGGTAGGGAGTGAAACACTTGATGCCGAAGTCCCAGATAATGTAGGAAGTAGAGAGACGAAAGAAGATCTCTTTGCTTTGGGCCACAGACATATAATACATTATTCTATGTGTGACAGACTATAGCTTATTCTAAGAATCAGAATCAGATAAAAGACTTGACATGTTGAGTTCATGGTATCAGCTACATAGAAGCCACATCTCAGCCTTTGGTATATTTTACTTCCAGAACTTGGTATAATCAGTATTAAATTTTCTTAATTACACTTGGCAAGACAATCATCAATTGCTCATTTTCCACTTTAAAATCTTTCCTCTGCCTAAGTGGGGATAAAGACACCCTTTCACCCATCCCTCTAGCTAAAAAACTCTAAATGATCCTTAATTAGAATTAAGGTTTAAAGGAGCACTAAGAAATAATACAGCTGAATTTCAAAAGAATCTTGGGATTACATCTTGTATTTCCTAGTCAATACTTTCATAGAATAACAAATCTCTGCAAGGCATTGGATCTTAAGCTAATATGCGATTATCCTTCTCAACCAAATTATAGCTATTATACTTGTTAATGTTTGTGACAATAACTGTTGTCTACTGATGGGAGGAGAAAAAAACTGCATTGCTATATAGGTGTAAAAAATTAAAGCTATGTATTTATTTATAACTTACATGAGTAATACATGGATTAGTATTCACTGTAAAAAGTATACATATTAATAAAGACAGAAATATGTACAAGATAAAGCTAAAGCTCTCCTTTCCCTCATTCCCTAATACCTCTTTTCTCCTAACAGGTACAAAATTATCAGTTGAGCTGAGTTCTTCCAGACCTGTGCTAAATACAGAACTATACCTGATCTGACTTCTGTCTTTATTATAGTTTTAAGTTACAAAGTTATTATATGCTTATTATGACATGTGAAACAATTCAAAGATGTTTAATAGAAAATGAGTATCTTCCCCATCAACTGTCCTCCTGGACCAGACCCCCTGCATAAGTGACGTTCATTTTTTTTATCTATACCCTTACACATTTTCCTCCTTATTCATAGATTCATAAATACATATGTATAGTGTTTAATTTCTTTTCCAATATGAACTAAAATCCTTACATTTCTCAATAATAGCTTACCTTTAAAACATTATTTTTCAAGTCAGCAGATACTAATCTAATACACTGCTTTAAACATCTTTACCATAGTCCAGAGATGTGCCATAATTGATTCTATAATAGAAGAATATTTAGATTATTTTCAAGTTACTACCATCATAGATAATACCATGAGAGGCACTCTTGTCCATTAATCCTTAGGTATTGCAACCTGATTTTTACAGGATAAAGTCTCTAAAATGTGACTGCTGTGTTAATGGATATGTGCATCATTTAATTTTACTGGCATTATTTAATTACTTTGCAAATATTTTAAACAATTCATATTCCCTCAAAAAATGTACAGCAATGTTAATTTCTCTATATTCAACTCATTATGGGAAGAAATTAATATTTTCCCCAATCTATAGATAAAAAATATAATTTCATTATTTTTTTTATTTGTATTTGCCTGACTACTTGAGCAAAGATTTGTATGTTTATTGGTCATTTTACATTTATTCTTGTTTATTATCTAGATAAGACCCTTTCCTCATTTTCTGCTGCTTTTTAAATGTAAATTTGAAAGAGCTTTTTTCTGCACCAGAGACTCTTTGTCAAAAATGTAAAAAATATTTTTCCCATCCTATCACTTATCTTCTAATTTTATTTATATTATCTTTTGCTATACAAATTTTTAATTTTAAATAGTCAAATATATTTATTGTTTTCTTTATAGATTGTCTGTCTTAAGAAGCTCTCCCTTTCCACCAGAGTTACACAAATATTCAAATTTTTGTTTTCATATTTTACATTTTTATGTTTTAAATTTATATGTTTAATCCATTTATAATTAAGTATTTGATACATCTGTGATATGAGGCAGGATATAACTTTGCTCTTTCAAAAGAGTTGCTGATTTTGGCAGCTCTATTTGTTAAATAAAGAATTCTTGTTAAAGTTAGTTGAAATGCCTTTCATTACATATTATATTCCCATGTAAACTTGGATTTATTTTTAAATTCTCTATACCATTCTACTAACTTGTGTATTACTGTATTGATACCATGGTCTTCAGATTAGGATAGTTTTGAAAAAGTTTTAACATTTGGTAAGGCAATTTGCACTCTTATCGCCATTTTTTTTGGTCAATATTTTCTTGTTAATTTGAGGAGTCTATAAACCTGTCAATATTACTTTAATTCTGGTAATTTTCTTTTTCTCAAAAAAGAAACGTCTGCCTGCATTTCACTGATGATGACAGATAAGTAATAGATAGATAGATAGATAGATAGATAGATAGATAGATAGATAGATAGACAGACAGATGATAGAGAGACAGATATTTTTCCTACAATTATACTACCAAAGCTTAAATTTTTTTTAGATGTCTTCTACATTATTGATAACCATTGAAAGACATCTAACCAGGAGAAAGACATCTCTAGGAAAGAAAGGGAAGTCTCATCATTGCTAGATTTAAAGGGCTGAATATGTGCTGTATATAATCAAAAATATTACTTCTATTAATCCTCTCAATAGCCTGTATAGCTGGCTGAGATTATTAAACCAATATTATAGATGAGGTAAATGAGACTTATCAAGAGTATTAAGTAACTTGTCCTAAATTATACAACTAGTATGTGGCAGTAAGAAGTAAAAACTGACTCTATCATTTCTCTCTGACTTCACCTCCTCTGTGCTCTACAAGATATTACATTTGTTATTGTAAATTAAAGATTAATGGGAGTAATCAAATTTTCATGAACAAGATAAAATGTAGGCAGGAGTATGAATCAAAATTATGATCACTAAATTTATTAGTATTCGAACATAACCTGAGCAAAGTAATATTCTGAATACTTAGGGTTATCCATTATTTTCCTCTAGGATTATGGTTTTGAATAGGAGTTTAAGACCAGGATAGGAAGAGATTCAGGTAATTTGATAAAATCTCTCAGATGATTCCAATAGTATTCCTTCTTCCCAATTTTCTTGATAATCATTTCTGTATTATAAAGAGAGATGGATAGAAATTTTATTCCAAACAAAACTAAACTGGTTATAATTAGATCCAATATAATGATTTGAATATATTATTGACTCAATACAAAGGAATTTGCTTTGAATCATGTTCAGTGGTGTGAATTTCACAATATTCTAATGCAACAAAAATTGGTGATTTACGTAGACCAAAAGAACTAACTAATAACAATATTACATTCACAAACACTGAACCAACAGACTTTAATTTGAGTGGCTATACTCCATAGGATGCATAAGATATTGTTAGGAGAAGAATCTATTAAAGGCCATTGATCCATTTATTTATCTCAGCTTTATTAAGGGCAAACAGGTATAAACTCATTAAGTGATAAGTCACTTAATGTGTTAGTCCTTTTAATAGATCTCTAACTTCCTAAAGACATGTCAGTTCTCCATTTTACACACTCTCATCCTGTCCTCCTTGTCTTTATAACATTCACAACTTAATTGTTTGCTTTCTATGGGTTTTCAATTATTGTCTGCCTCCTGAAATGTAAGTCCTCTGAAGGCAGAGCCCAAGTCTGTTACGCTCACTATTATATCTTTAGCATCTAGCATGGTTCCTGACACACAGTGGGCACTCTATAAATATTGGTTGAATGAATAAATATAAGATAGATCAGATGTAAGATCCTGTTTTTAGCATTACCAAAATCTACTAGAAAAGAAAGTAAGAAATTTTTTTAAATTGAATTTTCATTTTATTATAGAGTTTTAAGAGCTCTCTATACATTCTAGATATAAGTTCCTTATTAGATAAAGGATTTGCAAATATTTTCTCCTATTCTATGGGCTGGTTTTTACTTTCTTGTGTCCTTTAGCAAACAAAATTTTTAATTTTGATGAAGTTCAGTTTATCTATTTTTAAACATTTTTATTGTTTATGCTTTTTGTTTTATATCTAACAAAAAAGTACCTTACTCCAAGGTCATGAATATTAACACCTTTATTTTCTCATCTAGTTTTATAGTTTTAGTGCTTACATTTGAGTCTTTGATCAGTTTTGAGTTAATTTTTGTACATGGTGTGAGATAGGGGTTGATTTTTTTTGCATATCCAGTTGTTCTAGCACCACTTGTTGAAAAAGCTATTTTTTCCTCTTTGAATTGTTATGGCAGGCACTCTTGTTGAAAATCCATTAATTATAAATATGAAGGTTTATTTCTGGGTTTTCAATATTCTGCATTTCTATCCTTATGCTAATACCACACTTTCTTAAGTTTGAGATTGGGAAGTATAAATCCTCCAACTTTGTATTTTTTAAGTATTGTTTTAGCTATTCTGAGTCACTTGAATTTCCACATGAATTTTGAGATTAATTTGTCAATTTCAGCATAATCAGCAAGATTTTGATAGGAATTTCATTGATTCTGCAGATCAATTTGAAGAATAACTTTTTTTTAAATTTTCATATTGCTTTTTTTTTAAATCTTCTTTTAATTAGTTTCAAGTATACGGTACATCGGTTAGACATTTATATAGTTTATAAAATGATCACCCTAATTGTTCTTTCTCTCCTCTGGCTCTCCACCTAGCCATTACATTAATGCTAACTGCATTCCCTATGACGTGTTCTCTATCCCCGTAACCATCTATCAACTACTAATTTGTACTTGTTTAAGTGCAGTATTGCAAGTTTGCCCTGAATGGTGGCAAACAACCTTGGTCCAAATTTGATTTTGTCTTAAATTTATTTCAAATGTCTGGTGTTAAAGAAGGACTAAAAGATGTTTAAAAGAAAAAAAAGCCTTACTTCTTTTCTGATTATAAAATAATATTGATACAAAAAACGAGAAAAATACAAAAAAGAAAAGGTTAAATAAAAAAGTCATAGTAACCAATACTATATAATACTATGGAAATAGCCATTGTTAGCAGTTTGGTACAATTCCTTTTCATCTCCCAGAGCAGTCACCTTTTGCTGTGGTAACAGACTCCAAATTTCCATGCCTCACCCAAACACACACACCATAAACACATGTTTCAATCTAGTTAAATGTTGGTGACTACGGATCAGCTCAGATTCTGTTTCATGTATTTTCTAGAACCCAAGCCTAAGGAGAAGCTATCAGAATTATGATCTCATGGCTAAGAGGAAGAACAAGAGGGCAGTGGAAATTTTGTGATGTTTCTTAAAGCTTCTACTTGGTTGCAATGTTCATCATGCCCATTCATATTCCATTGGTCAAAGCAAGTCACATGGCTAAGGTGTTTACGTGGTAGCATACCAAGTCATATGGCATTAGGTGGGGAGGTATAATCTTCTTACAGGGAAAGGAGAGGTAAATGACTGAAAACAATAAAACAATCTGTCTTTCCTAAGTATATGTGCTATTTTGGAATGTTGCAGCCTCCTTTGTCAATCTTCACATTTATTCAAAAGTATCTTGGGAGCTCTTTCTCCAAACCTAGAAGTAAATTATTTCTCTCCAAAACTTGAATAATCACAGTCAAGACATTTTCATTTTAATCTGTATTTAAAATGAATAGAAATTTCTAAGATTTTTTTAAATGAACACATAAGTCTATTCTTATCTATATTTCAAATCTACAGATAGCTAGTGGGATTTGTAAAAGTGAAGAAAAATGGGCAAATGTTATCCCTTTAAAAAGACACCTTAGGCAATCCCCAAATCTAATAAAACCAATTGTGGGAGTGACAAGCAAAGGCATTATTCACTGATTTGAATTTAATTGCCTTTGATTTCACCATCTCATTTCAGGTTGAGATTCAGATGGAAAAAAATCAGAAGAAAGAAAGAGCACATGTAATTTAATAAATCTGTGGTCTATGCTTGAATAATCAAAGGATGAATGTGGAATAAATTTAGTAGTTTCTGCTGCTGTGACTTCTGTAAATAAATATACAGTGTTGCTTTTCCTCTACCTACTCATGATGTATGATCTCCCTTAGCAGAAACACCAGAAAAACTATTGCCTAGCGCATGTGCCCATATTTTGCTATATGCTGTTGCTCTAATACCAAACATCTACATTTTTAATGTAAGCTTAGCATTTTCTAAGAAAATTAAATGAATAATACTTTCTTGCTAACATATAGAAATAAAAAAAACTGATTATAATTTCTATAAAAGACAAAGGGGAAAAAAAAGAAGACAAGAGTACAAACTGCCAGTTGATAAGATGCAGACTTGCCAGAGGCAAGTTGTGGCAAATAGGCAATGCTCTAAGGGAAATGTGTGATTTACTTTCAGGTTGAATTAAATTTGCTGAAAATTAATAGCAGTGTTCAGAAATGCTGTAGTTAAAGGAGAAAATACAGAGTTGTTGCTTTTAGTTAAAGAAGAAGATAGGGTATGTGTCAATTTGACTAACCTGGTCCTACATTTCACAGAATCACCTTCCTTGTATGAGTCTTGTGAGAGCTGGCCAACCCAGATATTCACAAGGCTTGGAAGGTGCATGTAAAGCAGCAGCCATCACTCTCAGAAAGTCATCGTGGTTTATGTGTGGTGAAAGACAAACACAGAAGTGTCAGCAGGTTCCAGTTTATCCTCACTCTCCCTGCTGCTTTTATAGCTCTTTCTCACTATAGTGGTCCAAGCTAACAGTGACTCCAGGTCTAACCATCAAACACAGAGGCAATAGCTTCCCATAAACAACGACTCCCTTTACAGTGTCACTCTGGCAGCTGAACATGGTTGGCTTTCAGTAGTCCCTTGAAAGCTCTGATGTGCCCCCCTGCACAACTGCTTCAGGAGGGCAAGTTAGTGATTAGTGACTTTTCTCAGATCTCCAACTCTATCTTTTGGAGCTTATTTCCCAGTTTTCCCCACAGTTTTTTAAAAGCTTACTTGTATAATGAATCCTTTATTCTATAATACTAACAGTGGTGTTTTTTTTTTTTTTTCTTGAATGAATTGTGACTTACACCTGGGTTTCCAGAGTTGGAAGAGATTTTTCTTTTCCAGAATAGCCTTCTATCCAAAAGGAAGAAGGTCTAATACTAGGGGAACCTAGTGGGAGAGGTGAGAGCATTGAATCACTAGTTGAGGACAACTTGATCACAAAAATTGGATCCACTGTTTCACTGCCTTCTCTGTTTCTCTCAATTTCAATCTGCTTTCTCTACTCTCCTTTCATTAGAGCTTTGACAATTATATTAATATATTATCATAAAAACAATGTAGACAAAGTTTCCATGTTGAGAATGTGCTCAAAAGGAGCAATAAATCCCCCCCCCCCCCACACCTCATGTAACAACATTTCTGCCTTCTACACAGACCAAGAGTCTCTGCAACAGCATCTCTAGCAGACGGTCATGGGAATCTGCTTTGCACATCTTGAAAGACAAGGATTTTTCTAACTACTGATAGCAGTCCTCTCCACTACTGAACTGCTTGTGCTTGAGAAAGTTGCACAGAAAGCCAAACTCATGTAGTTTCCTTGCAATTTTTGTGCACTGGTTTATCCGCCTTTGAACAAGTCTATCTGTCTGCTTTTCCTTTTCTTTTTTATATAACACATCTCCAAATTGCTGAAGGTAGCTACCATTTCTTCTTATTTTTTCCTTCTTTTTTTGGGGGTAAAGACACCCAGTTCTCCCAAAAGTATTAATCTTTCTTCCATAAAATTGTGTGTATGTGTGTAGAGAGAGAGGACAGTGAGAGAGGGAGAAGAATAAGGGGAGAAAGAGAGAGAGAGAGAGAGAGAGAGAGAGAGAGAGAGAGAGAGAGAGAGAGAGAACACTATTTTTATAACTCTAGGCATTATGGAAGACAATGAAAATGAAATCTGCTGTACACCAAACTTTATTGAACAAACGCCGAAAGGCCTAGTCCTTAAACTCTTCAATATTTGCCAAAGCACAGTTACTATTCCCTTAAGGGGCATTCCCTTTATATGACTACTGGTTGTAACCTCTGTCAGAAATCCACAAGGCAGTCTGTTGGTAAAACTGGAAGCCATTTTGAAAAAGGAAACAGTTGTTAATCAATGGCATTTTGTTAATGAGAACATATTCACAGCCTACCGAGGGCTATATGTGAGCTAGGATTCACCCCAGAAAAGGCAAATAATATGAGATTTCAGGGTGAGCAAAGCTTCAGGATTATACCACAATTGAATGGGACATCAGAAATAACAGAATTTTGCATCTATAGTTAACAGTTTTATAACTATAGAAGCTTATATGTCACTCTTTTGCAGTCAGCTTTTATTAGTCACACAAAAAATAACATTTCTATTATGAAAAAAATTTGCTTTATCAAAGAGAATTCTCAATGAAAGGATATGAACATAAAAGAAATGTCAGAATTGTGAATAAAGCATTGTTATTCAGAGGAGAAAATGCTAGCGAAGAGTAGCTCAAAATTTTAAATCTTTGCTACTTTGTAAAGAGTGAATCACAAGACCATTGAAATCCAATTCTCAAATTAATTTCTTGAATTGAAATAATCAGTAAGGAAATAACAGCTTCCATGTTGCAGATATGTTGCTATGATTTCCAAAGTAGCTCTGTCTTCAGCTTGGTTCTTAAAAACATCTACAGTTTGGCATTGTAATAAAGAAAGATTTCACTGGCTCAAGGACTTCTCCATGACTTCAGGGATTGGAAACTAAGGAGTAACTTGAGTTAAACAAATTACCAAGGCCTACATTTAGTTCCACCATTCCTGCTAGTCCACAGTCTTTCCCTCACTACAACAGAGCCTTGAAAACTGCTATCAATGAGCTTCCTAAAACCTAAATCTGACTATATAGAAGGTTTTTTTTTTTAATGATCGTCAGTGGCATCTCTTTGTTGAGTGGAGATACAGACACACTGGTCATAAATCTGATGTCTTGAAAGAACATGGTTTGTATTCTGCTGGGTGGTCCTTAATTCTCACAAAGAGAAAAGGGAGATGGAATGAGGCACAACACCCAAAGGATCTTACTCTGTCGCTGTCCAGAATACTGAGTGTGCAAGTGGTAGAAGCCTGGCTTCTACCCAGAACATCTGTGAGGTGGCTCAAGAGCATCTATGGGACTGCTCAGAGGACACTGCCCCATATATGACCTCCCTTTCCATACCTTCTGGACTATGTCTTATTCTAGTATAATTGAATTAAAAGAAAAAACAATAATTTTATGTTTGGAGTTCATGGATTTAAAAAAAAGCATACATTCAGATCCTATCTAAGACACAGATGATTTGAAATATCAGAAATTATATTCTAGGAAACCGAGTGTGACTTCTCAACAGAAAGCTATAATTCACAAGAGAACTAAACTACAGTGTTTGGGGATATGCCATCTTTAAAAGAGCAAGAGGATCCATGTAGAACTCAACTGTTTCTTTTTCCTACCAAAGTTTCTACTCACCTTATTGTGGTTATAGTATCTCAGTTTTCCTTAGGAAACTGCTCCCTTCTATGTTCAGTCCACATGATTCAGAAGGAGTTAAGCCTTCCCCATTTCCCAGCTTTAGGGATGGGCATGTGACCCAGGCCTGTCCAACTGATTACGGTCTAACTCTTTGATCAGGGTTTGATTCAAAAATAGTCATGTGACTTAGGGCTACAGGACTCAGTTCTGAGATTTCTATTGGCACTAGTTGGAAAAAGAAGTTTAGGTCTTGGCTGCAGTGAGAGAATGTTAATCTAGGGCAGAGGTCAACTAATTTTTCCTGTAAATGATGAGATAGTAAATATTTTCAGCTTTTTGGGCCATAAAAATCTTTGTCACAACTACTCAACTCAGCCACTATAATGAGAAAATAGCTACAGACAAAATGTAAACAAAAGAGTGTGGCTATGTTCCAATAAAACTTTATAGACACTGAAACTTGAATTTCATAATTTTCATGTGTCACAAAATTTTACTTTAAAAATGTTTTTTAAACATTTAAAAGTGTAAAAAACACTTAGCAAAGGTTTGGATTTTGCAAATGGGTCAGTTTGTCAATTTCTGCTCTAAATGTTTGTAGAAAAAACAGCAAATAAGACAAAGTCCCTACTCTTGGAGAGCTTACACTGTGATGAAAAAGATGGACAATAAAGAGGAGACATATTTGAAGGTAAGGTTAGAAAAATTTGTTGATGGAGTAGATGTGGAGAACAACAGAAGGAAGGAGGGAGAAGAGAAGTCAAGTATGAATCCAAAGTTTTTTAACCTGAGCAACCAGCTTAATGAGAGTACCAGTTTTTAAAATAGGAATGGTGAGTTTTGGGTGAAATTCATAATTCTTTTTAGATATGGTATGTTTGCAATGCTTATTAGATTTCCAAGCAGAAGTACTGAATAAACAGTTGTATACACGAATACATACCATAGGGAAGAGGTAGGGGCTGGATTCCTAAAAATATACATCATATTTAAAGCTATGAGTCTGGTTAACACTTAGGGAGCAAGTAGAAAAAAGTTGGAAAAAAAAAGGCCTAGAACTCAGACTTGGAGAGCTCTGATGTTTAACAGAAACCAGCAAAAGAGAATAAGTGGCTAATTAAGTAGGATAAAATAAGACTAATGGATGCCCAAAGCCAAGGGAGCAGGTGTTTTGAAAAGGAAGATGATCCTTATGTCAAATACTGTTGCAATGTGTACTAAGGTTAGAGAACTGACCATTAGAATTGGAACTCATTGGTAAACTAACAAGTATGTTTTGTAGTAGACTACTGAGTTCAAGAAAGAAAGACTGTGAAGAAGTGGAGAGATAATAGAGACAGGTTTTGTGAGAAATTTTGCTCTAAAGGCTGTGGCAGTATCTGAAGAGGAGTATGGGAATGAAAGATTTTTTTTATTATTATTATTGATTTTTTTTAAAGATGGAGATATGAAAGTCAAAAGAAAAGACCGAATGAATGAGGCAGAAGCAAACTCATTGAGTGAGAGAAGGTCAGGGGTCCAGGGAAAGTGCATGGGTAAAGATGCAAGTAGGTGGGTAGATTTTGTAGTTTGAAGATGAAGTTTTCATGTGATGGTTTCTATTTTCTCTTGGAACAGTTACAAATAAGTAAATTGGGGTTAAGTTTAATGTTTGAAGAATGTGTAAAGTGGTTGTCTTGGTGATAGGGCAGTGACTTAACTGGAGAAATGTGGAGAGACTCTCTAGCAGGCTGGGAACCCACTTGAGACCAGAGAGAGTGATTGTATGTTTTTCCCTAGCCACGTTCAGCTGTTTGGGAACAGTTAGAGTAGGCGGGAAGTTGGAATTAACCAGTGGTGGGTTTTTCTTTAGCTGATTTTGAAAGAGGAAGTCAAAGGAGTTGAGGGTGTGTACTCTGGAGAGATCATTATCATGGCTTATGAGTTCCGTGCTAGGGAAACATAAACATGGAGAGGAGGATGAATGGTGAAAAGTGATAGAGTTTCATGTGGGTTAATGGCTTGCTGGATTCAAGGAATGAGTTGCAAAGACAGGGAGTGGTAATCAAAGAATACTTAAAACTGATATTATGGAGCTGGTTCAGTTATTTCAATAGCAAGATCAAGAGGAGTTAAAAATCATGCAGTGGATGACTGAGGATAGGTAGAGCAGAAGATGATTGAAGAAGAGCGGGTCAAGGCACTCGGGGGCTCAGATGATAGCTGAGCCAGCCAAGAATCTTCAGTTCTTGTGGGAGCCACTAAGAATTAAGATAGTAGTTATGGGGGTGGGAGGAGAAAACATTCTAAAGTTTCCTATAGCCGGAAGAAATAACCAGGAGAAAAAAAGGTTAACGTCAGATGGTATAATCGGAGGACATACAAACATTTGCTTCTTAAAAGCTGACTTTTTGTTTCAGAAGAGGAGTAACTACAGCCTGAAAGTGTTTTTTAGAAACAAAGTGGCCACCTTCTTTCCTTCAGGACTTGTGGTACATGGTATATGGCAGGAAAAATCAGACCCAGTTGAGAAGGCTGCAAAGAGAGCAGGTTCTTATGGGGCAGCCATGCCTCACTCAGAGCAGGAAAGGAAAGGGAGTTGAGAGCAGTTATTAACTGGTGACCAAAAAGGCCACAGTTGTTCCCAACAGGGCCTGATAGTGTCTAAAACAGTTGAGGGAAACAAGTATAGCATGGAAGGCATCAACATTTTTAAAAACTAGATTTTTTTTTTTACATATCTGTCAGACCAATTAAAAATTATGTAGAGAAAACAATTAAATAGGAGCTTATATTATATTACTATCACATCTGTCACCTTGGGCAGTCAATGTTTCTATGCCTGAGTTTCTGTATGTGTCTGATATTGAAATAACAATAACTCCCTTTCATCCTCCTACTCTGTGTGGACATGGAAAGGAAAATTGGAGATGCCTTTTAGATGCTTAGAACAAAGGGTCCCTTGGAAAGCCAAGAAAATACCTGCAGATATTGCAAGGAGCGGAAACTCAAATGTAAGCCAGAACATCAAGATAGGGTCTATTATTTTCCAGGACTTTTTAGATCCTTTAACTTTTCTCCAGTTGTGGCAGACTCCAAGTTCCCTGACTCTGTTTGCTCCAACCTTTGGATTGATCCCTTTCTTACAATTCCCTAGGACCTGACAAACTCCCCAAGTTCACCTTTTATGGAGAATACTGGAATGTTCCAAAATTAGTTTTCTAGTATAAAACCAAAGTATATCAACACTCAGTGAAAGTTGGAGAGGAAAGGTATCCAGTTTTCCAGATGCGCTTCTCCCTCACTGAGATCTCTGAGTTTTCTGAGGACTTCCCCCAATGTTCAGCAAAGCCTTCAGAGGCCATATTAGCACTTCCCAATACCTTAAAGAGCCACTTCTGCAGTGAGTTCCCTGTTAGGGTCCCTCTAGTGTGTCAATCTGAAATGCAGTCTAAAAGGAACAATTAAGTGAAAGACTAGTCAGCTGCACCCATGAAAAATGACATCTATATATCTGAAACTTAATGTAGGCAAGTCCCATGAAAATGCAATGTGAGCATCCACTCTCTCTCACTAGGATGGTGTAAGGATTAATCAAATCAAACCAGGAAAGTGTTTCAAGCACTCTAGAAGGAGAAATCAGCCATTCTTGGAGTAAAACATATTTTTTCTTCTATTCATCTACTTAAAAAATACAAATGGTCTATACCAACCTTCAGAAAAATGATTTACCACACTACTAATACTCATCCTTTACATTTATATAGTGCTTTACACTTTCAAGAAGCTTTCACACAAATTATCTCCCACAGTATTAGACCCTAGAATAAAAATTATGGTTCTAGAAATGAAACAACTCTTTTCCTTATTCTCACAATTCAATATACTGATTTCCCCTCTTAATTTTGTGAACTTTAATTCTAAGTTCTTTTTTCTGTGGACATCAAGTTTACACTATTAACTTATAAAGAAAGTTCATAACTCTTGTTTACTTAACAAGAAAATAATGTGTCCAAGTGGGAAACAAAGAAGAATTAAGAATGAAAGAGAGAGTTAAAAAAATGTGATTTGTCCTTTGTCAAACTTTTTAACTACCCAGAGTTTAAAACAATCCAAGGTCTGTTTTGTGTAAATGTCTTACTACCTTAATAACTTAATAGCATAATTGTATGCACAATTGCTCCCTGTTCTGGCAAACTGCCACAAGACTAAAATCTTTCATCTCTTCTAAAACACTGTAAACATCATTAAAATGCCAAAACCTATATAGCACTTTTATGAAGTAATTTGCAAATTTTATGGACTTAATAAGGCCACAGCAAATTTTATCCTGAGTTACCAGATATTGCATCTTCATTCATTTTATCCATTTATTCATTCATCATTCATTAATCCATTCATTCATTTGCTCTTTCATTTATTCATTTGTCATTATGTGGAGTCTATGTATAAAGGTTCACATACTTAAATCTCAAAGCCTAGGTAGATATTAAACCAAGAAATAAAAAGGAATACATAAAGAAAGTAATAAATAAGAACACAACAAGTAAATGTCCCACATTATTTTTTTAATGTAAAAATGCCTTAAAAGAAGGAATGCCACAAGAAGATGATGAAAGAATATCAAAGATGGAAAACAGATCTGTAGCTATATCTCTTAGAGAGTCCCTTGGAACCGAAAAGTGAGATCACATGTTACTATTGCCAAAAGGTTGTTGCTAAATAAGTTACAATAACAAGAGTAACACTTAGAACCAAGTGAATAAACACAAGAGTAGAGGTGTAAACTGGGACAAACTTAATATGGTAATATATATTGAGTATTAAAAATATTCATATTCATATAACTTGGCTTACTGACATCAAATTCTCTTCTAAGAAAAAAATCAGGGGTTCTGATCATGATTTATTATAAAGATAGTTACCACAGTATTAGTAACAAAATGAAAGTTGATTCAAACATTCTATAGTATAGGAATATTTATATAAACTTATACTTTCATGTAATAGAATCTTATGCAGCTATTAAAACAAAATTTATGAAGAAATCTTAATGAAATTGGGAAATGTCAATGATATAAGATTAAGAAAGGCAAATGGCACACAAAATTTTATAGTTAATGCCATAACAAGTATATAACAGATGTATGTGTGTAAAAATACATGCACACACTGAATGTTTGAAGGAAATGTCCAATACTACCCTTAATCATTTCTAAGTGGTAAAATTATAAATGATTGCTTTATTCTGTAGCCTCTTTTTTATATTTCTAATTTGAACATGTATTGCTTTTATAATCATGGAAAAATATATTTCATAAAGATAACTCTGTTTTATAAATACATATTCTGCTATCAAAATTTTCCTAAAAGTACCTAATGATCATAGCACTATGCTTTTATAAATAAATGTATAATCCCCACCCCCATTATTCTCTAGCCCACCTGGAGGATTTCTTTGTCTCTTTACAACTCTGTGGTATTCACTGTGTTGCTGCCTTCTGAACTATTCTGTTTCTTGTGATGAATATAAACCAATCTCAGATCTCTATCCACCCACTCTCTTGACAGAGCTGGATTCAGAACTGAGCAGGTTAAGTCAATTTAGTATAAAAAAAAATTGAGAAGTTGTTCACATGGAATAACTGGAAAGTGATGGTGGTCATTTTTCACAATGGCTAGGGACAAGATGGCTGGCAGCCATCTAGGGTGAAGAGAGGTACAAGGCTGTGTCCAAGATGATGCTGCAGGTGACAGAGCAGGAATTTGCTGATTGATCAACCCTGAAGTCTGTCCTGGTTTTCTTGTTCTGTACAATAATAACATGCTTTATATTTAAGCCAATTTTAGTTGAGAATTCTGTTATTTTCTGAATGATACACAATGTGATTTATTCTCTAATATTAAGTGACTTTAATCTGCCGATCAAATCATGGGGAGAAATAATGAAGGATAACTATTCACAGAGCTTACCTTTCATGCTTTATTTTTCATTACATCTACATGGAAATAAAATGTCAATCAGAGTAGTTTATTGTTCTCCCTCAGTAAACTCTAGACTTTCATCATCATTTTATTACAAAAATTTTCAAACACACAAAAAAGTTGGAAAAATTTTACATGAACTCGCCTACAGTCTACAATTACCATTTTACAATACTAGCTCTATTAGTATCTATCCATCCTCTACGCATCAATTGATTTTATATTTTTATTCCCTATTTTTTAAAAAAAAAAATCCTTCTACATTCTCACCATTATCAAGAATCAACTCAAATTCTACTTGCTCATTTAAATATCCTATTGTGATTTAACTTTCTACATACTCACATCTCTTCTGCTAGATGATGAGATCCTTAATGGAAGAAGTGCGTGTTTGTACTGTATGCACCTAACATTTCATGTGAAGGCTTGATATCAACAAGTAGGTAAAATTGAAATAAGCTTTAGTCACTAGAATACATTGAATTCTGGTGATTCATTGTATTTTCATAGCAAAACAAAGACACAAATGGATTTCAATGGACTACAAGCTCTGGACATGGACATTTGTTATAGTTTTCCTGGTAATATTTTTTTAAATCAAACTGTAAAAGTAGTACATCATTTTTTTTTCTATAAAATTGAACTGACAGAAAACAAACTTATATAACAAATATCTCTTTAACAAGGGATCTAAACATTAACTCCTGGGGGGCAAAAGTGTTATTCCTTTTCTTTTTTATTTCACAGTTTACTTCTATTAATCAAATTGTTATTTAAAGTATTATTTTCCTCAAAAACATTTTTATCTGAAGACTAGTGCTAAGACTCTTACCTTAGTCCAACTAACCAAACTGAACAAAGCCAGAACCGGAATTAAGAGTAAAGAAACTTAAACATAAGACGGAATGTTTCTATTAATTAACAAGGAGAATTGTGTTTCTTTTCTTCCATCATCCTGAAGTGGCTTCTCTTAAGAATTTTCTCCAAGTTATAGTCTAGTTATTGAGAAAAAATGTTGTGATATTCACATATGAATGTGTGTGTGTGTGTGTGTGTGTGTGTGTGTGTGTGTGTGTGTGTGTTGATGGGATTAAGAATCTGAAATAATTGTCCAAGCCTTTGGGTTTACAAAAAACTAATGCAGTTTCTCATTTTAAAAGATGACCTTAACTTATAATTAGCAGGCCACAAAGTTTTAAAAATATGTGTTTCTAGTAGTGGGAATGGTTGAGGTGTAGCATCTTTTTAAATTTATATTTTCTTTTAGCTAATAACTTTGGTACTACTAGGAAATATATTCATAGTTTTGTAAGAGTCCTTAGATATAGAAAGCTTTAAATTTATCTTTATTATCACTTCTCCTCCTCTCCTTCATGAAGTTTATTGTTTGATTTACACTTTTACAGATCTGGGATGTGGAGTATTCAAACTTAAAACATAAATATTTGATTTAGAATAAAACATCCAAGGAAAATGATATATATGTTTCCTAGACTCCAGATTATGTAGTAGAATGGCCAACCTCAAAAACCAGGAAGTTTCCTAAAGCTGCCAGACTGAGAAATCAATTAATGAGAAGAAAGAGAGAAATAATAGGACAATAACTTAAGTCATTTTCTGCCTTAAAGAAAACATTTCTCCACAAGCACACACTTGGGGAAAAGGCCAGGATGCTATACTATAGTCAGAAAAAGGGTTTCTATCCATAAGAATGGTTAAGAAGTGTTTTACTCATTGGGATCCCCCACAGGTAAAATATTCTTATCCTTGCCATCATCAATGATAGACCTCCACTGTGTAGATAATCTAGTGGAAAATGAATTATCCCATTTGTCTTTAAATATATTTATCATACAATGATTACTCCAACATGAATCATTTTTTTTAAAATCAGGCTAATCCTAAACTTTATGAAAGATACCAAAGATTTTCTTCCAATGAACAATCCAAATAGTCACATCTAAGATTATGTGTAAATAAAATGGATAATTATAAATTATAAAATAGTGCCTCTTTATAAAAGCATAAAATGATTCTTCAAAAGACTCATTGCACTGCATTGTATATGTATACGAACATGTTGAGATGTTATAATGTTAATTATTTAAGAAACATCAATTGGAAGAGGAAAAGATTTATTTCTTGTGTTGTTAATTATGCTTTTTTAGTAATCTCGCATTATTTTCTTCTGAGTTACAAAACACATTTTCCCCCTTCAAAACTTTTAAGAAGCAGAAAAAAGGCAATTTCTAGGTAACAAGTAAGTGGAAAGACAAACATAATAACAGAAGAAATGAAAGCAAATGTAACAAAAATCTGTTACAACAAAGTAGCCAACCATAACCCTGTTTTATGGTGCTTCAACATTACGTATGAATTTTAAAATTTAAAATTTGAAGTGTAGAATTTACTTTAGAATAATAAAACCTGCAATCTATTTATTTTTCTTTCTAAGGTGTTGATTTTAATTTGTAGCACTGTTTCACTTTTTTTTTTCCCTATGAGGCAACATTTTTATCTTAATGACTAAAAACATAGATTTGTTTTAAATAAATACAATGAAAATTAAATTTGCAAAAATCAACACTATCAGCAAAAACTAGGAAAGTAGAGTATAAAGTAACTTAGGCAAATATTTTCCATAAAGATTCAAGTAGCATTCCAAGATTTTTCTTCTCTCTTCAGATATTTATTGAGCACCTACTGTGTCCCAGGCACTGTGCTAAGGAAGAAAGGCCATGAATATGACATAAGTCCTAGCTTCCAGGGAATCATAGATGAGGGTAGCATGCATTTAGATAAATTAAATGCCAGAAGATCCTTCAAAGAACTATTTTTTTGGCTTAAAATGCCATGTGGTTTTTAGAAATTCATTGTTGATTTAGTGGAATCAGATGTCTTCTTAAATTCCAACTGCCTTAAAAAACATAAAATTGGTTGGTGTAAATGGTTTATATTCTTATTATCTTCTGATCAAGTAAAAGTATGTCAGCTGTGGGTAATCCATCAACAACTGTACAAAACTCCCACAACTGGTATATCTAAATTACATTGTCTATTGGGTGCTTATACCCCTTTTCCTCTTTAAGATTCATAAGCTATTTCAAAATGTGGCCAAACCCCATAAAATCATTTTTCAAAAACAATATTCTTGGATATGATAGTTTTACAAGTTATATTACACAACATTAAAGTTGTTGTTGTTGTTGTTTTTTACTTACCATTGCTTCTTACTATACATACACTTAATAAAAGACTGTTTTTCTTTAAAGAAAAAAAGAATTCACATTTACCACAGCAAAAAGTGGGAAGATTTTTCTATCCCTTCATTTACACAGAATTTCTACACTTGTACAACATGCATCAATGGTTCAAAGGCATTACCAACAATTACTTTTGAGAGTGTATTAAAAATTACAAACAATGTATGTAGAAGTCAATCATAAGTAGTCATGGGATTCATTTTAGCAGTCAGTCAAATAACAATTAATAGCCATGTGCAATCCTTAAGAATATAAAAGAACTGTGTTATGTTATCAGGGAAGTAAAGAAAATTATAATCTCGTATCCACTGAATGGCAGAGATATATCCATCCAGCTTATTTTGAAAGAGAGGTAAAAATTTAACTTTTTTAATAAAATAAATAATATCTAAAAAAAATAGCAACAAAATAGAGCTTCTTGAAGCTATGTCAGCCGGGATAGCAATATGATATGTGAGAAGAGTCTGGGCTTTGTCTACTGGTTTTATCTCTCAGAAGAATATGCGCTACATCTAGTATTTATTTGGTAACTGCAAGTCCCTAGTCAAGTGTTTTTTTGAGAGTCAGATTTCTCAATAGGTAAAATATGTATTAAGAGAATCATTTTCTAGAGAATGGATTCATAAATATTTTTCACATATAACTATCACTTACTCCCATTCAATCTTTATCACCAATTGATAAAATTTTAAAAAATCAATTACATCCATATGTAAATGTATATACAATGTTTATACATAGCTTGATAAAGCACAGCCATCTAAAAAACTTGTAATAATAAATTTCAAAAAACAATCTAAAAAATCACACTACATATAATGATCAGTAATTAGGTAAACCATAAAATTATATTTTAATACATTTGTATTAGAAATATTAAAACAACAGTATAATGTTATAAATTTCACTGAGTTTGAACAATTTTCAGTTTAATAAAGCATTAAAAAAGTTTAGCTTGATGAAATTCTGAATTAACTTCCTCTGTACTATAAGAGCTTCATTCTGACTGAAAAAATAAATAAATAAATAAAATATGAAGAGTATAAAATGGACAATAGCCTGCCAAACTTGATACTTTCAATTTTCTATATCTTTGGTTTTGAAATTTGACTACAGTATAGCATTATTATTTTAAGTAACATTTCATGAATTTTAAACTTAGATTTAAATAAGAAACTCTAAAATTCACTATATTTTTATAGCTAAATGTGTGGTTACGGAAGCAGCATTTTGTTCTGGTGTCATTGATGTTTGTCTTCGTCACATATCTTTTTGTGGCCAATGGAAAGTGGGTAGCAATGACATTGTGCCAGTTCTAAGCATGGTCTTAAGAGGCATCTCATTTTCACTTTTTTCCTCTGGGAGCTTCTAACCTCTGAGATGAGAAGATCCTGCCCTTGGGTAGACACTGACCCCAGCCTGGGCCCCAAAATAAAGAGCAGACAATTCAACCCTCAAGTCTGAAGCAGAACTGCCTCAGCTGGATGATAAATGTATGAGTAAAAAATAATGCTTGTTGTTTTACACCAATAAATTTCTTAGTGTTTTTTTTTTTTTTTTTAATGTAGCAATGGCTAACTAATACATAAGCATTATTTAAAACTTTTCTTCTTTGGAATATATTTCTTATTTTATAATGTAATATAACATTAAACAAAATTCATTTAGAGAATTTTTTGCAACTTTTAGGGAATAAACTGGTAGACATATAGTCATATGTTATATGTTTAAATGAGAGAAAATAAAATATACATTAATTACTCTAAAATAATACTATAGAAAAAAATCACCACAATGTAATTAATAAAGACAAAAGTAATGATATTTATTGATTGAAAAAATAATAAAATCACACCACTAGCTGGCTGCCAGAGGAATAAATGCAGATATTATGTTATTTTCCAATTATGAAATCTAAAGAGATCGTCTAATCACATTGGGACAATAGGAATTGCATGGTTCAACCTAAATGCAAATTAACAACCCTCCAAGGTATTGTCAAGACTTGTCCTCATGCATGGAAATGCTGAGGAAAACAGAGGGATTTTTTTTTAATTTCCATTTACCATCTACTTATAAAATGGAATGCATAGCTATTCATATAGTACACATAGTTAATTCCATGCAATAGAAGACTGGATATGCTACTTGGCTGTCGAAGTCTGTTCTCACACTTGTTCTAACATGCCAGCATCACTCAGGCTTAATCCAGAGTTCTTATGCCGCAACAACTCTCTTGAATAATTATTTATTATTACAAACAACTTCATGTGACACTAAGGCTAAGTGTGCTGTCTTGCTGAGTGTAGTGGGAAGCTATTTCTTGACTGATCAACATAGTAAACAAAATAATGAAATCTATTAGAACTTATTAGGAGACTGAATTATAAGAACTTCAATGTGAAAGGTATAAAAAGGAAAAACAGTAGACCTAGAACCTAACTGGAAGGGCTTATGTACCTCATCAAAAGTCTGAATCGACAGACTCAGAGACTATGAATTATATAAAATAATCTGCATTTGAGCAGGCCTCACTCATCCGAGGTTCCTATGGACATGGTAGTTCTGGGGTGGCCTCATAACTCCTACCTTTGCCTCCAAAATCACCCAGAGACATGATCAGTGTCAATCCTGGAGAAGGTTAGAGGAGTAGATCATTTTCTCGCCTTTTACTTTGAAGAAGATACCAGGGTGTCAACTCTGGTGGGTCCCTTCCTGTGTGTTCTATGTGTGCATATAGGCTGCTGATATGCACACTCATCCTCTAAAAAGGAGGAAGCAGGTTGTAGTGACTAAAACACTAACTTCAAAGACTGTTACTAACCATCCCTGCAAACTTAGACAAGGAGGTTTAGCATCTGTGAGTCTGTTTTCTCACCTCTAAGGAAAATGAAATTTGAACTAAAAGACCATGTAGGGACTACTAACATTTACAGTGGTAAAATCTTAGAAATGGAATTGTGATTATGGATCATGGATTATGGAGCAGCTCCAACCTGTCAGAGATAGATTTGATTGCTCATACCCTGCCCACAGTATACAACTTAATGTTTTCCCCTTAAGAAACAATTGAATATTATCACTGATGAGTGGGGAGCACGGGGCGGGGGGACACACAGAGCAAAGGGAATAGTTAGCATAAGGAAGAAAACATCAAACTGACTTTCTGTTCAGGTAGCATTTTGTATAAGAGCAACATTGAGAAACATCTAAACACACTCATGCATGCGCATATACACACACAAATGCATAATAATATAGATTCCTAAGATTAATTCAGACGCCTACTTTGAAGTATATTTCTTTGTGAATACAAACTGTCCTAATACTTTCTTTTAGAATAAAACATTAAAAATATAATACTCTCCTCAAAGGTACTTCACTTGAAATATGAGAGTCAAGTTAAAAATGGACAATCAGCCACAGTAGACAGACGCTGATTTCCCCAACCAGTCATATTAAACCCAATACATTCTTTCTTGATGGGCAGCAACTTTTATTACATGTTCTGTCTGTCTACACATGGTTGCAGTTCAGTATCTATATTTATTTTCATTTTGTGTCTCTCACAGAGGGTGATAGAGAGATTTAGGGAAGTAAGGATGAAGTAAAATTGTTATTAAATTCTACAAAAGGGAGTTGAAGTATTTCCTGTTTCTCCCTTTTTATGTTTTTCTTAACAGTATTATATATGATGATTGCAGTTCTCAGAATTGATGGCTTCTCGCATGGAGGACTTCCTTTACTCCACCATATCCAGAAGCATGGCCCTATTATCTATGGGCCACCACCATCACAACTTATTTATCTCTTTTTTGACTGAATAAAGCAAATAAATGAATGAGTGAAGGAGATGAAATTGCATAAGTCAGGCTGTTTCATATCTTTTTAGGAATGGAGTATAGTATAAAAATATGTTTATACCACAAGGTCTAGCCAAGGATTCTTCACTCAAATACCATCTGCAAATAGACCTCAGTGAGTTAGAGCAATGGTCATGATACTCAAGGTTTTCCTTTTTGAGGTGTCCCTGGGGAAGCACTAAGCAGACACTACAGGGCAAGGAGGCAAAAACCGAGAAGGCTGAGGTAGGAAACATCACCTTCTTCAAAGATTCACAGGCTCCCTTGTTTGTCAAGTATATACGTCACTAGAATGAAAGCTCTGTGATGTCCAGAACCTGGCTTGCATTTTTCACTGCTGTTTGCCCAGTGCTTAAAACTGTGCTTAGCATACAGTAAGCACTCAATACATATGTGTTGAATAGATTGATTAATTCATTAAGGAAAAAAATAATTAGGTGAAGCATTAAGTTTTCATTCACCTTTTAGCTCAGTTTGGGAGTTTAGCAAAGTCTTCATCTTCTACTCTAAGAATTTTCTTTTGCCAGAATCATACCACATACTTCATTTTCCCAATTACTTTACTTACAGTCTCCTTGGGAACTGGGAGAGAGGTTAAAGTAGGGTTGCCAAATAAAATACAAGATATCTAGTTAAATTTGAATTTCAGCTAAATAATGAATAATTATTGTACATAAATATATCTTATAAAGTTCATGGTATATACGTATATTAATATATATATGTAACGTGTATAGTAATTGTTTAGATAAAATTTTAATTTAACTGAGTGTTCTGTATTTATGTTTGCTAAATCCAACAATTCTAGTTCTTAACAGCTAGAAACCAAGCTATTTAATCTAGCCTCTTTCTGCTGAGGCCAGTTACCATTTTAGGTGTTCCTAAGAAAACACAAGCATTGCCTCTTTCTCATACACAAGGCCAAAGTTCATTCCACCGGAAACTTTCTCACATTCTTTGTCAACCAATATAAAGTATGTTACCAAATTATCACTGGGATACTAGGCAAGTCCAAGACTGTGGCATCTGTCCTTGTTCTGCTTTCAGAGGAGCAAGCTGCCAGCTCTCTACCTCTTACCTTTCTAGAAAGGAGGCAGGTGCCAGTCCACTGTGTCTCTCTTTCTGCACAAGCACACATCAAAGCCCCTAAGGAGTTCTGTTGAAGCCCCTCTCATTAGGCTTAGAATGAGAGACAGGCTCCTCCAAACCTTCTCTGGAACCCCCTAACAGTCTCTGGGACCCAAAATTTATTTTGAGGCTTCCATGGATACTTCTAATTTAATACCTTAGTGTACTCTTTAGCTAGATATCCTTGTTTTATCTGCAAAGCCATCCCCTTTCTCTTCTTTCTCAATACAGATTTTAACATCATAAACAAATCCTCAACAAAATCAAATAGCCAGAAGAGCCAGAGTTGGCTAAGAGCCATGAAAAGGTTTTATTTTTAATCCCTCAGAAGCAGACTTTGAGACAAGGACTCAAAACACAAGTGTTGTATTTGGAGGGCATCCCAGGAAACATCAATAGGGGAGTGGGGAAGTGAGGTGAGAAAGAGGGTAGCCCGTACAGGGTGTATTATCAAGCACATTGCCACTGTGGGCAACTAGAACTCAATACCACTGGGGAGCTCTGGGCAACAGTGTGGGACATGAGTCATCCCACGAGAGAAGTGAGGAGAAAGCTGGGGTAAGTGTCCACTGACTTCTGGTTGTCATGGAGTAATGCTTCCAGGACATTACTCTCCAGCATTTCAGTTTTGCCTGAATGTGTACAATAGGTTCCCACTGCCAGATAAGAGCCCTCAGGCAGAGACACAGCCATTATAGGCAGAGGCTTTCACAGGTGACTGCCAAGGGTGTGGGCAGGGCACTGACAGAATCCTGAACAGTGAGAAATGAGGGTTGTCTCCAAAATTGATTCTAACAGTCCAAAGAGGGAAATAATCCAGATATCCAAGTACACACCATGACAAGTGTCAGGGTCTTTTAAATTACAGGCTGTAAAGATTTTGCCCCCACCTTCCAGCAGCAATTTCATAGCATTTTGACTTTTATTGGATTAATTTCTCTGAGCTTTCACTCATACAAGGTGCCTGCTACTCAATTTAAGCAGCAACACCTCCACACAAGTTAAAATCACTGTGTTTTAATGAGGCCAAGCTTTGTAAGGTGGCTTACAGATGAGATTCTCTTTCTCGAGAAGTTCCCATTACTCATTAGTGCATGGCTAACACATATTTGGTTATTACGTTCAAATGTAAACACATCAACTTCTCAAGTTTACCTGCAGCGGGGGCACAGCTTATTGCATAATAAAAGTTAGCTACTTCGAAGGTGGGCTGGTTCTAAAAGGGAACTTTGATGTTCGTGTGAGCCAGGCTTCAGGAACACTCTGACCTGTAGCACATGAAGCTATAAGATAAGAGACTTGGTTTAGTTACCAGGCATTATACAGTTGTGGGAGAAGCTAGAGCAATAAAGATGCTGGGGAAAGTCAGAAAATCAAGGAAGTTATGACTATCAATCTGAGAAGAGGCATGCCTGGCCACCAAAAGAGGATTGTAAAGGAAGGCTTGTGGAGCAGGAAACTTGCTTCTGTGTGACTGTTGCCTCTGTGGGTATGTGGTCAAGCCTCTGGTGGTGGCCCTCAGGCCAGGCTTGGTCAACGGGGCAAGCAGAAGGGACAAGAAACAAGATACAGAGTAGAGGAGAGTGAGGATAAGCAGGGAATTGCCAGCATCTCTGTGACTGTCTGTCACCACATCTAACAATGACAACCTTCAGAGAGCAATGGCTGCTGCTTCACTTCTATCTTCTAAATTCTTCTTTTGGTCAACTCTAACCAGAACTGTACAGGGAAGAGGATTCTGAGAAATGTAACTCCAGTCTAACCAACTTAAAACACAGTTTAAACACAGTACTCAGTTTCTTTATAACTGGATTAAGGAAAGCAAAGCTACTTATTTATTTCACGAGGATATAAAATGAATAGTAACAGAAGGCATTTTGGATATGTATATATTTGTATTTTTCATCATATATTTTTATGAGAATATTTTGCACTCTCATTTGGGGAGATGGCAGCAGTCATATTTATATTTGACTTTAACATATAATAATGAGGAAAAGTTTTAAATTTTTCTAGTGCTGTCTTTTTCTGACATAATGATATACCACAGGCTTTAGAGAGCCATTATTTTAATTCATTGAAAATAAATTACTTAACTACATCCATTTTACCTTTTTGGCTACATGAAATTGGTTAGCCGTAAAAGTGTTGTTAGAGACAAAGAGCTTTAAAAACTGTTTTGTTTTGTTTTTTCCTTTAAAAAATTATGTTCTCCATTGCAAATTTTCTGAGTGGCCTTGAGAAATCACATGAAATTCCTATCTGTTGAGAAAAACTACTCAGCTCTAAATTTTGTGAAGAATAATGAGTCAAACTGATAGGAATGGACTTTGCTCAGAATGAGTCTGATAGGAATAGGAAGAGGGGATAAACTATCCATTCTGAGGCAGAGCTGCCTTTTTAATATTTCTAAAAGAAACAAAATTCTATCGCCCCAATAATGGAAACAAGGGTTTGCTCTAACAATCTATGTCATTGTAGCTTGCCTCAAAATACATTAATTGCTAGGACTCACTTAATCATGATGTACTTTCAGGATTCTTTTAGTAGTAATGGATAAGCAATATTAGAGTTTAAATTGGGGAAATTATTAAACAATAGAACCACAGATAACCATATAAGTCAGTCACTAAATATTTATAAAGAATCTACTATCTTATTTTTCTAGATACTGACTGAGATGCAGAAAAGTTTACTTCCTTACAACCACTGCTTGTTATGAGTTTATGCTTTAGTTGCTTAAACAACTCTATCATATGCAGTACCAGGACGATTTTCAAAATGTCGTAATTGTTTAATGTTTGAGTTGAATTTTGGTGACAGATACTTAACATAAAAAAGAGAAAGTTTTACAATCCGTACCCAGTTGGTCCATGAAGTCCTTTCGAGAGGTTGTATTTGTGTTAAGGTGTTTAACATAGAGAAAAACAAAACAAAACAAAACATTACTTTGATTCTAGAACATAGCATGATAAAATCTAGATTTGGTTGGCTCAAAAGAGCAGTCACGCTTTAAATAGGCCCTTCCACCTAGAGTTGCCAGACTTAGCAAAAAGAAATACAGGATGTCAAGTTAAATTTTCAGATAAAAATTAAATACAATTTTAATGTACGTATGTTCCATAAAATATTTGAGACATACTCATGTTAAAAAATCATTCATTGTTTATCTGATATTCAAATTTAATTGGGACTTCTGCATTTTATCTGTCAATCCTATTGAGAAATGAGTGACTGCTAAAATAGAATAAAACCACTCAGGTCAAATAAACATCAAAGGGCAAACCAACAGTCTTGGGGCCTCTGAAGAAGCCTTAAGAGCATAAAGCCAACTGTCAAGGAAGAACTTTTCTATATCCCTTACCCCCTAACTTCCCCTTCCTTCCTCTGGTAAAATCACAAAGAGCGTGCCCTTCCTTCACCTTAAACAGCCAGCCCATAGCAGCTCTTCCATTGGTAAAAGACAGAAAAGGAAACCGTAAATCCAATTCAGAGTTTTGATACACATAATTCAATATTGTAAATTCTGAACTGACACTGTGATTGTTCTGACAAATGATGTTATGATACTTTATTTTCTAAGGGTCAGCAGAAAAGTTTTCTTCAAAAGGCAGTAGAAGAATCATCTTCCCTGAATAAAACTGAAGGAATTCCCCTCATCCCAGAAAAAGAAGAAAATAGTACTTGATTCTGATTCTGCACATTCTGTCCCATGAGTCCTGCTATTCAGCAATATTCAGGTTTACATGAGTAAAAGTCCACAGGGTAAGTGGGAGAGTTGAAAAGATGGAAAAGAAATGGCAGTTAATGGACTACAAATGTCCTAATCACACCCGAACACCTACTTTCTAAGCAAACCTGTCTCCACTGTGAAATATCAAGACTGAGTTCATTTATGCCCGCAGCATTACATATCTATACATATGTAAAATATGGTTGGTGTCATGATAGGAAAGGGTTAATAATTACCTGTGAGAGAGAGCTCCTGAGTAGAAGGCCATATATTGCCACTGAGAAATTAATCAATGCTTCAAGTATAGCCTGGTCTGCCTATTTGACCAGAATAAGCCAAATAAGCCAGAATATGTTTGACCTTCGAATTATTCTGATGACCACAGAAAGGAGGGCATCCCATTTAGTCATGGGCTTCAGAACTTTTTAACTAAAAACAAATGTTTACTTTATAGTTATTTTTCCTATAACTATCCTATAAAAGAGAAAACATAGAAAACAGTCCATATTCCTGTAATAAAATGGAGGGAATCATATGGACATACTACATGTAGATACATCCTGTTATGTAGGAAAATGTTAGTTACATCAATAAAATTTGGATGACATTATTTTTAAAGCTTGGCTTTGGTATATAAGTTATTATTATTGATAGCATTGTATCAAGCTGGGACATACACATATTAAAAAATAAAAGGTATAGTAAGGCATAAAATGAAACACAGAAGTCTCTCACTCATATACCCCATCATCAATCTCATTTCATTCACCAGAGGCAACACCTTCAATGCCTTCTGTTTGAGGTTCTTCAGGTAACCATACAACTCTCTGTGATGAACTTAGGCTTCTACTTCTTGATTTATCTTGGTTCCCATTAAACAAACAAACGACAATTCATTTTTACTATCCTCATCTCAGCATCAACCTCTTTCTCTTGATATTTAAAAGTTATATTCTTATTTTTCCTCTTCTTGTTTGTACATTTAATTGAAATGTATAATCCTTCTTTGCTGTAGTATCAACAACTTTGCTATAGATTCAACTACACATGGTATTTGGCCCTCCACTTTATAATTACTTTCAGTGTTACCATTTACTTAATATTTAAAATATTTAAATAACCATGGTTTAGTTCTCGTTAAGTTATCCCTTGATTTATTCTAAAATAAATAAACAAAAAACTAGTAAGCAAAAATTACATAGTTATGACCATGTAAAAATTATTTATTGTTGAACCAAGTAGTATGAGTGGAAGAAGAACTATACATACAATTACCACAGGCGTATCACCTAGCAGCTATGTATATCACTTCTGTCTATATGCTACTAGTCAGAACTTAGTCACATAGTCACAAACAGTTTCAAGAGAGGTTGGGAAATGAAGCCTTTATTTTGAGAAGCCATCAGTCTAGTTAAGGGGGACACCCAGGAACTTCATCCCATGAGTTTCGGACTTGCCAGTACCCAGCCCTACATATTATTTACTTGCCAGCATCCCCTATAATCACATTTTTATATAGATATTTTCAAATATTTATATGTATGAAACACATCATGCAGATGAAGTCATATTATGTAGTTATGTTCTTTAAGGTAGGTTCAAGCTCTGCCTGATTTGTACTTTTTATCTTAAGAGATAGTATATACAAACACACACACATATATTTACATCCTACTATTGATTCTGAAACACATGAGGAGAAACTTAACAAAGTGAAGAAAAACTGATAGTAAAAAAAGTTCTAAAAACTATTCTGTTCATTAGGATATAATTAATGCAGACAGCCATTTGCAGTCACAAACTAATTTTTCCCCAACTAAACAGATTAAATTTAATAGTTATATTGGTTAAATGAGACAGAAAAGTGGGTCCTCTTGGCAAGTTTTTAAAAATAAATTTCAGTTATTATTAGACTCCTGAAAATTACCACATTTGGAAAGAAAGAGATATTCAGACATATTTAAAAAAAAAAAAAGATTTTTCTCAGCATCTGAAACAAATGGAACAAAAACTCTATTCAACCATAAATTTATGTTTCATAATGGAATCCTCTCATATAAGAATAACTTCCAAATCTTGAACACACTTTGGGTTAACAAAGAGTTGTCTTCATTATAATTGATAAATATAAGTGTATATTCAACCTTATAAGATGAATGAAATTGGTTTTACTTTCAAAAGCCCCCCTTCCTCTGAGATACATGATTAATTTTACAAATTAGTGTAACCTCGGCTTCAAAACACTCTGTAGAGCCAGCATTTCACTATTTTAACAAGTGTGCAATCTGCATCTATCTAGTTTTAGATCACATTTAACAAGAGGAAGAACCAGTATAGATGGACAACAAATGTTAGAATTCTTTGTCAATTTTCATGCATGAGTATTTTTAAGTTTTTGTTTGATCAAAGTTTATACTGAACAACTAATCAAATAAGAGAAAACAAAAACCAAGTTGTGTGTTATTCAAAACACTTTAATAAAATATTTACTTTAATATCAATGTAATGTGCTGTATCGAGGGCCTTCTAAGCAGTACCATACAGAAGGTGGGTTGCCTCCAAATTAGTATGCATATCTCCATTTTGATCCTGATATAAAAGGAGGGGGTAAATGGCAAGTTAAAGAGAGTCACTGAAAGCTCCTTTCATATAATTCTTGGTGCTTTAGAACACAGGATAGAGGTAGAAAAAAAATTACACTAAATGAGTGTTCTTTAAGGATTTCTGTGATTGGTTGGTTGTGCAGGTTTGAAAAACATAATTAAAGGCAGGGAAAAGCTTCCATGGCACAAAACATACTGTATCATGTTGGCCAGATCATAATACATAGTTAATTTCTTTAGGATATGATCAAACTCTGTGCCTCTGTTAAACATTTTAGGAGAAGATGACAAACTGTCTTTTGACTATACCCGGTTGCCTGTCATCCCAAATTTAATTTGGCTTGTGCATTAAAAATTAAAATTCTGATTTAGTTCTGATGTTAAAAAAATCAAAACCATACATACAAATATTGTGATTTCTTAATTCTCTTGAAAAATCATATTTAAGAATGCTGCGATAGAACTGATGGTGAAAATTGTGGGCTTTAGTTGAGTAGCAGCTGCTCTCTTTAAAAAGGCATGTGCTTTCCCAGTGGCAACAATACTCTCTCTTCTCTCTTCTCTTTTCTCTCTCTCTCTCTCTCTCCCCACTTCCTTCCCTCTCTCCTGTTTTCCCTCCTCCCAATATCTTTCTACTTCCATATCTCTGATTTTATTAATTCATCTCCCTGGTTTCTACAGGCACCAGTGCTTGCACTCCCAGGTCATAAATATTACTATTATTTTGTTTCTACTGTCCTCCTTCTTTTGCACTTTTAAAAAAATAATTGAAGTTGTGTTAAATGATAAGGAGTACTCATTCTCTCAAAGAAAAAAATTTTGATTGATAAATTATATAAAGCATGGTTAATTTATCCAGCAGAGTATTATGAAACCATTAATAAGAAAAATGAAAAAAAATGTTCAATATATTTTAAAGTGATCAAAAAAGTTGAAAAACATTATGTATAAAAATATACTTTTATGCTTATTCACAAGAAACTTTCAAAAGTAGTTTCTTGGAATTGAGAATGTAAGTTAATGGGTTGAGGTTGGGAAGGAATATTTTTGCTTACACTTTTACCCTTATTTACTGTTTATATTTACCATCAGCATAAATTGCTTTTAAAATTAAGAATAGTTTTAAGTTCCTAAATTGTATATCATTGAAAAATATCTTATATGTATGTAATTACTTTATTTGCAGAACATTTTCACATATATTATTATCTAATCTGGTCTTTGTTATAACTCTATGAGTTAGGCACTTGGATAATATACTCTTTTTTTCCAGATAAGTGAAAAAAATGAGAGAATTAATCAACCTACATAAGGACATATAGCCAGGGAGATTTAAAGCCAGAATCACACTAAGTGTCTCTGTCAACAGAGTCTGGGTTATGAAGTCATAATGAACACTGCTCCCATCTCAGTGGTTTCAAACCACAAAGATTTTTTTCTTTTTTTCCTTTGTCAAGTACATGTTCAGTGAGAGTTGGCTATAGCTCTGTTTCATGTTATTTTTATTGTGGAATCCAGGCTACTAGAGTGGCCAGTATCCAGTTCACTGATGGTCTTCATGGCAAAAAACTGGTCTTACATGGCAATGAAATCCTTAGCAACTTCTAATCACAACTCATTGGCCAAAATTGGGCATATACTTTATCCAATCACAAGTGCTCCAGTAAATTCAGTCTTGCCATATACTCAGAATTGAAGTGGGTGCAGAGATAGAATAGTAGGGAAACTTAACGACCAATACCCTAAAACCTCTAACTCCAGGTCTCATAATAAATGAATATAACTGTATGGATCTCTAAGTAACTCATTTAGAATAACACTTTCATTTAAAACTACCCTGATACAAATGAGTTAAAATATATACAAAGTTATTATACCCAGCAAAGCTATCATTTAGAAGTGAAGGACATATAAAGAGCTTCCCAGACAAGAAAAAGCCGAAGGAGTTCATCGCCACCACACCAGTATTACAAGAAATGTTGGAGGGACTTCTTTAAGAAGAATAAAATATATGTATCAAAAGTATGAATAATAAAATGGCAGTAACTACATATCTATTAACAAGTGCTTCAAATGAAAAACAATTAAATGCTCCAATCAAAAGATAAGGTAGATGCATGGATAAGAAAACAAGAAAGACCCTTATATTTTCTGCCTATAAGGGACTCACTTCAGATCAAAAGACACACACAGACTGAAAGGAAAGTCATAGAAAAAGATATTTCATGAAAATGGAAATGAAAAAAAAAATCTGGGATAGCAATACTTATAACAGACAAAATAGACTTTAAAACAAAGGCTATAATAAGAGACAAAGGACCCAGAAATCCTACTTCTGATTATTTATCTGAAAAACATAATACTACTTTAAAGGTACATGTGCATCCATATGTTCATTGCAGTATTACTTATAATAGCTAAGATATGAAGGTAACCTGGGTGTCCATCAATAGATAAATAGATAAAGAAGTGGTACATATATACAGTGGAATATTACTCATCCATAAAAATAAATAAATAAATAAATAAATAAATAAATAAATAAATAAATAAATGGAATTTTGTCATTTGCAATAACATAGATAGACCTAAAGGGTATTTTGCTGAGTGGAGTAAGTCAGATAAAGATAAATGTCCTATGATTTCACTTACATTGGAATATAAAGAACAAAATAAACAAATAAAACAGAAACAAATTCAACGATACAGAAAACATTTTGAAGGCTACCAGATGGGAGGGGGATTGGGAATGAAAAAGGGGAAGGGATTAGAGAAGTACAAATTAGTATTTACAAAATAATCATGGGGATATAAAATATAACATAAGGAATACAGTCTATAATATTGTAATAATTATGTGCTGTGTTAGATAATTAGGGTACTAAATTTATCAGGGCAATCACGTCATAATTTATATAAATGTCTAATCATATGTTGTATACCTGAAATTAATATAATACTGTACACCAACTATAATTAAAATATAAAAAAATATTTAATATACATATGGGAATGTGTGTGTGTATCATACTCATTTATCTTATATAACTCTATAAAAGTATCCAGTCCCGTTTTTCTTTTTTACTCACTTAGATTTCATTAGATTATTGTAGCCAGTAAGTGATTTGTCCTTCAGTAGGTAGAAAGAAACATTGAAGTTGAGCATCTCGCTGCCCACTTAGCCTTTTCAAGTACGGAACATTAACAGACAGAAAAGCCAGTAGCAGCCTATAGATAGCTTACCACACCGCATGCTACATAGTATAAACAACTATCTTCAAGCATTCACAGGCTTTTAACCTCAATAACCTGTCCTTAATCAAATGCCAATTTAGTAGCAAATTTTCTAAATAATGATGATATAACATTCATTAGAAAATAAAAGACATCAATTTCATTAAATATCATGCCTGGGCTGCCAGATAATCATGAACAAAGAACACTGATAAGCTGTGTTTTTTTCAAGCCAAGGGCAAGAATGAATGTAGTGAGTTATCAAAGAGACATATAGAAAGATGTTCCATTTTAGGAAATGTAACAGCAGCTGCTAATCAGGTGCAGGTGACTGAAGTATAGTTGACAAAATTTTAAGACTAGCAGGACCAAGAGTCTGATTAATAAAGTCCTTTTCAGAAAGGAAGCATATGCCGAGGCTAGAAAGTTGTGAGACATAAGACCTACAATTGAGTAACTTACAATTCAGGTGGGGAAAGGAGATAGGGAGACTAGCTGGGAAGATATTATGATAGTCCAATGAGGGGACAGTGACCTGGGATTAAATAAATAAATAAACAACTGGACTGGATAAGAAGGATGATTTTAAGGTCATTTCAAAGGAAGAATCCAGGATTTGGAAACCTAGTAGATGTGGACTGTCAAAGAGAAGTGAGAAGATCAAGACAAAAAAGACTAACTGCCACACACTTACAAGTATGTGTGTGTGCACATACATAGAAACACACACACACACACACACACACACACACACACACACAGATATAACAATTGTTTCCTGGGATAGAAAGCCACACACACACACACACACACACACACACACACACACACACACATACACACACACATAACACTTGTTTCCTGGGACAGAAAACAGATTACTTGTTATCACTAACAGAAACAGACAATTTAAAGGGTTTTTGTTTTTCCTTGAATATAAGAAGTTTTCCTTTGAGTTCAATCTTGGTTATGTTGAATCTGAGATGATAAGGGACTTGGGCATGAAATAGTTTTTCAGGATTATTCTCTTTGTAGAACTTGCGTTCAAGAGAGAGCATGAGGTAACAGTTACTGTTTTAGAAGTCATCCACATGGGGAGATTCAAAGATACATTTTTAAATCATCCATAAATAGGTTGTCTCTTACTATAAATCAGCTCATTTGAATTTTTTTTTAATTTTTGCTTTATGTACTGTTATTCTACCTTGTTCTAGGAAGAGTTTGAGAAGGCCAAAGATTAAAACCACATGAAACACAAGAGATAAAGGGGAAAACGTTTCAATGTATAATTTACTTAAGTGAGTACTTGAAGTATTGAGAGTAAATATATTCTCAAAAAAGAAAGGACACTGAGGAGAGGGCATTACCCATAGGGGAAGTCTAGACTTATCAAAAGTTCTGCTATTCAGGAAGTGAAGGGGAGAGGCATAGCTAATAGAAGAGGGACCTCAGAGCAGGAAGAACAGAACTTTCTCAGAAATCTTGCTCTCCTGTTCTGATGGCCATTTTTCATGTTTTAGAATATTTTTCAAAAAAGCACTTCAGTATAATGAAGTTCCTTCAGTAATAATAAGATCATTTTTCACAGCTATTTTGGTAGACAGTCCAAAATTGTGCTGTTATCAGGAAAAAAAATGGTCTGGAGAGAAATCAACCAAGAGAATATCAGAATAAACCAACTGGTTTGAAGCTATTTTATATAAAATAAATTTGTGCATAATGAAGATCTTTCTTTGCTAGGATACCCTAACATGTGTGATTTATAAATTTATCAGCATAATTTATAAATTTATTTAAGAAGTAAATCAAAGAAGAAAGCCAGGTTTCACAATACAATCATGTGTCACTTAATAGGGAGATGTCTGAGAAATGCATCGTTAGGTGATTTTGTTGTACAAACATTATATAGGGCACTTACATTGCTCCTAGGAGACAAACTTGTATACCATATCACTGTACCAAATACTGTGGACAATTATAACACAATGGCATTTATGTAACTAAACATATCTAAATGTAGAAAAGGCACAATAAAAATGCCACGTAAAAAATTAAAATTAGTACACCTGTATAGGATACCTACCATGTTGAATCAGTCAGTGACTAATGGATGAATGTAAAGGCCAAGGACATTGCTGTACACTATTGCTGATTTTATGAATAGTGTATACTTATGCTACACTAAATTAATTTTTAAAACATTTTTCTTGACAGCAGCTTGAGAGGCTCCAGAGACATACAGGGAAAGACTGAGTTGTATGGATTTGAGGTGTGGACTAAAGAGACAGTCACCATTGGCCCTATGTTGAGCCCTCCTTCCACATGGCCAAATCTGAAGCTGCATTGGCCTGGTGAACTCTGCTTGCTCTAGCCTACTGACTCCCTGAGACCCCACCTTACCTAACTCATGCACCTCCTGAGGCTCTTTCAGCAGAAGGCAGCAGGCATTGGCCTGCACTACAGTCTTTCTTAGACAACTCTCAGGGGACACAGGCTCTAGGTGAGTGGCGGCTGGTCTCAGAGTGCTCCGAGCTTTTGCTGAGTGGCCCCAGGCTCAGCATTTGTACAAACCTGAACCCAACCTGATGATTCACTGAGACTCTACTTCAACCAACTTGCATACCGCACAAGCTTTCAGTGGCTGGGCTTCAGGGGCAAAAGGCAAGCAGCAGCAGGCTTTAGGGTGCAGCAGCAGGCCTTTTCCTGAGCTGCCTTGGGCAATGTCTGGTAACAGCTTGCCTCAGTTCACAGCATGGCCTCTCCCACACACTACCAGGTACACAAGGCTATCAATTAAAATCGAAGGTAAAATAAAGAGCTTCCAAAACATGAAAAAGCTAAAGTATTACAATAAATGTTAAAGGGAATTCTTTAAAGGAAAAAAGGGAGGAAATAAAACATAAATATGAGCAATAAAATGGCAATAATTATGTACCTATCAATAATCACTTGAAATGTAAATGGATTAAATGCTCCAATCAAAAGACATAGGATAGCTGAATGGACAGGAAAACAAGACCCATTCATATGCTGTTTACAAGAGAACCACTTCAGAATGAAAGTAAAGAGATGAAAAGAGATATTTTGTACAAATGAAAATGAAGAAAATCTGGGGTAGATATATTTATGTCATATGAAATAAATTTTGAAACAAAGGCTATAAAAAGAAGCAAAGGACATTTCATAATGATAATGAGATTAATCAAAGAAAAGGATATGACACAAAAACATTTATGTACCAAACATAGGACCACCTAAATATATAAATATTGATTGACATAAAGGGAGAGATCAATAACAACAAAGTCATAGTAGGGAATTTTAACACCCCATTAACACTAATGACCAGACCTTCTAAACAGAACATCAACAAAGGAACAGTGGCCTTAAATGATACACTAGAGCAACTGGAATTAATTGATGTTTTTAAAGCATTTCACCCAAAGCAGCAAAATGTACATTTTTTTCAAGCATAGGTAGAATATTTTCCAAGGTAGACTACATGCTAGGCCACAAGAAAAAAAAAAAATTAAAATAATATAAAGCATATTCTCTGACCACAATGGCATAAAGCTAGAAATCAATTACAAAAAAAAAAGTGAAAAATACACAAACAAATGGATGTCAAATAGCATGTTCCTAAACAATAAATGGGTTAACAATAAGGTCAAAGAGAAAAATCAAAGTTATCTTGAGAAATTCAACATAAAAACAGAACAACCCCAAATCTATGAGACACAACACAATTGGTCCTAAAAGGAAATTCATAGTGATACAGACCTATCTTAAGAAATAAGAAAAATCTCAAATAAACAATCCAACCTTACATTTAAAGGAATTAAAAAGCACAGCAAACAAAGCCCACATTGAGTAGAAGGAAAGAAATAATAAAGATAATAATAATTAAGGAAATAGTGTCTAAAAAAAAAAGAACAATGTAAATGACCGATGAAAACAAGAACTGGTTCTTTGAAAAGATAAACAAAGGTGATAAACCCTTAACCAGACTCATCAAAAAAAAGAGAGGACCCCAAAAAATAAAATTAGAAATGAAAGAGGATAAGTAATAGCTGACTCCACAGAAATATGAAGGATTATATGAAAATATTATGAGCAATTATATGTCACCAAATTGGAAATCTGGAATAAATGGGTACATTTTAGAAATATACAATCTTTCAAGACTGAGTCAAGAAGTAATATAAAATCTGAACTGACCAATTACTACAAACAAAATTGAATCAGTAATCAAAAAACTCCCAATAAACAAAAGTCCTGGACTGAATGGCTTCAGATAAATTTTACCAAACATTCAAAAAAGTATTCACAAACTATTATTCACATACTATTCCAAAAATTTCAAGAAGAGGGAAGCCTCCCAAGCTCATTCTATGAGGCCACCATTACCCTGTTTCCAAAACCAAAGACATTACAAATAAAGAAAATTATAGGCCAATATCTCTGATGAACATATATGCAGAAATCCTTAACAAGATACTAGCAAACCAAATTTAGCGAGACATTAAAAATGTCATACACCATGATAAAGTTGAATGTATTCCTGGGAGGCAATGTTAGTTCAATATCCGCAAATCAATTAATATAAGACACCACATTAACAAATTGAAAGATAAAAGTCATATTATTATATCGATAGATGCAGAAGAAGCATTTGACAAAATTAAGCATTCACTTATGTTGAAAACTCTCAGCAAAGTGGTAATAGAGAGAACATACATGACAAACCCTAAGCTAACCTAACACTCAATGAGGAAAAGCTAAACGCATTTTCCTTATAACCAGAAACAAGACAAAGACGTCCACTTTCATCACTTTTTCAACATATTATTGGACTTCCTAGCCACAGTAATGACACAAGAAAAAACAGGCGTCCAAATTGTAAAGGAAGAAGTAAAACTGTTATTTTTGCAAATGACATGATAATATATAGAGAGAACCCTAAAGATTCAACCAAAAAAAAAAAAAAAAAACTGATAAATGAATCCAGTAAAGCAGAATACAAAATTAATATTCAAAATTGGTTGTGTTTTTATATACCAATAACAAACTATCAGAAAGAGAAATTAAGAAAACAATCTCATTTATAATTGCATCAAAAAATAAATAAAATAACTATAATAAATTTAATCAAGAAGGTAAGAGACCTGTACTCAAAAAATTATGACACTGAAATGAGAAACTGAATGTACAAATAAATAGAAGCATATACTGTCCTCATGGATAGGAAGAACATCATTAAAATTTCCATATGACCCAAAGCAATCTATAGATTCAATGCAATCCCTATGAATTGCATTGGGATTGGTAAAAAAAATACCAATGGTATTTTTCACAAAACTAGAATAAATAATTCTAAAATTTAATGGAACCACAAAAGACCCTGAATAGACACAGCAATCTTCAGACAAAAAGAACAAAGTTGAAGTTATCAGGCTACCTGATATCAAACTATAATGCAGGTCTACAGTAATCAAAACAGCATGGTATTGGCACTAAAACAGACACATAGATCAATGGAACAGAATAGAGAGCCCAGAAATAAATCCACACATATGTGATCAATTAATCTATGACAAAGGAGGCAAAAATATACAATAAAGACAATCTATTCAATAAATGTTATTGGGAAAACTGGACAAATAACATGCAAAAAATGAAACCGAACCACCTTCTTACACCACATACAAGAATAAACTCAAAATGGATTAAAGACTTAAATATAAGAACTGAAACCATAAAAATCCTAGAAGAAAATATAGGTAGTAAACTCTCTAACATTCAGTAACATATTTTCTGATATATCTTCTCAGGTTAGAAAAACAAAAGAAAAATAAACAAATTGGACTACATCAAACTAAAAATTTTTTGCACAGCAAAGGAAATTATCAACAAAATGAAAAGACAACTTACTGAATGGGAAAAGATACTCACCAAGAAGGAGTTAATATTCAAAATTCATTCATAACTTATACCACTCCACACCAAAAAAATCTAACAATTCAATTAAAAAATTGACAAAGGACCTGAATAGACATTTCTCTGAAGAGGACATACAAATGGCCAATAGGCATATGAAAAGATGCTCAAGGTCACTAATCATTAAAGAAATGTAAATTAAGACCATAATGGGATATCACCTCACACCTGTCAGAATGGCTATCATCAATAAATCAACAAGTGTTGGTGAAGATGTGGAGAAAAGGGAGCACTCATGCACTGTTGGTGGGATTGCAAATTAGTGCAGCCACTATAACCACTATAGAAAACAATTTGGAGATGACTCAAAAAATTAAAAATAGGACTATCTTATGACCCAGCAATTCAACTTCTGTGTATTTATCTGAGGAAATCTAAAACACTAATTCAAAAAGATGTATGTACTCCTATGTTCATTGCAGTGCTATTTATAATAGCCAAGATATGAAAGCAACCTGAGTTCCCATTAATAGATGATTAGATACAGAAGAGGTGAGATATTCATATATATATGAATATATATATACACATGTGTGTGTGTGTGTGTGTGTGTGTGTGTGTGTGTGTGTGTGTGTATATGAATGAATATTACTTGGCCATAAAAAAAAAAAGAATGAAACCTTACCCTGTGTGACAACATAGATGGACCTAGTAGGTATCATACTAAGTGAAATACTTCAGACAAAGATAAATGCCATATGATATCACTTATTTGTGGACTCTAAAGAACAAAATAAATGAACAAACAAAATAGAACCAATTCATGGATACAGAGAATAAACTGATAGTTGCCAGGTGGGAGGGGAGTTGGGGAGACTGGTGAAAAAGGAGAAGGAATTAAGAATTAAAATTTGTGGTTACAAAATAGTCACAGGGATGTAAAGTACAGCATAAAAAATATAGTCAATAATATAAAAACTAAGTATATTGCTAGGTGGATACTAGACTAATTAAGGGATCATTTCATAAATTATATAAATGTCTAACCACTATGCTATACACCTAAAACTAATATAAAATAATATTGAATGTCAACTGCACTTGAAAAAATATATATTTTTCTTTCTCCAATGAAGAATTAACTTTAGCTTACTATATTTTTTTACTTTATAAACTTTTTTAACTTTTCAACTCTTAAAAACAGCTCATAAAATACATTGTATAGCTATAAAAAATATTTTCTTTCTTTATATTCTTATTCTATAAGCTTTTTTTCTATTTTTAACTTATTAAAATTTTTATTTGTTACTTTTAAACTTTTTTTTTGACTAAAACATAAACACTTGCATTAGCGTAGGCCTACACAGAGTCAGGACCATCAATATTATTGTCTTTCACCTCCACATCTTGTCCCATTGGAAAGTCTTCAGACACAATAACACACATGGACCTGTGATCTCCTATGATAATGATGGCTCCTTATGGAATACCTCCTGAAGGACCTGCCTGAGGCTCTTCCTAAGGAGAGGTCGCTCTTTTCTGAAATATGTCCATGGTGGTTTGTTTCTTTTTTTTCATCATAGATTTGCTTGTAAGTTGACTGTATCATGAACATTTCTCTCTATTAATGAAAACCTTTCAGTGTTGGGGGTCCCATTTTCTAAATTTTTAAGAATCTTGTAGAAGTCCGCAAAAATTTCTGCCATTCCTTCACTGTGAATTTTCTTAGGGGTTCTACTTCTTTTTCTCCTGTAGTTTCCTTTCCTCTTCTTCAGCTATGTGTTCTTGTTCCAGTTCCAACAACTTCTCTTCAGTCAGTTCCTCAGGAACCACCTCCAGGCACTTTCAATGTCACCTTCATCCATACACAGGTTAAAGTTGTTTTTCATATCAACCACAGCCTAGTTGATTTCTGCAACTTCCTCATCCTTGGCAAATCCTTTGAAGTCAGAACCTCTTGAGTGTCTTTTTCCAGATGCCATTCATATACTCTGGCGATATCACCCCAAGTCCAAGCAAGGTTCTTGATATAGTCACTGGTGTTGTAATCCTTCTGGAAATACATCATTGTCTTTTCAGTGTATTCTTCAGTTAAAGCAATAGCCTGGGCAATAGGTCCTCCTTAAATAGCAGACCTTAAAAACTGCTATAACTCCTAGACCTATTGGTTGAATCAAAGAGGTGGTATTTGAAGGAAGGAGGCCACTTTGTTATTGGGATGAAGATCACCAATGAAAGGAAGATGCCCAGGAGCATTATCAATAATAAGAAAAATCTTGAAAAGTATGTTATTCTCTAAACTATATTTCTCTATTTTGTTGATTCAGCAATTCAGTAGGGCATCTTGAGAGAGGAGCTGGGTCATCCATAGCTCCTTATTGTTCCTGTAGTACACAGGCTGTGTGTACTTATTGATATTTGAAGACCCTGGGGTTCTCACTGTGCCAAATCAGAAGGATTTCAGTTTGTAACCTTGCAATATTGCCCCTAAGCAATATTTTTATTTTGTATTTAAAAGCCTTAAAACCTAGTACTGACTTGGACTCCTTATGGATGAAAGTCCTTTCAGGCATCGGTTTCCAGAATAGAGAAGTTTCATCCATACTGAATATTTGCTCATGTAAGTAATTTTCCTCCACAATCAGCTTATGTGGCATTTCTAAAAATTTTTCAGCTGCCTTCATATCAGCACTCACAGAATCAACACTCAGTTTCACATTATGCAATGAATAACTATTCTTGAATTGTTTAAACTACCCAGAGCTAGCAGCAAATTTAACATCATACTTGGGTCTAGACTTTTCTTTCAACATTGCAAAATTTTTACTTTGATTATGATCACTATGGTGCTGAGTGGGATATACTTCTGTGTCTAGTCTTCAATCCAGGTCAGAAATTTCTCCATGTCTGATGTAGGCCCTTCTCAAATTTTTGTTAGTCTCATTGCCTTCGATGAAGCAGATTCTTTTACAGTTTCTGTCACTTTATTCCTGTTTTTCAAGATTGTAGCTAGGGTGGAATGAGACATGCCTGACTAGCAAGCAATAATCATGACTTATTTTTCACTTTCATAGTCTTTAATCACTTTCAATTTTGTTACTGGCAACATTAGCAGTAGATTTCATAAGCTTAGCACAAGAGAAGATGATCCAATCAAGAGACATAGCAAACATGAGATGTATGAGGTTGTTATTGGTGCGACATGGCATACTGTTTTTCAGTAATTTTTCCTATAAGTAGAAAGAGTAAGCTCTAAAATAATGATAAAAATAACAATATAGTAAATACATAAACTAGTATCAGTCATTTATTATTATTTCAGGTATTATGCACTGTACATAATTCTACTGTACATATTTTCATATGACTGGCAGTACAGTAGATTTATACCTTCATCACCACAAACATGCCAGTAATGCATGCCAGTAACATCGAGCTACAATGTTAATATGGCTACAATGTCACCAAGTTACAGGAATTTTTCAACTCTACTTTAATCTTATGGTACTATCATCATATATGTAGTCTGTTGTTGACTTTACTATGCAGCACATGACTGTAGTTTCATATAACATGCTGAACCTAATGTGTTTTGAGCATTATGTAGAAATGACTGTAAACACTATTTCTTCCCTAGGTATTAAAAATGTGCCAGAAAATCCTTCACTTCTCATTTTCTACAAAGGCTACTAGCATGAATAACATGCCTCATTGCCATGGCTAAGTGAACTTAAGGGGAGAAAAAGACAAACAAGGTCAGGGCACTCTTACAGAGGTGAGAAAGGTGTCCTGTTTTACCAGGTGCTTGGGATTCCCAAACTGAGTCCCTAACCTCAGACACTGTTTCAAAGAATATTAAAAATTTAACTGAGTGGAGCTGTGTATTCTGATTAAGGTCTTCTGTTTCCTGCTAATATACACCCAGGGCATGGTAAAAGCCACAATAAACTTGTTATTGATATATCTTCTTTAGTTGTTGGAGGCCCTAAATAACCTCCTTTTTTTCTTGATCTGTATCAGTTTAAATATTGTTAGGTTCTCTTAGAAATCGCTGCACTGGGGATCCCTTGTGTGTTCAAAGGTTGTGATACAAGAGTTTAACAGCTTCAATTCAGTAATTCTCAACTGTTTTGAACCACAAATGGTTCAGTTATGTAGAAAATTCTTACATTGCCTCATGGTTCAGGTGCTGCATTTTAACACTGATTTATTTTTAGATTAAACTTATAATATGCATAAATATTATTGAATATGTCTATGGATAAACAACTGCATGGAATGTTATATCCATTAGAGTCTCAACAGGAAACAGATGGTACTTTCAAAATGAGTAATTTGAAAATGATTAGTAAAGAGGCATTTACAAAGGTGTGAGAAGGGTTTAAAAACCATTGGGGCCAGTGCTATTCTCTCAGGCTAGTAAGGGTGGCACTGTCACTATCCACAGCCAAAAAGCATGAAGGGGAGGAGCAGTTACCAGAATGTGGAAACAGAAACAAGAAATAAACATCTCACGTTTATTCTCCTCCCTTCCCTGAATTTCCTGGTGATGCTGTCCATCAACCAAATCCAATAGGAAGCCAGAAGGCAGGGAAGCGCATTGAGACAGTCTATATAAACCACCTTTCATGGGCAGAGAGAATAGGAAGAAGATGAAGAGTGGTTTTGGAGGGCAAATGGAAGACATCCAGGAGAGATGCACTCACTGACTCAGGGGAAGTGTGTGTGTTAGTACAGAAAACAGGAACAATCTTTATTATTGTGTTTTGAATTTTAAAACTATATACTCTTAGGGCACTAAGACTTTAAGCATAGTCAAAATGTCTTGGCTAATATCAAGATACAGAAAAGTGTTCAAGAGAAGTGAAGTAGAGGAAACAGCTCCCTCTACCATCTGTGCTCTCTGGTTGGGGGAAAGAGAAAAGAAAAAAGGTGATAAGTTATGGAAGATCTATAGGTCCAGGGGTAGAGAGGCCTGTGCCAATAATCCAAAAGGAGCTACTCAGGAAGAGACAAGCCCCACGGAGAGAATGTGAGCTTGCAGCATTGAGATGAAGTGCAAGAGACTCAAGTTGATGAGGGGAGCCAAGTGCAAAACAACAGGGAATGGTGGGGACTGTGCAGAACTAGAGAGTACATATCCCATATAAATTGGGGGGTAGGGGGCAGGTAAGCACCAGCCAGCTGCAAGGGAAGCACCCATGCAAGAATGCTGGCGCTAAGTCAAGGCATTTTTAATTTTTTAAGAGATCAGAAAACAAGATTACTTGAGAACAGAAAACAAGATAAAACTTGGTGAGCAAAAAAAAAAGTGTCTGTGGACCAAATTCAGAACATGACCTAGTCCTAGGCAGATGGAGTCCTAGAGGCTTGCTGTGCCCTAAGAAAGGTGCCAAAGCATCAGGGAGATTTGCTAGACCTAAAGGGACATGTAGACTGGAATAAAGAACACATCAAGGTAGACTTAGTACCAATGAAGGTCTTTCTTCTACCCAGGCCCTGACTCAATACAAGCTTCCAGGAATGATGCTAGAACCCAGAAAAGAGGAAAGGAATGGCAAACAAGTGAGCTTAAATTTGTTTGCCATGTCCACAGAATCAGGACCCAAAAAGAAATAGAGCTGTTGGAAAATAAAGTAGCCATCACTTATTCACATTCCTTAGTTCCCTCCAGTAAGGTCTGGCTTTAAATTTGCAAGACATAATCTATGCTCCTTGCCCACCTGTTCTACCACTCTGTTGGAGGGATGTAAACAGAGCTGATCACTGGGATCACCTGATTCTATTCTATGTAACTACGGACTTGCTGAGCTTCTGATGATGGGATTTCAGGTGCTGTGACAGGGATCTCCCTGTTTCATTCATAATCCTGGGGAAGGGGTTTGTGGTGAAAGATGACTACACTGAGATGATTCAGACCCTGCCCTGTAGTGGCCATAATTCACTGTGGGACCTAGAACAAGCTGCTTTTTCTCTGCTTGGTCAGAAAAAGTGAGAGGCAGGGGTCAGGACCTAGCTGAATGCTAAGGTCCTATTTCATTGTAGGATGCTATATGTGGTCATTGCCAGTGTAAGCACACTGGAAATGAATGAGTATTCCATTCATGAGAAAGCTTATCATTTTTGGTATTCTTCCAAACAAATTCAAATTTTCTTTTTACAGAATGAGATTAGCCATTTTCCTGCCTTTGCCAGGCACTTGAGAAACGTGGAATTCGTACATTTCTCCTGCATTTTTCTTCTTTTTCACCACTCAGCAAATTCTCTGAAGGATAGGTTATGAAAATAACCTATAGAATTTCACTTTCTATTTGTCATGGAGTAATTTATACCCCAAGGAAACAAAACGCTTTCTCTTTTTTTTTGTTTTTGTTTTTTGTTTTTCTTTCACGAGTAGAGTCTAAACCCAGGAACCACGTGTTTATTACTCACGATTCGGGTCTCCAAACTTTTCTGAAAACCCTCCACCAATCCTCTTGTCCCTGAATTGCTTCAAGCTCTCTAGTTTTCTGGAATCCTACATGGCATATAAATCAGTACCACATATTTTTCTATCTTTTCAAGTCCTATTTCAATCTATGTAGCTAAAAGATCTCTGTCAAATTATAACATTTTGTCACATTAAACATGAAATGGAATATTTCAATATTAAAACTCAAAGCAATGATAAATTAAGCAATCAATGGCAAGAAGGTACATATCTGAAATATATGTATATGTATATGTGTATGTATATGAATATATCTGAAACATATATGTATAAATATATATGTGTGTGTGTGTATATATACAGATATATATGTGTGTATGTATATATATATATTATTCAAAATTTAGAAATGGTGTCCTTAAAAAAGTCTAGAGGTAGGTGTTTGTCAGAAGTTGGGAATGTGGCCAAAAATGAGCATTTGGAACTTTGCTCAATATTAGGCAGATGTTAATATTACTGAGAAAATTATCCTGGCTGACAGATATCCTCCAATGACTAGGAACTATACCATAAACAAAAGTTTGTTCATGTCCTTTCTGGCTATAGAATTATATAATTTAAAAAAGTTCAACTTCTTGGTTTGTTCTTCTTCAAATAGAGATCGACTATCAGGTTCCAATTTTTAAAACCACATAATTTACTGAACTGAGTCAATAACAATGCTCAAATTTAAAAAAAAAAAAAAACACTAATTATGATGTCCAGAATACATATAACAAGTCATATCAACAAATTAGATAAATGGCAAGAATTTCCACCAAAAAGTGAGTTCTAAAAAAAATGAAAAAAAAGAAATATTTCATCTACTTCAATCAATCATTAATACTTCTGGTAGACTTGATCTCTATCCAAGGAGCTTAGTAATAGCCATAAACACATAGTTCAGCTCAAGACCTGAACTTCATAATTGGATGAGAGTGTTAAAAGCCAAGACTCCAGAGTTACTTAAATATATTACAAATATGACAAATTGTCACGATGAACGGTTCAGCCCAAAAAACATGAAGCATAGCTAAGAGGTTGCTCAGCAAAACAGAAAATAAAGCCATCTGCTGGACAATGCTCTGATGGGGTCTAAGAAACACTATTTTAAACCCACAGAGGAAAACTATACATGGGGAGTTCTCAACCTGAAATGGCAGAAGAAACAGCAAACTACGGTGAGGTGGAAGGGGGTGAAATTTGACATAAGGGTCCCCTACTGTCATGCCTTCACCTCTGTCCTAACTGGCCACTGCAATAATCTGCTTCAGTACAATCCCACCAGTAGAAATACAGTCCTCCTATAAAATCCCTGGCTAAAGGCTACAACATTAGGATACTGGGTGGGGAACAGTGACAGGGTGACAGATTAAACCAACATCACTATGATGTAAGCTAAGTTTGAGGAGTAAAGGGAAGAAATAGGACTATCCAACTGTATTGTTGAGGAGGGCAGCTTTAGGGAACTTAAAAGTGATGAGAGAATCATACCTTGGCATAGTTCCCAGCAAACTGACTTGTTCTCCCTCTAAAGTATGGGCATGCTTCACATCCAAGAAAACCCTTATAGAAACCTTGGGAGAATAAGTTCCACTAAATAGGATCAGCAAAGACTCTCAGGCATCAGACACTCCAGAAAATTTGAGAGCATCCAGAACTTTACAACTACATTCAGATGATAACATTATTATGTTGAAAAAATTACTCTTAGATTTAGAAAAAAAGAAAAAAACAATGATGATAGAAGTAAAACCGGATGTGGGATGCCAGGTGTAAATATTCACTCTCTCCTGTTAACACCTCATTCAGTGCTGCCCTCTCTCTTACCCTTAGCAAAGAGTAAGGTGGCTTCTGTTTATTTGTCTGTTGCATCCTTTTCCCCCATCACCATCTACTTCCCCTGAAATCTGACACTGTGGTTTAATTGGCTTGTCTTTACTAGGTCCTCAATTCTTTGTTAACCTAATTAATTGACATTTGGCATTCTTTGACTGCATATTTGTGTGACCAAATCACATGAAGCTCTACTCCATATCATTGTGTTTCTTGGCCTTTACATCACCTGATTCACTCACACAAGATAGCAATAGAACATTTCTTGCCTTCCTCAACCCAAGTACCTGAAAAGATATCTTCAGAGCAGCCAACTAGGAACCATCACCTAGCTTCCATACTGGCCAGGCCTGAGCATATACTCATGAGGTATGTGCTGGTTCCTCTATATTAAACATAGGCCCTAAATAACAAGTGAAATATCTTCTGGAAGTGCTGGATTCCAGAAGTTACAGTTCTTCACTTCAAGCATACTAGAGTCACATACATGAACAAGTAGTCTCTGGCCATTCACATTCATGAAGCTCCAAATAGGTTTATCTTATATTTTACAATTTTCTTGGCCACAAACAATATGAGAGACCAGAAATAAAACATAAGAAAAATATACTGCTAACCTCAAAGAACATTTGGAAAGAATTCATTGGTGAATAAATTGGAAGCTCTCCCGAGGTTGTAAATAAAACCTCATTTATCACCAGATATCTCACTTCCTCCTTTATAAATAAGATTTTAGTATACAGTCTTTTTTTGAAATGATTGGAAATATAAGTCAATCATATACATAAACTAGTTTTGAAGTGAAAATTATTCATAAATATAAATGTGTTTTAAAATCTTAATATTTCTACTTCCAATCACACCAAAGAATTACTTTGGGGGGAGGAGATGTAAGATTACTTCTTACATCCTAATAAGATGTTACTAACTAGATGGCAATTATTCTAAGCACTTTACTTACATTATCTTATTTACCATTCTTGATAACCCTGTGTGCAATAGGAATTACCATTCCCATTTTATAGATGAAGAAACTAATGAACAGATGTTCATATGATTAATACATGGTAAGGCCAAAATTTGCAACCAGGATGTCATCAACTGTGGCTCAAAAATAAAAAAAAAAATTAAAATTCAAACAGTTAAAAATAAAGGCAGGGTATACTATCAAGGAGGAGAAAGTGACTATAAAAAGAGAAATCCTTTCTTTATAATGTTTGCCTCTTTTAGATTCTATCCCCAACACACTGACAAAAAGGCCAGTACATTTTTTACAATGTACATATTACAGTCTTAGCCTAAATGTCATCCTAAAGAGTGGAATTATAAAGGTCCAGGTAAAGGTGTAAATAGCAATACCTGCTCTGGATGAGCAACTTCATTTAAAAATGCCAAATAAGAAAATTCTGCATTAATTTTCCACACTCATTTTTTTTTCCCAGCAAGGTTTCGAGAAAATAATTTGAGGAAAGTATGGCTTTTGAGCATCTTTCACTAACATCCATTGAAATCATCCATTGCCCTCATATCCCTTTTAGGTGATTGAGCTCCTAAAACTAATTTAATTTCCCAAAGTGGTTGACTTGGATTAAAAAATATAAAGATGTTATTTCTAGTACTATAATACAGCAAAAGATTATAAAGTTTCCGAGAGCAAACCACATGTAAGTAAGCAGGAAACTGAACTTTATAATTAGCAAAAAAGAAGAGAAGCTTTGGCTTTTTTATGTTCACACTTTTGGTATAGTTAGTGCTAAATTAATTTTGCTTGTCTATGTGCCAAATCTGGAATTGCTTGTCGATACTATGTTTCTCTAAAAATACAACTGTGGGTACAAAATGGTGATGTTATTATGTGTGTGTGTGCAGTTAAACACTGAACTTTAGTGCATTTTTGGGATAACCTTATTCCTAAGTTACAGTGGGCACAGAGCTCATGAGCTAAATTGAGTTATTAAGCAGTGGTACTCAAACTTCAGTGTGTATCAGGACTTGTTAAAGTACAGATTACTAGGCCCCATCCTAGAGTTTCTGATTCCACAAGTCTGGAGGGAAGCTCAATAATTTGCATATCTAATCCAATCCCTGTGATGCTGATGGTGCTGATCTAGGAACACACTTTGAGAATCACTGAAGTAGACAAAGGGGAAGTAAGTAGGTGGTTATCATAGTCTGTTGGAATCATCAATTATCTACTGGTTATAGAAATGCATTATCAATCAGGATTTACTAGTTGTCTTTCCAGATATAAAACTGAGCCAAGAAGATGGATCATATTTTAATATGAAAGAAAAAAATATATGTCCTGTATCATTTCTGAGAAACAAGGTCTAACGAAAAAGAAAATACACCTATTAGAACTAATAAAAGAAGGGTAAGTTGCCTAATTGTAAATACAAATAAAACTAATACACATTGGTCAAGAAAATTAACTTAAGTATTTATTTGTGGTTTATCTTCTCTCCATTTCTCACTCATCTACTCTATATATAGGGAGAGAGGGACAATTAATTCTCCATTCCCCTTGCCTTAGACTTTGGTGTTGCTTCACTGAAAGCAGAAGTTGCCTGTATATAGCTGGTCTGTCTAGTTTTTGTTTTCACTGAAGCCTGATAACTTTAAAAAAATTATGGCAGGAAGAAAAGGGGGAGCAAGGCTGGCAGTGCAAATTGCCCATGGGTAAGAAGGGAAAAAAGTTTGCATATTCCTTAGGATTTTCTGGCAGGACCCTAGGGAAGTAAGAAAATGGTTGAAATCGGATCAAGCCTTGGAACAGGATCTCTCAGCCTAGTTAAAGGCCCCGTGGCCCCTTGGCATGAGCGCAGCACAAATGTCCATGTCTTCCTGGGGCCATGAGGGTCTGACAGTGGCAGTCTCAGCAGGCTCTCTGATGGAATTGAGCTATGCCTTATTTCCTAAGTATAAAGTAAGTGCCTCAGTGATGTCAAGGAGAGACAGAAAGTTCCATAAGGGCTGGGAATGATTTATTTTCCTGACAGTTCAGCGGGATGGAGAAGGGGTGGGTGATAGCCTCAAGGTGAGACTAAATTTGATTTAAAGAAAATAAAGATATTTCTTGTATGCAAAGTTTGATTGTAAATTTATAAACACTCTACATTTAAAAAAAAATTAGTTCATACCTATTCTATTCTTTTAATTAATATCTTCCTATATGATGAGGAAATGATACCTTTAACAAGGCAATAAAATTACAAAATTCTTAAGGCTAAATTTTTAAAGGTATGCAGGACACATATAAAGAAAACACATATAGGGAGAGCATACACATATCAAAAAAATGATTTAAATGGATGGATAAAGCCATGTTATTATGTGGGAAAAGACATTATTAGAAAAGTATCAATTCTCTTCAATATATGAATTTATGTCTGTCACTCTCTCTATATATATGTATATAATTCATTAATGATTTGAGGAAAAAATAAAAATTTCTCCACCATACCAAAATAAATTTAAGAGGGATCAAAGATATAAATACAAAAAAAAAAAAAGGAAAAGGAAACCATACCAGATGAAAATAGGGTCAGGAGATGGCTTACACAGCATATGTAGCACTACAGATAATAGAAACCATTACAAAATGTCATTTCCATACCAAAGGGGGGAAAACATAAACTAAATTAACAGAAAACTGACAGTAAAGTATTTGCAAGACATATGAGAGTTAACTAATACATTTAGTAAATAAAGGACTCATAAATCACTAAATAAATATAAATACTAATTCGAATGGGTAAATGTTTTTGAAAAGATACATAAATGTCAGATAAGCTTTGATAAGGTGTTCAACTTCACACAAATTATCAAAGAAATTAAAAGTAAAATAATTAAGCATGGCGCCATTTTTGCCCAACAAATTGACACCAATTTTATTTTTTTTATGATAATATGCAAGGCAGCAAGAGTAAGAAAATGGGTGTCTTGGCTCCTGCTACCTAAATGTGACTGCACATCAAAAGACATAAAATTTCATTGAAACTTTAATCCAGCAATTCTACTTTAAAACATTTGCTTTAATTTAACAATTAATCATACACAAAAAAATCTAGCCACCATGATGGTCTCCGTAGTGCTACCTATATGAGCAAAAGGACCAGCTCAGTGTCCAGCAATGATTTAAAGTAGAGTCATAACAAAGCATTCTTTGCAACTGCTATATTGTAAAAATATTTTGTTAACATAAAAAAGTATTAGCAATTTCTGGTAAGTTAAAAAAAAGGTTATAAAATATATAGAATACAATCCTGTTTCCATTAATTATGTGCCTATGGATGTGTGTATTCATTTTTTACATGAACAAACAAACAAAACAAATGCTATACCTTGCTGATTTTGATTTTTAAAAAATATTTCACAATTCACATGCATTTGAGAGTACTTATCAGTTTTGTTAATAAATCACCTCCGAATTTGGTATTTTATACTACAAATCTCCCTCCCGCCCCCAATTTACCAACTGTATATTGAGTCTCTCTTCAGAGCCCTGTATAAACTGAGGGGAGCAGGGGAGAAAAGAAAAGTTATAGGGGTTAATTCCTAAAGTGTTCCAAAAAGCAATACTGCCGATTTTGCATTCTACATCTCCAGGAGCACTGCATGGAGAATGATTTGTCTCACCTTGTAACACCTCAGAAACCTCATTACTAAAGATGATACCACTCACATTCTTATAGAGTATGTACATTGTGAGGTCTTATGGAAAGTATATATAATTACGACCATCAAATTTGGTAGCAGAGCTTTATATTGCTTCTGCAAAATGTGATAATGTCTTCTTAATTCCCAAGGCTGACAAGGCTCACACAGCATCGTTTATTTATGAATATCTACATTTTCAAACACTGTTGGGTGAAAACCAGCCCCATCAATCCTATGACAGGTTACGTTCCTCTTGAGTTTATCTTCCTGTACATTTTGTGCCAGATTTAGTTTGCAAACCTCCAAACAAAAGAAACATGAGCCTGTTTAATCTTCACAAATATAAAATGATGTTGTCAGACTATCATCTGCCATTTGAACTCTTATTCATTAATGAAACTTTGGTTAAACAACAGCCTATCCACCTTTTAACTGCAATACTTCCTTGTGTCTGCTGAACCCTTAATGGATAATCTATTTAAAAACACAGAGGATATTTTATTCCTATTACAATTTGTGTGAAACTTGTCACCATAGAGGACATTTTCCCTTCTTAATGCGGACAGGTTTGTTTACTTTAATTTCCATTAGTGTCTAGGAAGACAAAAATGATGAACGATTCTCAAGCTACAGATTTCACAAGTCAGAGAGTTACAGTGGATGTGTTTGCTTATCTCAAGTTATTTTATCAGAAGCACAAACCAACCCCCTCCCATTACACATGATGACCACCTCATTTCTGTTTATGTACTAGAACCTATTTCAATGTTACCTGGAGCGTATGAAGAAAAAGAGCAATTAACTGGGTCACAGGCAGATAAAATGCATGAAGTAAATACCAGGCAAAGAGCAAGAGGAACAGTTAACAGGATGGTGGACTCTTTGAAATCACACTTTTCCCCAGCTTTCCATCCTCTCCATACCATGCAACCTCGCTCAGCCAAAGTGAAGGGAATGAAAAAGTACAGATCAGTTGAGAGCTTACTAAGGGAAAAGAGCATAGTAACACACTGCGTTTTCATTCCCCATCTTTTCTGTGAGGAAACACATTTTAAGAAACTTCTTTTGTGTGTGAAGATATACTTTTTTATTGTGGCAAAATACATACATAATATAAAGTTCATCATTTTAAGCCATTTTAAGTGTACAATTCAGTGGCATTAAGTACATTCACATTGTTGTACAACCATCATCATGATCTATTTCCAAAACATTTTCATCACCCCAAAATGTAACTGTGCATCAATTAAACAATAATTTCCTATTCTCCCCTTCCCTCAGCCCCTGGTATCTCTTATTCTACTTTCTGCCTCTATGAATTTACCTAGTCTAGGTACCGCATGTAAGTGGAATCATATAATATTTGTCCTTTTCTGTCTGGCTTATTTCATTTAGCATAGTATTTTCAAGGTTTATCCATATTTTAGCATGTGTCAGAATTTAATTCCTATTTAAGGCTGAATGATAGTCCACTGTATGTATATACAATATTTTGTCCAATCATCTGTCAATAGCCATTTGAATTGTTTCCACTTTCAGCTGTTGCGAATAACACTACTATGAACACGGGTGTACAAGTTCTTCTGTAGTCACTGTTTTCAATTATTTTTGGGTATATACCTAGGAGTGAAATTTCTCAATCATAAGGCAATTCTATATTTAACTTTTTGAGGAATCATCAAACTTTTCCACAGTAGCTACTGAAGATACACTTTTAAAACATGTACTTTCAGGTAGAGAGTAACTGACCAGCTATCCACTAAATGCGGGCAGCTCTGCCCATCACTCTGGTAGCTCAGGTAAACATAAGGATTTTAGCCTTTCAGAGACCTCTTGCCTCCCGGCAACCCAATTCTCTGAATCCTGGTCAGATGGGCCGATTTGCCTACAGGCTGACCTCAACCTGTCCAGGTTCAGCCCCAGTACCATATACTGGGTTCCCATAATTCTCTATCAAAATGGCTTTGAATCTATTTCCAGGGTCTTCCCAGACATCTTTCATAGGTCTTTCCTTCTAGAGTACTTTATGCCTTAGTGTGTATACTTCTAGGCCTTAGAAGTGGCTTCATCCTGCCTTTTGATGGAAATATAGCTATAGCTTTGGTGTTTGGACTACAGTGTGCACACACAGTCTGGGAGGCCCTTGTACTGTGGAAAAAAGCTGGGCTTGGGAAGAGAGGTGGGCAGGCTGAGAAATGAGGGCCAGTTCTCCCTGGGCCACCATTTTCCAACTCTAAGGAGGATGAGAATTCAAAACTTAAACCAAATGTCTAGATTTTGAATGTGTATTTGTCAAGGTGGGTGACAGAACACAATTCGAAAGCTTCTTAGGGTAATTAATAATTTTGAAATATTCACATTTACTTTGCAGGCTTCTCTTGGTACTCTTGCACTAGAACCCACAAGAATGAGAGGTGGGCCTATTTATCGTCACAACAAAAATTTTTTTAAAAAGACAGTATTATCATCACCACCATTTTAAATCTGAGTAAATTAAGGCAAAAAGAGGTTGATTCTTTTCTACACAACTGATAAGTGTCACAGCTATGATTTGAACAAAGTCATCTGGCCCCAGATCCCACATTCTTATATTACCCCAGTGAAGGAAACATGGTGGCTACTTTTCAAAGTCATGACACAGTCCTAAGTCAAGAACAACAAAATTAAATCTGATAGGGGGCAGGGACTATAAAATGGCAGAGTTAAAGCTATGGAAATTAGTATTTATGGCAAGAAGTAGAAATACAATAAGAAAAAAAGATGGATAGACCTATAATAAAATAGAATAGGCGAATATACTTTATTTTTTCACTAAACATGTTTTAACCCAATTAAAAATATAAAAATGAGAAGAAAGGTCTTTTTCTCCTGAATCATTTGGGCTCTCCCTACCCCACCCCTACTGTCTCTGTATTTCTGAATCTGCCAAACAACATAAATCACCATGCACACCAAATCATTAGAGTTGCCAGGTGTTCAATTTTGAACCAGACAGTCTGGTATTTGAGTTTTCTGCTGAGGAAACAAATAGAGAAAATATCAGTGATTTTTAATTAAGTTGTTATTATCATGTAAAGATGAGCTTGCAGGAGAACATTCTCATTGGCTCTCCAGGCTGCACTTTGCTCTGAGCCTGCTTTCCACTTAGATATCAGCCTATCTAGGCCAGGCTGTCTCCAAACTGAGTGCTAAGGCAGGCTGATGAGCTTGGCTCTGAATGTGTATTGGCACCTTCCATATATTGGCTATGCCCCATGCAACTGTGCTCGATCATTTTCTTTTATTGATATCTCTAAAGTTGCTCCAGCATTTGGCAGAGATCCCTGGGTATATTTTAAAAATAATAATAAAATAAATACATAAATAAATACTCAGAAGGATGTTGAAATGAAGGCAAATGAGTCATTGATTAAGAGTCATATGAGTTAAGTACGTCCATAAGTATAATCATGGTCATTGAATAGGTAAGAGCAGAAAAATTGTTATTTCATCATTTACAAACAAACAAAATTATCCTTAAGTAAAATTCTATTTAGGTATCAATTAAAAATGGCTCTAGTAACATAATGCTAAATTCATGTGGGAATCTATGATAAGAGAATACTAGAAATTCTTACATTTTGAGGGAATGTACACATGCTATTCATGGGCTTTCCAAATCTGTGAAAAGCAAAAGGGTTTGGATGGATATCAATAAGAACGAAAAACAATCTTGTCTCTTTAAAGAATTTTGTTTAACCTTAAACAATTTTTTTTAACTCTGATGTTCAAAGACCTTTAATATCTTAATGTGCATTCAGAAGAAAAAGACCAAGGACATTTTTGTTTTTCCAGCGTATCAATTAAAATCTCCTGTAAGAAGTTTTTTTTTTTTTTTTTTTTTTGAGGAAATACAAGTCTACCCCGATGAAACTTTAGAGTTACAAACCTTTTGTCAGTTAGGTAATAGGATTTAAATTGCACAATTTTAACCCAACTTGGCTCTTGTGAGGCAATTCACTACAATAGAGAAACATACAAACATGCAAAAATATCACAATAGATGGTTGCACCACTGAATTTATCCTCATGATCCAAGTTTTTTCTTTTTGGCTTCTCACCAGTGTATTACTTTACAAGCAGTGCCTCTCAGTGGGTGGGAGGAGAGGTGGACTTTGCCCTCCCACTCCAGAGGGTCATTTAGCAATATCTGGGCACAGTTTTGGTTGGGGTGTACTACTGGCATCTAGTATGTAGATGCCAGGGGTGTATTAAACATTCTGCAATACAGGACTGCCTCCTAGACTAAAGAATTATTCAGCCTAAAATGTCCATAGTGGGGAGATTGAGAAACCCTGCTTTACAGATCTTTGGAACAGAGAATTCAGCAATTTAGAGTTACTCGAATTATCAGAAATGACAGTATAGATCTAATGGCTAGTGTGTCAAGAGACGCTAAGGCTGGTGAGGGCATAGGTAAATAAGAGTTTGTTCCATGCCCTGTTGGCCCATACTTCAGGGTATGGCCAAGGCCCCTGATGAGGTCAGCAGAGCTGCCTCTTCTGAAGTAAAGAGATAGCACATTCCAGCCAGATACTGATAATACTGACACCCTGTACTGGTTCATTCAACACAATGCTTATGAGGAAACTACTATGTTCTAGTACCTGCACAAGGCACTGAGGATGGTGCTAGGAAGGATAGCCATGAACTCTGCCCTAGTGGTGATGCATACAAGTTTGGCTAATCTCATGGGAGGAACACATGCCTTTCACTCCAGGAAACAATCCATTTCTCATATGGGGTTTTCATTCAAATAGCCAGAGATCACAAATTGGCAACCAGGAGCAAGCTCTGCTTTGCATGTGTTTTATATGTCCAGCTAAGTGCTTTCAACATTTAAAAATTAGATTACACAGAAAGTGTGGACTTTTGGCTTTTCTGTCTGGAAAAATCACAAACGTGGCAACACTGGGCATGTATGGTAGCAAGCTGCTAGCACCTGGCTTAGCCTGAATAACCCTACAACAAAAGTTAGTGTCAAAGGAATGCCTGCAGTAGCTCATTTGGGAAGTAACAGATGGCAAAATGAGGAAGGAGGGAAAACCAGGTCAAGGATGTGTTCTGGAGTTGGCCACTGCAAAGAGTGACTAGTGCTCAGTCCCTTGGGCCTTCTAAAGAGTCTTCTGAAATGTGTCTCAGATCAGTCCACCCAGGGAGTGGAAGGGGGATCATTTATCCAACAAATCCTAATCCCACTGGTAAGAGTTGCCTCAAAGGCATTAATTCTATCAGTTATTCAATTGGTCTGACCTGTGTCATGCATGCATGAGGGCTGAGTCATTTCTGGGTGTCCCAGTTATGGATTAGAGAAGCCCATGGGGTAGGAAGTGAGATGTGGGATCCAAGCCTATCAGGCTGTACCCACGTGAAGCTGGCCAAAGTCTATGCACACTAGTCTCTACATCAGTGGCAGAAATAAGGGTTGGAGCCAGGAAGATTTAAAGAAGTGCATAAGCGGTGTTTCATCTAGCTACTCATCTATGCTTACTGGCAGGTCCTAATGAGAGCTGGGTCTAGAAGCTGTTCAAACTGCCTGTTCTTTCTGCCTTTAACACGCAAACAGCTGACACACATACACACTCACACATACAAATGCACACCGATGCAGCTGTCACCTGTGAGCCCCCATGTAAGTATGGGCACTATACTAAATTGCACGGCCTGGGGAGAAAATAGAATTGCAAGCAGTCCACATCTTTCTGGCCAGACCGTGTGCCTGACTATGTTCAGTACTCCACCACTACGGCCCAGCTCCAAGGAAGGAACACCTTCTGTTCCTTCTTCAAATCTGCACAAAGGGAATTTCTACTTGTCAAACCACGCTACCAGAATGACAGGGTAGCTTTGGGTAACTTAACCAAAGGTACAACATAGAAAAGCACCCTTGTTAACATCTTAAGTTAATTTCTACTGACAAAAAGGCCTGTAAAAGTTATCTTCTTAACATAGCTCCAGAAACACAGGATAGATACAGATGTGTTTAATAAATATATATGAATATACTCCTGGAATATCAATCATTCAGAAGACAAGTTTTAACATTGTAATGTAAATATAGTCAGTCCTTTTCCCAATGCAAATTATGCACATATACATGTATACAAGCACACATGTATATATATTTATATATACATACTCATACACACACATAACATCTGAGTCTCAATTTCCTCATCAGTTAAGTAAGGACAATAATAGCTACCTCACACAGTTTACACACACACATACCTCACATCTCTGTTTCCTGTCAACAATTTTTAAGCTGTTCTTCCAAAAATATTATAAAATTTAATTCTCAAATTCTCTTAGAGGGAATAGTATGAAAACTTTTTTTATTGTTAAAATAATACTCTTATTGTGAAAAAATGCTTTTCACTTCATATTCATCTTGAAAGTCCCAAATGTGCAAACAAAAAAAGCCCAGCATTAGGGAATTGGCACTCTTAAAAAGTCAGGATATTGTTTTCACTCATTCAAGATGAATGTTTTTCATTTAGCAAATGGTGAGAAATCTTTTGATGGAGAACAGTAATTCAAACCCAGATGCCGTCCTCATGGAGAAAAATAAGAACTCCCAACAAATTCTCCTTACGAGGAGGCTGGTGCCTTAAACAGGGGCTCATTTTCCTTGGGGGAAAAGCAATATCTTGATTACTAGAGACAGTTTTTCAGCAAAATACCTACAGTGTTAAATCTATTAAAACAGGTCTAATATTTTGTTCCCGTTATCCTGTCAAATAATGGAAAGAATTTTTGGCGTCAGCTGTAATATATGGAAACCACAGATTATATGTAGAATCATGAAGTTAATTCTGTATCTTTCATTTGTTTAGAGAACAATCTGAGTTTCTGAACATTAAAAAAGATTTTTAAAGTCTAATATAAATATAAAATGTAATGCAGACTATCATCGAAAATGTTACCATACGTTTTGACAAATGTTTTCAATTATGATGTTTAATACATTTGTTAACACTGCTTGACAACCCTACGAATCATTCACAAGTTAGGCATATACTCAAACTAATCAAATTGATTTAGGTTTACAGATTGTCCTAAGAACACATTATTTCCTTCTTTTTCTTGCCTTTCCATTTCATCTTCCTATTTTTCTCCTCCTACACTTTTTCCTCTTCCTCTTTCATGTTAAGATTTATGGTTTTAAAGCCTCTCAATTTTCCCATCTGAAGGGTGGGTTTAATATAGTAACCTCAAAGATAAATTTTAAGAATTAAGAAATCCATAATAATACTAAATTTAAATATCTAGAATATGGTGGACCTTCACTAAACCTCTTTTGGTTCTAAACATAGTTCTTTGGATCATAACAAAGTAGAGTGGGAGAGATAAATTTAATTAAATTTTACTAGCAAAGAAAGTCCCCACCATTGAGAACCTTTGAGGAGCCAGGCTCAGTGAAAGGCAATTTACATACTCTGTAATCTGTGCGCCGATTCTAGGATGTGTCGATAATGACATACTTACTGACCACTCATGTGATAAAGCATCAGTTCACCCTCACCATAGCCTTTGAAGGTGAAAGTGCAAGTATCTCCACTTGACCAGTGAAGAAACTATGTTTTAGGGAGTTTAGCGTGGGTGCTCTGACAAAAATCATGAGATATGATCACTCAGGTGCTCCTTCAAGGGATCAACAATGGTGCCGTTAGTCTTGTGTTACACTGCTTTTATGTAATTAGCAAAGGTGGCCTCTCTGGGTAGATACATCCATAATCCAGGAGTAGCAGCTGGATTATAGCCCCTAGTCTTCCTTCATGGGGGGCTCTGTTTATGATGACCCTGAGTAAGCCTCCCTCAGTTTCCCAGAGGTATAAATGCTCATTTAGTACTCAAACATATTTGAATGAACTTTTATTTTAAATTACAGCAGTTCAGAGGATCTCTTGAGATTTCAGTCCAAAGCTTTTCCTTCTAGAGCTACCTTCTTAGTGTTCTGTGCCACCTTCAGCAAATAATAGCATCCTAAGTCCTAAATGGACATGAGGGCACGGGAGCCAGACCTGAACATGTATTCAGTTCACATCCTTTAAAGTTCTTATAAAAGTGACCAGATAATTGCTGTACTCTTGTCAGTATAGAGAAACTGAGTTGTCTTATCTTTTTTATAAGATATCGCCACTGTCTACAGGAATACTCTAAAATTGTGCTATAAATGTCTGATTTAGAGATTAAATGTGAATGAGATTGTCACATGAATACATTTTAAGAAATATTCATAAATTGTATAGAATCCTATTTCAAATAGTCTGTCTAAAGTAAAATTCCATAAAAATAAAGCTTGTCCAACTTTAGTTATACAAGACAATAACTAACCACCAAAACAGAAAAACACAAAAAATATTGGGAACAATTAAAACAAAGCCTGGAAATGAAGATTTTCTGGTGTTAGATCCTAAATTCTTCAGACTGTGAGTTGATACTTAATGTGTAATTACCTATGTTCACAAAAACTCTACAATTATACATTTATTAGCTAAAATGTTTTTCATGATTGTGTAACACAAAGATAAAACCAGTACAGCAATATATACTAAACAATGGCCTCATAATTACTAAGGCTGTCCATATTCAAGATAATACTTAGTGATAAAATAGACACCACAAAAAATTATTGGAATAATTTGGTATGAATCATAACATGTAATAGTTATTTCTGATAACTTTGTTTCTTATATAGTAGCAGACTTATGGGCCTTTACATATTGTATCTTTAATTAATAGACTTTATTTTTTACAGCAGCTTTTGAGTTACAGAAAAATTGAGCAGGAAGTACAGAGTTCCCATTCTCCTTCTTCTCACCCTATCCCCTGCCTGGTTTCTCTTATTATTAACATATTGTACTGGTATGATATATTTGCTACAATTAATGAACCAACATTGACATATTAATATGAACTAAAGTCTGTAGTTTACATTAGAATACATTCTTTGTGTTATACAGTTCTATGAGTTTTGCCAAATGCATATATCCATCATTATAGTATCATACAGAATAATTTGCTACCTTAAAAATGTCTTGTGCTCCACTTATCTATCCCTTCCCCTATCTAATCCCTGACAACCTCTAATCTATATAGTTTTTTCTTCTCTAGAATGTCATATAGTTGGAATCATACAGTATGTAGCATTTTCAGACTGGATTCTTTCACTTAGCAATGTGCATTTAAGGTTCCTCCATGTCTTTCATGGCATAATAGTTTCTTTCTTTCATATCGCTGAATAAGATTCCACTGTGTGGATGTATCAGTTTTCTTATTTATTCACCTATTAAAAAACATTTTTTCCAATTTTGGTAATCATAAATAAAGCTAAAATAAACATCTGTGGGCAGGTTTTGTATGAACATGAGATTTCAACTTTAATGTAAATACCTAGGAATGTGATTGCTAGATTGCATGATAATTCTATGTTTAGCTTTGGAAGAAACTCCCAAACTGTCTTCTAAAGTAACTATACAATGTTGCATGCCTAACAACAATAAATCAGAGTTTCTGTCATTCCACATCATTGTCAGTATCTGGCATTATCAATGTTTTGGATTTTAACTATTTTAATAGGTATACAATGGTATCACATTGTTGTTTTAAATTTGTATAATGTGTATAATGAATGACAAGTAATGTTGAGCATCTTTTCATATGCTTGTTGACATCTGTATATCTTCTTTGGTCAGTGTATATTCATACCTTTGCCCACTTTTTAATTGGGTTGTTTGTTTTCTTGCTAATGAGTTGTAAGAATTCTTTTTATAGTTGGGGTAGCAGCGTATTTGTCCTAGGTGCTTATAGTCTAATGGAGACATTAAGTGGGAAATGTGATAAACTTTCAATAGGCATATAAATGTGTTTAATCTCGATTCTGTGCTGATGAGGCTCACTATAGAGATAGTAGAGGCTAAAGTCAGCCTAGAAAGGTCCTGTGTACAGGCCCAATTGGTTTGAGAGAGGAAGTAATGATATAATGATATTTCATCCCTAGGCATGTGGCTAAACTACAGCTCTAAACCTGCCTTCAGATGGATGGGGACAATACGACTGAATTCTGGACAAGGAAATGTGGGTGAAAGGGAATGTACACCTAGGCCTGGACTTTAAAATCTTCCTTAAAAGTTCTCTACTCAATCTCACCCTCTCTCTCCAAATGATTGAAAGTAAAGGATTCCAAGACAATGGAGCAACATGGTGGAAGAAACCTGGATCCCCGAATCACCACTGGAAGGAAGTCTACCCCAGGTGACCAACACAGAGCTGTGAAGTAAGCTAGAAATAAACTATTTGCTTTATGAAGACACTGAGATTTTGGAACAGTTTGTTAGAGCAGCCAGCAGTGATTATCTTGACTAATATAGATATTAAGTTGCATGGGAAATGAGACAATGCTCTAACTGCCAGCTTTCCAAGCTAAGTGACTCCTTTACAGGGACATAGGATAAAAATGGTGAGTATTCTTTTAACTTTGGTTTTATTTAAGACATGGGATGCAGGAAATAAGTATGATTATAATATGAAGCAATTTTCAAACTTCACATTTTTTTTTTCAGATAAATCTTAAATAATTTCACAGTTGTAGTCACTAGGACATAGCTTCCTAACTCTCTTTTCTCTTAGAGTCCCAAACTATTTATCTATACTCATTTGCCCTAGATGTATTCCAGATGAAAATTTTTATAAGTGTTCCCTTAAGATAACCTTTCAGGTGAGGACTTGTGGAATTGAGAGAACAAAACAGGGAATTCCTCCTAGATTTCATGAGATATAAGTATTCATATGGGATTTGAAAGCAAGGGTCAGCCTGAAGGTCAATTCCAGCCTGCCATCTGTTTCTGTGTGGCCCATGAGCCATTCTTACATGGTTTTTTATCAATGAATATTTGCAATTAGTTTGATGACAAGAAACACTAACCTTGACCTACATTTAAGTAAGATGTATTGGCCCAAATAATTCCATCCTTCTCATTAAAGAATGACCTTTCTTCTTATCTTGTACTCAATTATTATATTTTGAATTTCATCAATAAAAATGTCATAGAAATTTGCTTTTTCTCTTGCTCTATAAGGACCTATATAACGTCTTTAATTTTGCCTCTTATTCCACAAGGCCTAAAATATTTATTCTCTGGCCCTTTATAGAAAATGTCTGCTGATTCTGTTCTAGAACATTTGAATTTAAAAATAAATAAATAAATAAGCTTCTTCCTCTCTCCCTCATGTTTTTCTTTTAATAGATTTCCTTATGTTCTTGAACACAAAGCTAGTATGATCTAGAACAGCGGTCCTCACCCTTTTTGGCACCAGAGAATGGTGTGCCTATGAGAATCTAATGCCTGATGATCTGAGGTGGAGCTGAAGTGGTGATGCTATTGCTGGGGGGCAGCTGCAAATAGAGATGAAACTTCACCGCTTACCTCCTGTTATGTGGACTGGTACCAGTCTTTGGTTAGGGGTTAGAGACCCCCTGATCTAGAGTACTAACATATGAAAAGATTTAAAGAAGTCTACCCTTGTGCTTTTAAAAAAAAAGAAAGCTGTGACTGACTAAGAAAGAGAATCTAGAGAAACCATAAGTACTATCATCTGAACGTGGCCCTGCTTTGGTAACTATGAGTTTCCATCTATTTTTGTTCATTATCATTTCTTTGCTTCCTGAGTTGGTCAGCAGTGGTACAGAAGGAAATGGTTTGAAATCATGCAAACCTGCCACTTGCCACCTGACAGCCTTTTGACCATGGGAAATTGCTTATCCTCTTTACATTTCATGGTTTTTTAATTTTTGTTTTGTTTTGGTTTTGTAATTCTATGAAAGGTGTTATGCCAATGACTAAATGATATAAAGTTCTTATCATGCATAACAGACCTTCATAACTTTGTGTAGTTGTAACTAAGTTTTCTTCCTTCTCTATCTCTCCCTTTCTCCCTACCCTTCTTCTTTCCTTTTATCCATCTGAGAGGGGGCGGGCGGAGAGAGAAAGAGAGAAAGAGAGAGAGAGAGAGGGGGAGAAAGGAGAAGAACTGGAAAGGGACTCCCGTGATTCCTCATGACTTGGAGGACAGGAAACCAAGCAAGGGAGAGATTGCAGCATCTCAGAAAAGAAATGAAAGTTAGCAGTCTAAAGCCCAGTACACTTGTGGTAAGAAAGAAAGGGCTCCAAAGGTAACATGAACTGAGAAGTGATACTCACCAACCCTGCCTCCCTCCATCCTTTCCTTCCATCCATTCCCTAATGCTACAGAGTTCAGTCATTAGCTAAGTTTAAGTTTGTGGGCCTCTTTAATCTCATTTACAATCACAACACTAAAATTAAAACATGACAACTATCTTGGAGGAAAAAAAGACCTAACAGAACAGAGCTCAGAAAATGAGTATTCCATGAACATTTATCTACAAATAAAATGCATTCTCATTCTGATAACAGTTAATATGGTTCAAGTCTGCATCAGAGTTCTAATTTTCAGGACTCTTAATAACATGTGATTTTATTTTCATCACTTTTTTTCATGACTGCTATAATGCCCTATATATCCTCAAGAAGTATTCAATATAGAAAGATTTTTATTAATACCCAAGCAGTGAACTGTTCTTGTTCTCCAGAAACAAGAGTTTGTGACCTTTAATTCTTGCAAGCACAAAGAAAAAACATAATTTCTGAGATTTCTCCAGAAAGATCTATACCTTGGACAAAGCACAGAATCCATGTTTTCAAGAACAGAAAAATGAAAATGCTGAGTCGAGATTTGTGTTCTGCCAAATAGAATATGGTTCCAAGGAGATTCCACTTTCTAAATCTTGTGCTTCATTAAGGCCCTTTGTGTCTGGTTTATGACCTTGGCTCCCTTCAACCCAATATGAGTCTATTCAAGGATACCCAAGAAGAAAGCTCTATGCTCAAATAGCCATCTTGCTGCTAATGCATATGTTTTCCTACAGGCATTTTTATTAATAGAACAGAACTGGTTCAATAAACATCAGTTCTTTGATCTTTGAACATCAGTTCTTAGATCTTTGTTTAAAATTTTAGAGAATACACCTAGAACTCAACAATTGTGTCATGTTCCTTTTGACAATTTTATTAGCCCACTTATTTTCATCCAAGTATTAAGGATTCAGTATGTTACTAAATACATGGATTTTCACAAGTAGAGTGTGTGAAACATAAACAAGCAAGTAAATTACATTTTACATACTTTTAATTATTGGAAAAATTTTCTGATGCATGTTCTACCAAAAAAATTAAAATATAAAAAATATAGAAATAAAATTAGCAAACTAGATTTTGAGACACCAGAAAGTCTCAGTGCAGTTGTATGCATTAATAACTTTAAAAGTATAAAATAGAAACATAAAAAATATAGTTTTAAAGTCCAATTAGGTACATTTATTTTACTTTTCTATAGTTTTGTGATTCATCATTTACATTTTTGGTTTTAGTTCCTTTACAGCTCAATGTTGAGTGAAAAAAACAAAATAAAATGAAAAAAAATTGATACTAAAAATTCAAAAACTAATTAGTGTAAAACAAAAACAAATTGATGTAAAAGTAATTTGCATTATACATCCATATAATATATTTATGTTTGTAGCATTTATATTTCTAGAATTTTTAAAGCTTGAAACTACACAAAGATTTTGGGGACATCCTTATTTATTCTAAAAAGATTCAAGGACTTCCTCAACATGCCATATATACGGGAACTTTAAAATAAATTGGCAATGGAATATTACTCAGCCATAAGAAGAAATGAAATACTGTCATTTGCGACAACATAGATGAACCTCTAGGTAATCATGCTAAGTGAAAAAGTTGAAAACCACATGATATCACTTATATGTGGGATATAAACCTAAAAGCAACAAATAGGACAAACAGAGATGCATGGACATGGACAATAGACTAGTGGTTACCAGAGGTAGAGGGAAGGAAAAGGGGGAAGGTAGACAGGGTAAATGGGGTCAAATATGTGGTAACAGAAAAAAATCTAACTATGGGAGGTGAACATATGATTCAATATATATATGCCTTACTGTTAAATCGTACACCTGAAACTTACTGGATGTCGTTAACCAATGTCACCATTAAAAAAAAAAATTAAAAAAAAAATAAAATAAAATAAATTGGAATTGGTTTTTCTTTAAAGTGACAAAAACAACCAAAATTATTATAATAGAGCATGTAAAATCTCATCAAAGATATTTTTGTACAGCATAAACTTCATATACTTTGCCAAATATATGAAATTATGACTTAGAATTAGGCTTTTAAATTGATAACTCTGTAATGGATTATATAACAGGTACTGAGATAGTTTGGATTTATGATCCTTCAGAAGCAACATGGATGTATGCATAATTGTTGCACACACACTCTCACACACAATTTTTAATTGGGGGATTGACTGTTTAGAATTTAATTATTATTTTAGCGAGGTGGTAAGAAAGCAGCATGGAAACCACAGATTTAATAGAAGGCCACTGCCATGATGTTTAAAAGGTCATCCTTTCAACCCGTTATTAACTTTGAGCCCTGGTGATCACTTATTTTGGCTTCAAGTTATTAAAAGCGTCTCCAACACATAGTACACATGATGTTTGTTTTTAATCAGTGTGTATAATAGATGTCACATGGCGGAAATGTTGGCAAATATTTTATAGACTATAAAAAAATATTGATAGTTGGATAAATGCTAGTGTACTGCAGTTTCCTTCTTATCCTTATAAAAGCAGGGCTTTAAAGACAATATTTTAATTTCCTGAGAATTCTTGTAGTGCTCTACATTTGAAATGGAACAGGAAATGCCATTGTGATATTTTAATTTTAAATGTAATAAGAATTATGCCTTTATAAAGGTAACTACCATTAACTGTCTTTAAAAGATGCCTCACTTCAGACAACCAGAGGGAAAACAAAGACTAGATGATAGTCTTAACGTCAAGCACCATTAAAAAGTGTTTGATGTTCACATACAGGTTGCACCTGCATAGGATCAAAACAATTGGTCAATTTATTGAATAGTCAAACAACACACTGAATGCCGTGTGGCTTAAAAGAAGAGGGGCATGGCCAACGTTTTCATTTGTGCTTGAATTCTGAGCTAGAGCAAAAGAAATGTAGGATTCATGTCATCTTCTTAAGTCATGCTGCAGAGTGTTGTCATGCCTCTGCTTAGAGTGATGGTTCTTCACTTCCATCACTCAGTTACATCTCTAGGAAAAAAATCAAACTATTTAGCTTGGCATTATAAATTGGGCCTCCCTGAAAGCAGATCAGCATGCAGGAGCTTTATTAGAGAGAGCTCTTGGGGATCCACAACTACAGAAGGGAAGGAACTAAAGCAAGACTGAGCAGAGAGAGCTGCAATGCAACCTCAAGGGAAGTAGGGAAGTCTCAGGAACTCTGAAGATGGGTTGGCCTTTCAGATCTGCCCTGAGTTGAGGTTAAAAAAAAAAAAAAAAAAAGTCAGGCCTTTATACTCTATTTCAATCAGTCATTAGATGTTGCCTACGCCAGATAGGTGGCATGGCTCTGAGCAAGATGGTTCTTTAGCTGAAGCAATACCCAAATGGGGCTGACAGCTACAGACTGTCTGACAGCCTCACTCCCAGCAGCTGGAGGGATAATTCTTTTATTCCTAAAAAGCAATATGAGTTGCTCATCACAGCATCCACCACATCCAACAAGCAAAAGATACACTGGCCTCAAACTACTCTTTTAGTCTTATCTCCGATTATCCCTCTCTATGATTTTTATTTTTTGTGACAGAAAACCAATCCAAACTGCCTTAAACTAAAAGGAATCACATGACTAAAGGTCCCGAAGTAAAGCCTATTCAGATATAGTTGGATCCAGAGCTCAAACCACATCATTAGGCCTCCACATTTCTCCATCCCTCAGCTCTTACTTCCCACTGTGTATATTGAATGTTGCCATGTTCCACATATAAGTAAGATAATCTGGTAGTATCGATCATTACTCTGAATTTTTTCACTCTTTCTTCTAATAGAATAATATAGCTGTGTCCTCGCATGGCTTTGTGGTGTTTGACATGTACTTTCTGCTCCTTTGACTTTGGGCTTAGCTCTGAGACTTGTTCTGGCTAATGACATATTACTGGATATGACATTAGCAAAAGTTGGAAAAGTTCTTGCATTGTTAGACTTGCTTTGTGAGTATCTATCATTTACCAGACTGTCATTCAATAGCTGCTGGTCCAAAGAGACTGAGAAACACGATAAGCAGATTTGAACCTAACCCGAAGGGCAGAGTCTGAATTCCACCCAGTCCAGCCTAGCCCAGCCAAGGCACAGTCAACTCATTTGAGAAATAAATGTCGGTTGTTTTAATCCAATGGTTTTTGGCACAATTTGTTAGGCAGTATTATTGTAGCCATGATATATTGACAGAGATGCTAGCAGCTTCAAGCCTCTGTATGCTCTAGGTTTGAATCCTTAAGCGAGAGAGCACCAACTCCCCCATTCCTCAAAAATAAGTCTGTGGAATGAATCTCAGGGGCTCTGGCTGACCTAAGTTAAGACAGGTGCCTATTTCTGACCCAATCACAGTTGTCAGGGAAGAATGCAATTCTCTCATTGGCCAGGGCTGAGTGACATATTCTCAAAAGAAAAGGGGGCTCTACTCTGAGAGGAAGGTGAATGAGAAGCTAAAAAAGCAATTCATGTCCCTCAAACATTATTATAAATGCTTTTCTGCCTTTTTTTGTCTTTGTTCAAACACTTCTCCCTCTCTGGGGTGCTATGTGTGCTCCTCCTAAGCCCAAGTACATGGCAGGCATGTAAGCTATGTCTGCTGGGATTTGCAGGCAACAACCTTGAAAGAGGTCATGGCCAAGGTGCAGAGGAAACCCACCCAGGAGCATCATTCAAACTGTAATTGTGCTGGTGAGGCTAGAATGGCTGAGCTCCTAAGGCAGCTCTGGGGTGGAACAATGGCCGGCTGCCGGCAGCTGTGCAGACAACTGGAGACAGGGAGAAGGGGTGGGGGGAGTATAGGCAAGGCAGGTGGTGGCTTTTATGTTCTCCACGCCTGGCAGAGTCCATTACTGACAAGCTCAATATGACAGAGCTAACTCTTCTCTCCTATTCAGAAAGAAAATGAAAAATCAATGGGGTAAAGAGACTTCAGCACTGGCTATATGAAATTAAAAAGGTTTCCTCCTTCCTAGCAGCTCCAAATGCTATTAGAACTACTGGGCCATTCACACAGGGGCAATGTGGCTTCCTGAGCAACCTATCATTTTCATGTTGGCCCCCCAATTATGTCAGAGGTGTTTTCTTTGTTCTAGGTAATTTGCTTGAATGAGTTGTTTACTGTAGCTTCGAGCATAGATGTTCACTTACTCACAGATACTTTTTAAATGAAAACAAACAGCCATGATATAGACTATCATTCTTCAGTTTAGAGAAAGGGAGAAGTCAGAGTGATTCAACACAGAACTTAAGTGGCCTTACATTATCATCATTATTTTCATTATTATTAGTGTCAAACTTTCACTATTCAAGATGGTTTGCCATAGTAGATGGTTTGTTTAAGTCCCACCTCCCAATTAAAAATTAATTACAAAATATTTTTGAAATTTAATCAAGTCATTGTGGATCTGTGGGGTTCATTTGGGTAGAAAGTAAGAAAAATCCAGTTCAAACTGACTTAAATAAGAAGAGGAATTTATTACTCACATAACTGAAATATACAGAGGTAGGATGGACTACAGGTAATAACTGAAAGACTATTTCTTTCCATCTTCTCTCTCTGCCTCCTACTTTATTTGCTTTATGCTATTGTTGGTATTCTTTGGATCATAAAATGACTGCCAACAGCATACAAGCCTCTTTGCTTCTTCATTCATAATGAGGTAGAGACCAGAGACTGGCAAGTCACAAAAAGCCCTAAGGTTCCCTTGTTAAAAACATAAAACATAACCAACACTGAGCCAAACACTGTCTAATGTGATGGAAAATAATAATAAGCTTAACACATTAAGGCTTTCTCCTGCAGCTGAGGATGATCAATCAACATAGACCACATGCCTGACAATGAAGAGAGATGAATTTTCAAAGGAAATTCCAGCTGATGTTACCAAAGAAAACTTCTTCTATAAAGAACTAAGTCATGAGATAGCTGATGGCTCAAGTACTGATTCAATGAATAATAATGTCTGCACTTTCCTCGCAGATTATTTCCACACCTCCCCAAGTGCTTTGATGAGGCTATGGCCATGGAAAATGGCAAGAAGAACTTGGGGAAACAAAGATCCTTGTGTTCAATGCCCATTACTGAGCCTCACAAGTATGAGCATACAATACACATTGAGTGGATAATAGAGGTAGGGTTTACCTGTTGATATGGGAAAGATTATTATGGCCCTGCAAATACTAATTAAAAAGGCATAGTTGGCATTTAGTGAAAGAGAGTCTCTCTCTCTCTCTCTCTCTCTCTCTCTCTCTCTCACTCTCTCCCTGCCCCCTTTTCTCCTCTGTCAACCTCTCTTTCTTTCTCCCTTAGTTTCTCCCACCATGTACGAAAACCACTCCCACTGCAGGACTTCCCTAGATGGCAAACCACTGACCCTCAAATGACACACTGTCTCGTATCAGAAAGTGGAGTCAATGCAAAGGTGGCAGAGAAGTCAGGAGGTCTGTGGACAAGCACTCACACTGCTCTGTCAGTCCCCATGAGAGTGCAGGTGAAAGGGCTTGGCTTGGCATTAATCCATTTTGAATCTGTCTGCCACACAAGGAACTAACTGTCACTAGCACCAAACGGTATTGCTTCTTTCTAGATTTATATGCGGTAGTTGTAGTCCGCAGCATGCTTTGAGGATGAAACTCCAAAATAAGTAAACTGAAGCCAGGTTCATGCAGTAACTTCGGAGAAGACGTATAAGAGAAACAAATTGAAAACAGGCATTTCAACTCATCTGCTGTTAGATTTGAACTTTTCTGGGAGCTCCCAATACAAGCAAGACATTGGCAGATACAGCTGCAGATTCATGGATGCCTATTTAAAAAAAAAAACAACACTGTAGGCTAATTCACTTCCAAGCCTATTTTATTATTATTCATTATATATATTTTTGCTTTCTTTGTGTTAAGCTAAATAATATAAATAAAAGCAATGCGAAGATATAACATAAGTAAATTAATGGATATATTTTGAACTAATAGGAAAAAAAAAAAACCACATGGTTTTATGAAACATCCAAACAAAAAATAAGTAGAAGGAATGGCCTGTTCCCAAATTTTGTATAGCCATGAGAGGGCTTAACGCTAATCACTGTTTAAGTTATTTGTTGTCATCTGGCTGCATTTACCTATAACCATAAGATTAAATGATTTACCTTGTACATTTGTTTTAGGAGTGCCTATTAGGGTTATATCAACTTGCGATTATAATTCATTTTTTAAATAAAGGATAATATGAAACTATTTAGGTGCTTTCTCCTGCTGTGAGCTGCTGCTATAGAGGAAGAGATGAAGGTGGCTTAGCCAAGATTTTAAAGAAGGTCTTAGAATGAATGCATAACATGGTGCCCTACACTTCTTTGGCTGGTGCTGATTTTCTAAAAGAAGGTTCTACTTAAAGCAGCAAAAATGAGCAAGTCTCACAAAACTCACACTCCAAAAACATTTTTTTTTCTTCTTTTTACTTTTGCCCTTGCCATTTCTGGCTATCATCATGACAGTGTGGTAAATTTCCATAGAGGAACATATTGTTTTGGGATTCATAAATGTTCGAACTCTCTAACTTGTCATAAAAGCATTGTGTGAGCCATTTTCATAAAGTTGAGGTTAAAACAACAAAGGAAACATAATCTTGCCAATAACACTAGAACTAGACACTTTATGTACTGCGGAAAGAAGAAAGAATAAAAGCATTTGCTTCTAAATTGAAATTTGGTTAGAAGTCAGGAGATAAATTTTCAGGAAACAACCCTTAACTAAGTTGAAACAATTCATTTAGTGTAAGAAAAATAAGGGGAGCGGGGATAAACCCCTGAGGCTCAAAGGGTGGAAAAACATTCTAGAAAAAATTTAAAGTGGGAAGGAGTTTAGTTTATCTTCCACTCAGGATATTTGTTTCCTAAAATCAGGAAAAAAATGTGGCTTGACTGTAGTAAAAACCCAAGAGGGATATTTAGTCTCATGTTACAGTTTTGCTAGGAAGGACTACTTTCTACAGAAATTTGGGGTAATAATTAATAATTCCTGTAATTAGACCTCTCTCATCTGAGTCCAGAACGGCAAGTGTGAGAAGACACACACCTGGAGTGATGATGGTTTTCCTTCCCCATCCCTTCATTAGTGTGCAAAACTGATCAGAGGGGCCAGAAGCCACCTGAGGAACTTCTATAATCCCACAGCAATCTTTAGGAGGTTTTTATAAATATTATATAATGTCATGATGACAGAGTTTGCCAAGAATCCTATATATGTTTTAAGCTTCTTTGGGGAAAGATCAAATTAAGGGGCATATTTTTAAATTTGTTGTCTTGGTAGAGCGTCTGGAGACCCAAGATCAGTTTGACCTAGGCTGTCCCCAGTGGTCTGAGTTGACACTCATAATGAATGGACCAGGATATAGTGGAGCAGGGTATAATTGCCGGCTTTTTCCTGAGATATAGTACCTCCTCTTCTGCTGGAGCTGTGTGAACAGCACTTGCAGCAAGGATCCAACTGCCTCATATACAATCATTGTTTCATCAAAGTCCACCCTGCTGAACCCCACAGGTTTCCCCGTTACCCTGAGTGGAAACAGCCAATTATATATAACTGCTACATTTCTGGCAGTCAGACTTTTGCTCTTAAGCTTTCCAACTCCTCCACAAAACAGAAGAGGAAAAATGAAAGGGGAAAAATCCATCCAACCATGACATAAAGTCTATAAACACTTTTAAACTAAGTGGGCTATGATACAGTTACCTTAATGGGGTGATAATGAGCACAGTTTATTAAATAAATAAATACTAAATAAAATGGCTCCAGTCATATTATCCACCCACTTCAAGTACATTTTTACTCAGTTTTATTCCTTGTGGTTTATGTAGAATTTCCCCATTATAAAAGCAGAGAAGTGGTCCTTCTTTTTAGCACCAAAGAACCATTAGCACTTAATTATTTCTGCCTAATGATATAGTTATCTGCTCACATACCTGTCTTTCTCACTAGAGAAATACCAAGTAACACCGTGTTTCAAAAAAAAGATATATTGAAGTCCTAACTTCTAACACCTCAGAATGCAACCATTTTTAGAGATAAGTTTTTTACAAATGTAATTAAAATGAGGTCATTATGGTGGGTCCTAATCCAATATGACCAGTGTCCTTATCAAAAGGAGAAATTTAAATATGACACAGACTCACACACAGGGAGAATGTCATGTGAAGATAGAGTATTAAAGTGATGCATCCACAAGTTAAGGAATACCAACAATTGCAGCAAACCCTAGGAAGAGGCAAGGAAGGATCCCTCTATTAGTTTCAGAGGGAGCATGGCCTTAGTAACATCTTGCTTTCAGACTTGAGGCAATAAAATTCTGCTTTTCTAAGGTTGTAGCACATTGTTACAACATCCCTAAGAAACAAATACACAGTCCTAAGATGCTCTTACTTTACAAAAAGTGTAATAATTTAATATTCCTGTTAAATGATAATTTACCATTTATAAGTCATTTACAAAAAATAAATTATAAAAAATTTAATAGAAATAATAATTAAAATACTTCACTGGATTTGCCTCACCCCACACATATTTACCAAGTAGATTTTATTTCCATCAGACCTCTTCAGTTTGGGGGTGGGAATGTCTTCAATATCTAACACTTTCATTTCATGCAAACAATGTACTCATAACTGCTATCCTTATCCTACTTTTTGACTTTGTTAGGAAATGATACTTTCCAAAGCTTCTACTGAACCCATCTTATAATTGTTTGTGTTTTTTTAATAAGGACTGGGGATAACTTTTGTAATGTACAGTGCACAGAATAACAATAGAACACTGAATAAATGCAACTATAGTGTTTATAGAAATGAAGAATTTAGGCTAGATATGATATACAAGGTCTCTACACTAAAAAAGGTTATAGTAATTGTATGATTCTAAATTATTTATTCTAATCAAGTAATAAAAAGGCAAAATCACAGCATAGGGGATAAAGGAGAAAAACTTCCACTATTGCATCAAAGGAAGCTAAAGGCCATGTGAGTATAGCTTTAATGCTAACCAAAGTTTACACTCTTTGAAAATTAAAATGTATGGTATGTGCAATAGCTATCCAACAACAAGAATATTCAATTAAGTAGAACATACCATTCCTTTGACCATGTGAGATAAGCTGGAGTTTACTGTTCTTAAATGCATAAACTCCCACTCGAACAAGTCTGTACACAAGACATTTGGAAGTTCCCATGAAACAAACACATGCCTTGGGCTTTTGCAGGTGAATCTAATCATTATCATATTATTACAATGACGAAAGACACACTAAAAATTGTATTCCTTAAAGCCAGCCACAGTAATAGGAAATTCCTGTCGCTTCTATTTTGTCAACACCTGCCATCTGATACCAAAGTGTTTACTTTTGACAGAAACTTTTCAACAATTGTTTTTAAGCTTGAAAGTGGCTATTTTATTTAGCAAAACAGCCAAGAGATCTTTAGAGCTTTCCATCTCATTAGTTAAACCAATACTTCATTTATCATTCATATCTAGATTTTTATCACAAATGAATACATTGTTCTCCCATCCAGAAAGACAAAATAACTTTCAAAGAGTAATCTTTAACTTCTTCCTTAACTGCTCACAATATTGTAATTTGGGGGGAAACAGCCTGAAGGGAAGTTTTGCAAATATGCAGGAATCAAATCCCTCCTCCAAGTCTACAGTTTACAAGCTCCAATGAACGCTTATAAGGATATTCAGTAAAATGGAGCATTAGGACCTTTACTGCCTATTTTGGTGAATAAAACACAATTAACAGTAAATAGTTTGAAGAGTAATCCACTCAAAATTCCTAGAGCCTGTAGTTTCCATTTTTATCACAACCAAACAGCTCTATAATTGAAAAGAGTCTATTCACTTATGTGCCTTCTTTGTGGCTGCACAACAACCTGCAGGTGGAAAAAGGAGTGGCTGTTGCTGTTATTTAACTTGCAGCTAAAGTAAGATTGTCTTTAGTGGCAAAAGTGATAAAATATTATGTGCATACGTGTGTGCGTGCATGCATGTGTGTAGAAATAGCTAGCTAGCTGATAGTATACCCATTTAGAAGAAATAACTGCTTAATTAGAGTAACTAAAGATGTGTTTAAAAAGGATGTTGAAACTATTAGTTAATGAGAGATCTTCAGTTAGTATTATACTTCCACAGCAGTACTTACTTAAGAAGTTGACTGTGAGATAGTTTCATGACTTGTTTTTCTTTTTGTGACTCGGTTAAAGTATAGCCCAGATAGATGGGACATATTTATACAATATAAATTGTATAAAAAATGTCAGCGAAGCCTCTACCCTCTAAAATTCTCAATTCTAAGTGTCTCTATTACTATTATATTTGTGTAATAACAAATCTAATGATTTGTTTCTTCTTCCAGAGCAGGGACTTCTTGACAATAGAAAACATGTTTGTTAATCTTTGTAACCCTCATAACTCATCCAGGGCCTGGGGCCTACAAAATTCTTAATAAGTACTATTGTATGAGTGAGTAAAGAAATGAATACATGTAGTATTTAATGTTGTTTCATATCCTTTTATATAAACTGTGTGTCCTATTTCCTTAACTACATTGGAAGGATAAGGTTCATACCAAAAAGAGCCCTTAGAAGCATTCTTTTTGGCCTATGGTGATAGCAATAAAGTGTTAGTTTCAAACTGAATTGGTTTTGAAATCGAATGTATTTTTTTTAAGGGAGAGATATTTTAGGTTTCTTTTGAAAAATCAAGATTTGACAGCAGCAGTGGGCTCAAATCTCTGCATGGCTATAATCAGCTGGAACTGAGTGGAGCTTACCTATTTAGAAGGTTCCAGTTTAATTCCACTCCAAAATAATCAGGTTCCATTTACAATGACACACATTTGGTTGTTTTTCTTACATCATGACCACTTTGCTCATTTAGGTTATTTCCTTGGTCTCTGTAGGCATTTATGAGTTTGGACCCACATTAAACCTAGCTACTTTTTCTCATACTGTGTCTAATATCAAGCTGTGTATGCACCAGGATATGAATAAATACTAGATGATAATATGGTCATTAATTAGAATAATATGGAAACCAACCAATAAGGTAACACATTCTAGACACTATCATCACTCCTCAAAAAATAAATACCACTAAAAATCTTAAATTTTGGAATTTTAAACTTTTGTTTTCTAATTAATTTAGTAAAACTGAAAATAGAAAAATCATGCTACATTACACTGTAAGCCAATGACAAATTGACAATACTAATAGTCTTTTTAAAATACATTTTAAAACATATTTAAACATCTAGAGTTTGATCCTGGAATTGACCATTTGACCATAAACATTTTAGAGGAAACATGGACAAAAGTCATTTCTAGACAACAAATATGACAGAGCAGAATGCCATGCTATTCTTCTCTTATCCCTCAGACAGTAGCTCTTAAAATGGAGAAATTGAAGGGCTGGATACTCAGTCCCTGAGTAATTGAGTGTTGAATGAACTGCCCTTGGACAAAAGCACTTTTAGAGGTGATCCGGTAGTTTGTCAAATGAACATTTACTCACTGACAGCTCTTGCACTCAGAGTATTCTGGGTCCTTCTCTTTCCCAAACACCCATTTTCTACTGCTGTTGAGACTTTTTACTTGCTATCAATCTAACTCTGTCTAGAACACCACCATTATTCTTCAGATCATAGGTATAAAGAAGCTTGTAGTGTATAGCATTTACGAACTTTTCATGTCTTCTTACTCTACAATTATTTTTGCTAAGGTCTGAGGAAAGGAAAATTATAGTATGGTACAGTAGAGGCAAAGTATGGGATGTTTTTTGCCATGCATGAATTCGTAATTAAAATACAACCTAAATTGAATATATTTTATGAATTATTTCTTTTAAAATTACTAAACTATCACAAGCATGTATAAAAGCATAAAGAATAATTTCTGTATTTCTCATACATCTATGTTAATTTTAATATTTTATTTATTGGCATATAACACATATTCAACAACACAGACAAATTTTACATTGTATGGTGAAATGTACGTCTAGAAAATAATACTGCCATGTATATACCCCCTAAATCAAGTTTTAGAACACCATCATAACTACAGAAGTCTCATTCATGCCCAGTCCCAATCCTTTATATTAGATCATAATATTGGCAGTACAAATCTATCAAATTTGTTTATCTTCAAGACTGTCTTTGCAAAATCTTGATCTCTACATTTCCACATCACTTTTAGAATCAGCCTGCTACCACACACACACACACACACACACACACACACACACACACACAAAGAGTTTGTTGCTAAATATTTTTACTTATTGCACTTAATCAAAAGATCAGGTTGGAGAGAATACCTTTATTTTCTGTCTTTTGACCATTGAACATGGCATATCTCTCTATTAATTTCTGTCATTTCATTTATCTCAGCTATGTTTCAAATTTTCTCTGTAGCAGTTTTACATATATTGTGTTAGATTTATTCCCAAAAAAATTAATATTTCTCTGGAGACAAAATTATATATTTAAAAAATATGTATGTTTTTTTTTTATTCTGATGACTAATTTTTGCCTATTTTTAAACTTTATTCCTTGACATAAAAATTGCATGGTGATTTTATGTACATATACATTATAAAATAATTAACAAGATCAATTTAATTAACATATCACCACACATAATTACCATTTGTATGTATGTATGTTTGAGAACACTTAATATCTACTTTTAGCAAATTCCAAGTATACAATACTGTACTGTCAACTTAAGTCACCATGCTGCACATTACATCCCCAGAACTTACAAGTTTGTACCTTTTGACTAACATCTCCCAATTTTTCCCACACCCATTCCCTGGTAACCATCATTCTACTCTCCGCTACCATGAGTTTGACTTTTTTAGATTCCACATATAAGTGAGATCATTCAGTATTTATCTTTCTGTCTGGTTTATGCCCCTAGCATAATTTTTTTCCAAGTTTGTTATGTTGTTGCAAATGGTAGAATTTTCATTTTATGGCAGAATAATATTCTATTAAGTAAATAGGTAGGTGGTAGGTAAGTAGGTAGGTAGGCAGGCAGACAGATACACAGATATAAATATAGATATGCATATCACAATATATTTATCCATTCATCCATTGTTGGACACTTAGATTGTTGTAAATAATGCTGCAATGGACATGGGAGTAGAACTATTTCTTCAAAACACTGCTCTCCTTTAAATAGATACCCAGCAGTGGCATTGCTGGATGATATCTTTATTTATTTATTTATTTTTTTAATGATTTCATCCCCACCAACAGTATACCAGGATTCCCTTTCCTCCATACTCTCACCAACACTTAATTCTTAATTTTTGATAACAGCCATCCTAATAGCTGTGAGGTGATATTTAATTGTGATTTTGATTTGCATTTCCCTGATGTTTAGTGATACTGAGCACTCTTTCATATATCTATCTGTTGAGCATTATATGTCTTCTTTGGAAAAAAATCTACTCAGGTCCTTTGTTCATTTTTCATCAGTTTATTTGTTTGAGTTTGTTTTGTTTTCTTTTGTTTTGTTTTGTTTGTGATTAAGTTGTATGAGTTCTTTATGTATTTTGGATATCAACTCCTTATCAGATATATGATTTGCAAACACTTTTTTCTCATTCCATAGATTGCCTTTTCATTTTGTTGATGGTTTCCTTTCCTTAGTTGGATGTAGTTCTGCTGTTTATTTTTCTTTCTGCCCTTAGTGTTTCCTTTTTGTGTCATTTCCAAAAAAATCATTGCCAAGACCAACATTAAAGAATTTTTTCCTGTGTTTTCTTCTAGGAATTTATGGTTACAGCTCTTACATTTAAGTCTTGTATGTATTTCAAGTTGATTTTTGTGTATGGCATAAGCTAAGTGTCCAATTCATTCTGCTACATGTGAATATCCAGTTTCCCAATACCATTCATTGAAGAGACTATCCTATCCCTGTTGTGTATTTTGACATGTGTGTCAAAATTTAATTAACTATATATTTGCAGGTATATTTTTTTGGTTCTCTATTCCTCTAGTCTATATGTGTATTTTCATTCCAGTATCAGACTGTTTTGATTACTTCAGCTTTGTAATATAATTTGAAATTAGAAAGTGTCATATCTCTCTAACTCTGTTCTTTTTCAAGATTACTTTGACAGTTAGAGTCTTTTGTAATGCAAATTTTAAGGTTCTATTTTTCTACTTCTGTGAAAAATTCCATTGAAATTTTGAAGAATCTTTAAATCACTTTGTGTAATATGAACATTGAACAATATAATTTTTCCAATCCAAGATCATAGAATATCTTTCTATCTGTTCATGTCTTCATTTTCTTTCATCATTGTCTTGTAGTTTCTAGTGTACAGATCCTTCATCTCTTTGGTGCAATGAATTCCTAAATATTATAACGTTTTCAATGCTATCATAAATGACACTTTTAATTTCTTTTTCGGATAGCTCATTGTTAGCATATAGAAGCACAACTGATTTTTTATGTTAATTTTGTAACTTGACACTTTATTGAATTTGTTTATTAGGTCTAACAGTGTTTTCTGGTGGACATTTAGAGTTTTCAATATATAAAATCATATCATCTGCAAAGAGCAATCATTTTAACATTTCAATTTCTACATTTTCGTTGCTGGTGTATACAAATACAAATAATTTCTATAGGTTGACTTTAGAAACATTGCTAAATTCATGTGCAAATTCTACTATTTCACATAAATATTCTTAAAGACTTTCTAAAACATAAGCATGTTATTCATTAATAATAATTTTTATTTCTTTTCTAATTTTATACATTGGAATTATTTTTCTTCCCTATTTCTTGAGTAGGACAGGTAATATAATGTTAAATAGATGTGGTTATAATAAAAATCCTTGATTCATTCCCGATCTTAGAAAAAAAGTCTCTCAAAATTATACCATTAAATATGATAATTTTTGGTTTTCAGTAAATACTTTCAACAGATTAAAGAAGTGTTCTTCCATTTCTACTTTGTTGAGAATTTTATCATAAATGAGAGCTAAATTCTATTAAAAAATTTTTCTGAATCTTTTGAAATGATTATATTTTTATTTTTAAGTTGTTAATGTTGTAAATTATACAAATTTATCTAATTATACAAATTTCTAAAAATTATTCTAAGAATAATCCCAACAAAATTTTAATATATGATCTTTTTAAATTTTCTAAATAAAATAACATTTTATTTAGAACTTTGTTTAAAAAAAAAAGATTGTAATTTAAGTTGCATATAAAGTTTTTGTCAGGTTTTGTCACTGAGGTTAAACTGACCTCATAAAATGAGTTTGGAATTATTCTCTTTTCTTTCCCATTCCATTCTTTGGAATATTTTATAAAACAAAATAAATGTATTCCTTGAATGATTGAAAAATTTCCTTTGTAAAGATATGTAGATATTTTCTTTGTGGGAAGTTTTTAAATTATCATTTAAATTTCTTTAAAATTTTCATATTTAGATATTGTAAGCCAAAGAAATTTGTAAACTTTTTAAAAATGTCCAAATACATGACACAAAGTTATTCCTAATATCCTTTTATTGTTAAAAAATTTTGGAGCGCCTGTGAAGAAGGAAGAAAAAAGAATTAAAAAAAATAAAAAGCATGAGGATACCTGAAGAGGCTTCTGAGACAACATGAAGCATAACAACATTCACATCATAGGGCTACCAGAAGGAGTAAAGAGAAAGCAAGGGATTGAGAACCTATTTGAAGAAATAATGACAGAAAACTTCCTTAACCTGGAAAAAGAAATGAACATACAAGTCCAGGAAGTGCAGAGAGTCCCAAACAACATGAACTCAAACGGGACTACACCAAGACACATCATGATAAATATGTGAACAGTTAAAGACAAAGATAAAATCTTAAAGGCAGCAAGAGAAGGGCAGTTAGTTCCCTTCAAAGGAATTCCCATTAGACTGTCAGCTGATTTCTCAACAGAAACTTTGCAGGCCAGAAGAGATTGGCACAAAATATTCAAACTAATGAAAAGAAAGGGCCAACAACCAAGATTATTCTACCCAGCAAGGCTATCATTTAAATCAAGGGACAGAATAAGAGATTCGCAGATTGAAAACAAAAAACAAAAAACAACTAAGTTCATCATGACCAAATCAGGATTACAAGAAATGTTAAAGGGACTTCTTTAAAAAGAAGGGGAAAATTTTTCAAAATAAATTTAAATATGAATAACAAAATGACAATTACTATGTACCTATCAGTAATCACTTTAAGTGTAAATGAATTAAATACTACAATCAAAAGACATAGGGTGGTTGAATGGATAAGAAAACAAGACCCACATATAAGTTATCTACAAGAAACCTACTAAAGATCAAAAGACACACACAGACTGAGAGTAAAGGAATGAAGAAAGATATTTCATGCAAATGGAAATGAAAAAGAAAAATGCTTAGGTAGCATACTTATATCAGATGAAACAGATTTTAAAATGAAGGCTACAAAAAGAGGCAAAGAAGGACATTTCATAATGATAAAGGGATTATACTAACAAAAGGATATAATCTTTATAAACATTTATGCACCCAAGATAGGAGCACCTAAATATATAAAGTAATTATTAATGGACATAAAGGGAGAGATTGATAGTAATAAAGTAAGTCATAGTAGGAGACTTTACCACCCCATTGACACCTATGGACAGACCCTTCCAGTCAGAAGATTAACAAGGAAATAGCAGCCTTAAATGACACACTAGAGTAGATAGATTGAATTGATATTTTTAGAGTATTTCACCCAAAGCAGCAAAATATACATTCTTTTCAATTGCACATAAAACATTTTCTAAGACCACATGTTACACCACAAAACAAAAGAAAATTAAAATCATATTAAGCATCTTATCTGACTACATGATATAAAACTAGAAATCAATTACAAGAAAAACATGAAGACCACACAAACAATTGGAGGCTAAATAACATGCCACTAAACAATAAATGAGATCAAGGAAGAAATGAAAAGCTACCTTTAGAAAATTCAAAATGAAAACAGAATGACCCCAAATCTATAGGACATAGTGAAAGCAGTTCTAAGAGGGAAATTCATAGCAATGTAGGCCTACCTCAAGAAATAATAACAACAAAATCTCAAATAAACAATATAACCTTAAAGGAACTAGAAAAAGAACAACAAAGAAAGCCCAAAGCTAGTAGACAAAATGAAAAGACAATCTACTGAATGGTAGAAGATATTGATCAATTATACCTCTGATAAGGGGTTAATATCCAAAATTTATAAATAATGCATACAGTTCAATACCAAAAAACAAACAATCCAATTGAAAAATGGGCAGAGGACCTAAATAGACATTTCTCCACAGAGACCATATTAATGGAGAATAGACATATGAATAGATGCTCAATATCACTAATCATCATAGAAATGAAAGTTAAAACCACAAAGAGCTATAACTTCACACTTGTCAGACTGGCTATCATCAATAAATCAAAAACAAACAAGTGTTGGTAAGGATATGGAGAAAATGGAACCCTTGTGTACTGTTGGAAGGATTGCAAAGAGGTGGATCCACTATAGAAAACAGTATGGAGGTTCCTCAAAAAATTAAAAATAGAACTACCTATCACCCAGGAATTCCGCTTCTGGGTATTTATCCCAAGAAATCCAAAACACTAATTTGAAAAGATATATGTACCCGTATGTTCAATAGCATTATTTATAATAGTCAGGCTATGAAAGCAACCTAAGTGCCCATCAATAGACAACTGAATAAAAAATGTGAAACAGATATACAATGAAATATTACTCACTCACAAAAAAGAATGAAATCTTACTATTTGCAACAACATGGATGGACCTAGAGGGTATTTTGCTAAGTAAAATAAGTCAAAGAAAGACAAATACCGTATGATCCCGCTTGTATGTGAAATCTAAAGAAAAAATAAATGAACAATCAAAACAGAAACAGATACCAGGAATAAACTGATGGTTGACAAATGGAAGAGGGATGGATGAAAAGTTAAAGGGATTAAGAATTACAAATTGGTAAATATGAAATAATCATGGAGATGTAAAGTACAGCATACGGGATATAGTTAATAATATTGTAATACGTATGTATAGTGCCAAGTGGGCCCTAAACTAATAGGGGGATTACTTCGTAAGTTACATAAATGTTTAACTGCTTTACTGTATACCTGAAATTAATATAAAATAATATCGAATGTCAACTGTAATTGAAAAAGAAAAATATTGTGTAAGATTGCTAATGGCTGCTTGTATTGGTAAATTATACTCTCTTGCCCTTCCTTTCTGCATGAATTCTGTTAGAATTTAGCAATATTATTAATCTTTTAAAAAAACAGCTTTTGCCTGTTTTGATATTCTTTATCATGTACTTATTTTCTATTGCATCAATTTATTCTATTATCTTTGTTATTACCTTTATGAGCTAAACATTTATATCATTGATTGTCCGCCTTCCTTACTTTCTAACATATGCCTTTAAGGCTATATAAATTTCCTTGTAAGCATTTTTCACCAAGTTCAAATTAATGAAAACAGCCCTGGGAGATGCCAATGGGCTATTTTTCCTCTGTTTCTCCATATCCATTTCTACTTGTTTTGTCTTTCTTTTGCCTGAGAGGAGGCTGATCCCTACCTGCTGTTTCAAGTGGCATCCTTGCCATCTGGCCTCCACTCAGGTGAGTGAAACAAGAGGCCCTGGTGGAACAGGTAATGGGAAGAGAAATCAATAATTTTTTTCCTCTCCTAACTCACTCTTTCTCTCCTTGACCATGATTTTGATAGTGGCTACAACCCTCAAAGGCCACAATTTCTGTCAGACATCCCTTCCTCTTCTTGTGGAAGGTTCTAGAAGTTTTAATTTGTTCTTTTATTGATTTGAGTGACAACTATGTTCAGGAAGTATAATAAGTGCTGTATATCTAAGTGCTAAGAAAAAGGAATATTCTATGTATGAATATATATATAAATGTTTATATATAATATCTGTATGTATATATATATGTGCATGTATATATTTATGTATATATTTTTATAGGTATATGTGTGTGTTTTCTCTTAATTCCTAAAACAACTCTTGGATAGTGTCCCCCACCTAAAGTGAAGACAATCATACCTGATGCCCTCATGAAGATTCAGCAAGAGAATTTTAATGTTCTGAAAATTCATATTTAATTAAACTTTGAAAGTTAAATCATATTTTAATCACATTGAAAGCTGACTTGTTTTTTAACTTCTTGAGTATATTCTGGATCCCTTAATAAAGCAAATATTTCTTTCATAAAGATTAATGCCACACTAATTAATCTGCTTTCCAAGTTAAAATTTGTATTCAGATTTTTTTCTCAGATTTTAAAGTTTAACCTGTACAAATAATATATCTTACTAAGCCTTCACTTAAACTGTCAGTTAAGGAAATCAGAGCATTCAGTTGTTGTTTCATGGGTCTTTAATTGCTTCAGATGTTTTTTGTTGTTGTTATATCACAACATTTATTTTCTGTTATCTGGGCGGCATGACAGTAAATCTGTGAAGTTTAGGTACAATATGAACATGAATGAATTTTTAGTTTAGAATTTTATCATCTCTAACTAGATAGCTGACAAAATGTTTTTGTGAGACAAGTTTTTTTGATCAGTATTACATTTTATAAAGACATGGAAAATAAGAAGCTGTTATTTATTGCACACAGAACATACATTTCCATAGTTGAATATTCACTGGTTGTGATTAAAAGTTTACCCAAAGGAGCATACTTCTATGAATTTGAGGGCAGTTGACCTATAAACATGGCAGTAAAGGCCCTCCCTCATGCAATTTTTGTTTTTTAAAAAAAGCTACCATAGCAGATAACATCTGGTTGCATGTAATGTGAATTCATCTGAAATCCCAATGTAAACAAGTTCACCAATAGCAAGAGGCAGTTAAACATTCCACTGGCTTTAGATAATTAAAACCATCTTCTAAAAAATTACCTTCAATTACTGGACTCCAAGAAAGAAGCAGACAGCTCTGGCAAAGTACCAGAAAGAATAAGGAGGGAGGGGGGAAGGAAAAGGAAAAAGAGAGAGAGAAAGAGGAAAAGAGAGAAAAAACACAAAATCTATTTTCCAAAACGTAATGGAAGATCATTAAATTCAAGCTAGGATGGTTAATGTCATGCCTACCCCAAAAGATGTCTTTAGTGGGAACACAGGATTAGAGCCTAGAAAGCTATTGGCGTTACTTTTATTATAGGTTCTTGCTTTCAAGCAGTAGTGTCTGTAAACACTATAGGCAGAAGGGTTTTCTTTAAATCTTATTTTCAAAAAAATTAATAAAGTCAAGGAAAAAAACTTCACAATTATCCAGTTCTTAATGTGTTTTAAAAATTTCCTATAACTTGTAAGCATGCATGTGAACCATTGTTTATAAATATTTAAGTATATACATTTAGCTTTTGAAATTATAAACTAGATGCATGACTAAAAATTTACAGTGTTTCAGGTTTATGGTATATAATACATTAAGGGTATTGTAGCCTCCTTTTTAAAGGGTTATTAAATCATTTCATCTTTTTAAAGTCTTTTCCATAACATTTAATCTCTAGAAATGGTGAGACAAAAGGATTTGCTTAAATCCTCTTACATCTTAAAAGCTATATAGAATCAGGGAAAATGTATCACATTACTTTAGATTAACTATATACTATAACAGTTAACTAGTCAATCTCTATGCCAACCTACTGCATTAGTATATATTAGTATAGTACAGTATATTATCATTACAATGGAGTTTTGACGGTAATTTGACCTATCTGCAAATAATAATAACAACAATAAAGCAACTGAATTTTTGTGCCAGACAATCAAGTCTATTTACTTCTAACTGAAATGTCAGGACAATATGCATTTTAATTAGCTTCTAGACAGATGCATTACAACACCTAAATTCTACACACAGAGACATCATTGTATTTTATTTACTTTGTGAGTAAGATCATTAAACCAGTTCTGAGGCAACGCTGCAGCTTTGCTATGAAGAATACCGCAGGCAAGAAATTCATGTTTAAAAAGCAATTTCTCTTTGCAAAAGTGATCGTAGAAGAAGCCACTTATTAGAAATAAGTTATTTTCTCTACTGTATAGCCTCGAATAAGTTCTAGATGTAAGATAAACTAAAAATTGGCTGCCATATATAACACAGCTCTTACCACAATTTGTAATTATGTGTACATGTATGTGTTAATGCCTGTCTCTATCTTTTTCCAATGAGGCACAGATCATGAATGCTCTGTACATAGGAGTACAGTCGGTGTAGGTCAAAGTGCTTGACACCTCATAGGAACTTAATTAACATCCATGGGTAAATGAGTGAATGATTGGTCACAGTTGTAACCATTTTGATGCAAATATTCTCAGTCCCAATTCTTTGATTAACTGTGCACCTGTAGATGTGAAGTTTTAATAACAGGATAACTGAGTCCAATTCCAGTCTGTGCCCAAACAAGTCCAGACTTTGTTCCATTGTCAACTAAAACTCTTCCCCTTACTTTGCCCTTCTCTTTGAGGTCCATCTTGATTTTCAGTCTATATCAAATCCATTTTTGAAGTAGGTAATGCACACATAATAACTTAATGAATTAAACTGAATGCTGAAAATAAGATAACTGAGTCCTTAAGCTAGTCCTGCCCTGTGAGCTCAGAATCAGGAGGATTATGCCTTTTTAAGCTTCGGTTTGCTCTTTTGGAAAGTACACAAAATAAATTTCCATCTTTTAAGGAAGTCTGACAAATATTAAGCTTAAGTGTATTCAGTGCAGGAGTTTGAGGGCTGGCCTTAATGTAACATTTAGTTGGTATCTATCCAAGAACTGGGTTTCTGTGTTTGTTTGTGTAGTAATTTGTTTTGTTTTGTTTTGTTTTTGTTTGTTTTTTAGTGGTGCAAGTTTGGTATGGTATCAGCAACTTTCAGTATAATGGACTTCTGTCCATGTACAGGCAGTGAGCAAACATCTGGGGAATGGGGCGAGTAGATTTTTTTTTTCTTGCCATATGTACTGATACCATCCGAGGTTTACGGAGGGCTGGGGGAGGTGGAAAGTGTCCAAAGTCATTTCCCTTCCTTAGGAGGCCAACAAGAGCAGCAGAAGGCCTAATCAGCTGTGTATTGGGCAAGGCACTACTACCACCTGAGGAATTTCACATGGCAACTAAATAAATTTAGAAAAAAAGCACAGTCTCATAGAAAGATACAGAATCCTGCTCTTTCTTGATCTCTCTCTTCCTGGCTTTAAAGTCTTGGCTGCTTTAAAATTTTCATTTTATCCAGCTTCTACTTCTATGAACAGTTAGAACCTTCTTTTGAGTGCCCAGTCAAGAATTCTGGGCAATCTTGAAAGACAGATACATTTCCATACCCTCCTCTGTGATTTAAGGAAATCTCAGAGCAAAGCATGTGAATAATATGTGGTATTCTTTCTGTCTCAATACCTTTCATTGTCCCCAATCCCAGCCACCAACCAAAGGCTGCCAATTAGAGTTCTAGAATATCAAAGTTACTCTACATACTAAGGTTAAGAAACATTGTTCTCAGTTCCCTTGCCTGCAGAAACAAGGGTATTGTGTGGGGTTTTCTAAACAAAGGTCCCAGGTCCTGGTAGAGTTGACCCTTGGCTCCAAAGGTTTTTGACTAAATCAAGTGAGCAACTCTGCAACTTCAAAAATAACTACCTTTAGCTCCTTAACTGACCCAAATCGTGTCCCACCTTCTGTAGCACTATTCAAACCACAACCTTTACAAAAGCCTAAATTCGACATTTTTATCTATTATCTGTCCTCCATCTATTAACTCTCAGGCAGATTACATTTCCAAAACTCTTTCACTGACATGGGTAAGCTGGCTCCTCTCTGAAGTTTAGGATTTATGGCTATGGCTTCAGGTGAAATCCCAGGTCAATGGGTGGATTCAGGAGAAATGATTAGTGAAACCTTTCTGCCTCCCTTAAACCAGCTATTTATCAAAACCGACCCAACCTGAGAATCACTTTAGATCACTGATTTTGGACCAAAATGGTTTTAGCTATGACCACAGCTCATCAAGATCCCCAGGAATATCGCCCTCTTTAAAATTATTAATCAAATCCAAATCAACATCAAAATAGAATTTTCTTCACCCACGATATTTATCTATTCTTATACCATTATCTAGTTGATCTACTGACTATTTCATTATATAACATTATTACATATCATCTCATTATTCAGAAGTGTAATATCTGAAGTAATTGTAATTGTTCCAAAAAGACTAAATTCTGTTTTAATATATGGTGACAGACTTTTTTAAACATTACATAATTCTCTCTTTCTCTCTCTCTCTCACACACACACACACACACACACATCTTGACACTACTTTGCACATATTAAATATTCGCAGAATGCTTATTGATTACTTCAACTGTATAGATGTTTTTATTTTAATAAATGTGTTTCTTCTTCTAATCTAAGAAATATTTATCATTTTCTAATAAATACATACTCCTTTCTGAAAAGTACAGAATTATTTAGAATAAATGATTTAAATATTAAATAATAATTTTAAATGCCCTCAAAAATTCTGGACCTAGATGTTTTAAATGAAATTTTAAAAATAAAACTCAAATATGATCCTTTGCATTTCATCAGCTTCCCACTAGGGAGTTATGTTTGAAAATTAACTTTGTTGTATAGTTTTCAAACCAGTATTTACGGGAGATGTGTGGCTTTTAAAACTGAGCTCTTATGCAGAAAATGGTCAGTGCAAACCCCAGGTGTGGGAACTGATGGACCACTTAAATATCCCAAACCTGCAATTTTCAGTCTACAGTGAAATAATTCATGTTTAAAGACAAACATTACATGAAGCATCAATGTCACTGGAAGACACAGATTCCTCCAAGAGTTTCTGAAGAAACCCTTCTTTTGGGTTTCAAGAAGAACCAGTGAGTCAAACTCATCCCTCTGTAGAATTTAAACCTTATCTTGGGCAAGGCTGGCTGCCTTGCCCCTATTCACCCTAAACTCTGAGGGCAGGTATGCTAGATATTTTCGAAGTCTAACTTTTAGAAAATATTCATCAAGATCTTCCACATTAGCCTAGACCTTCCTATTTCCAAGCACAGAACACATAGGAGCCACTCCCTAAAAACAAGCTAAGGAGGTAACTTTCCATCTCTCTAAGCTCCAGAGCTTCATTCACTCTGAAGTCTTCTGAAGAATTCATCTCATTCTTCAGACTAGCAATGAATTGATTTCTAAAACTTCTGCTTATGAGATTTCACCATATACCTTAAGTCTTGATCATGAATGAATTGTATTAAAATCATTCTGTAGATTTACCTAACTTGGGATCTCATGAGGGATCTAGAACATATCACACACAGAATATATATTCAAGATGAATTTGACAAGTTAGTGAAACTAGGAAGTTGTGTAAAAACTATGACGTGTCTATAGAGCAAACTAATTATTTGTTCTATTATAATATATTCCACAGCATCACTTCCTTTGGGAATATCCATCTCTGAGGCTGAAATACATTCAATAATATCTTATCTGCTCAACACATTTTTGGAAATGCCTTCAGACCCGGTAATTTATTCTTCAAAACCTCTAGAACAGTGATTTTAAAAACTACATGTTAAAGATATATTTGATTTTTCAGAACAGTCTAGAAGAATTCAAAGTCTAGTGAAAAAAAAAGACTGTGAACAAGTTGTTTAATAACAATGACAGCAACAACACCAATAATAATAGTAGGTAATAAATTTTGAATACTTACTAATTGCCAAGGACTAGCTTAAGTTCTTTACCTTTAATCCTCAGAGAGGGTTTTATTATCATCCTATTCTAGAAATGAGAAAGCTGAAGTCCTAGGAGGTTAAACAAATTGCTACAAATCAAGTAACAGATTTGGGACTCAAAAGTACTTGCTTTTAACAAGTAGAAATGTTTCGACTCCTAGGGCTTAAAAATAAGTTGGGACTATAAATGAGTAAAATAAATTTTTCCTCCATGGCTTTTAAATAGGCAATTCCAAAACTTCAAGAAATTGCAGTTGGAGAGGAATGAAATATTAACTGTTTGAAGTTAAGGACACTACCCCTTGCTTTAATGCAGGTATTCTGGATAAATGTGTCAAAGCCTCGGCTCAGCATTTAATATCACCATACTACGATATTAGGTCCTATGAAGAACTCACTGTCAAATCATATCTGATTCATTCGCATGCCATACACATTATTTTGTCTTTGAACAAGGATTTAGTTTTGTGGTCTCCTAAGAGTCTAAGGAGGTGATGAAGAGGGAAGTGGGTCTGGAATATCTAGCAGAGGCAGCTTTGCCAGGGTAAGCCTGGGTGCCCCCCAACTCCTCCTCATCCTTTCCAACACCTCCTCACCCCCATCAGAAAAGCTCTACTTTTAGCTGATTATGTTTATGTTTGAGGGCTCAGACTAAGATTTTTTAAAAACGCTTTTGCCGTTTTCAAAGATTTCTCAGAGCTATTTCATAAAACTCTAAGGTGAAGAATCATTTGTGAAACACATCCTTTTATTTACCTAATCTTTAGCCTCTTCTGCTAACTTGACTTAAGAGTTCCAGCACTTAGAAAGGCATCTAAGTTATTTGGTTAAAATGTGATTTGAATGCTTTGGGAAGATAAAGTCTATAATTAAGGGATTATCTAACAATGGATCTGCAGGAACTGAAGGCCATTTCCCATAAAAGTATGCAACCACAGGGAACCTCAGGTGAGCTATACTGCACTCAACACTTGTCATACACTCGGGACATTCATTAACTTTAATTAGGGCCATAAAGGGATGCCTAAAGAAAAAGAAAATGCTCATTTTAAGATAACCTTTAGTCATACTCTTATTTCTTCCTTAAATCGAGACAGAGAAAGATCATTTTTGCTTGACCTTTACTTAAACAAACAACCAGGAGAGAACAGCCATTCAGACTGCGTCAGATGCCATGTCTTCAATGGCCTAGGAATAGCCCAGCAGCTGTTTCTATGCCAACTATGAGGTTTGTCTCCACTGAGGACAACTTCCTTGTCAAGATAAAATCCAAAGGTCATTTTCAATATTCAGACTAAAATCAAAGGTCTCAGGGTGTGACTCCTCCCAAATACCTTACTACCAGATTTTTAATACCTGGCATTTCTTAGATTAGAGAGAACTATAATCATTTATCAGTCTTTAAAAAAGAATAATAAACTAATGTGAAAACAGCTAAGATTTCAAACTACCCTCTAATTAAGTCACCAAAAAGCTATTCCGTCAACTGGAAGCACTTGTTAGTCCTTCTTGCCAACAGCTGAGCTTTGACAAGTTTCTTTCTGAAGGTGAGCCTTTTGTGAGTGGCCCCATAAGCAGTCCTCTACTGTTGGCAGAGTTTCCTATACTTTCCTGCTGCTCCATTCAAGAGGAGGCATGTGAAGACAAATGATCACTCCACTAGGAATGATAGAGAATGACTAGTCAGAGTGAACTTCCTTCCTCTATATGCCAGCAGTTAAAACATCTATAGGGAACTCAAAATGGCACCATGGAGAAAATGTAGCTCGAGAAGCAAAGTTTCAGACTAGTATTTGCTTTGGCATCCTGAGGTGAAAACCTTACTGAATTATCTAAATCAGAAGCTCAAAATGCAATTGGGTGAAATGTTACATGTTAGCTAATGCCAGATGGGTGACTGTCTTTAGAATTTTGAAATAATAATAATGTGAATTCCTAAGAAATCTTTTCCAGGAATGAAATATTTTTGATTCATTCCACCCCTTACAACATACAGTGATTCAGAATATTTCTCCATATTTACTTCAGAATGGCCATATTACATTTGTGGATGGGGAAAAAGAAAAGCGGGGAAACTAAACTCACAAGGCAATCTGATCATAAATTCCTAACTGGGCAAGTCATGGTGGGTAGTCATGCCCCAGGCATATAACTTCTTTGGTGAAAGGTTTTAAGGCAGGCCTGTCCATCTTTCTTGTGCATGTAGGTTAACACACCTTTGAAATACCAGAAGTAATAGCCCTCAAAAGGGGGTATGAACCCTTAAGGGAACACATAATCTTGTTAACTATCTGTAATCCAATCACTGCCTTGCTTCTCCAATCTTCTTTATGTCCCCTCCTTAATTTCAAATGCATAAAAGAAGCTGCTGAACTCATTCTCTGGAGCATTCCTGAGAGCTTGTTCTCCAACATTGTCCTCAGTCTGGCTCAAATAAATTCTTATAAAAATTCCCTATAGGTTTGGACATTGCTTAAGTTAACATTTACTTTGCATAGTATGGCAAAATTCTGAAGAAGCCCACCCAGGACCACCCTGCAGACAAGGATTCAGTGCTGGGTACAAGCAAGGGCTCATTGTGTCCCAAAAGCTCCCCATTTCACATTGGGTGAACTTGGGTGAATTTCAGAATTGTGGGTCTTCTTGCTTTAAATAGTTGGTCGTGACTTTATATGAGTGCTTCTTAGAAAGTCCTTGAGGTGGATAAAAATTAAGATAACCCAGGGAAAGAAAAACAAAATGGGTTGCTGCTTTTAATTTTGATTTTTTTTAATTGTACTGCTTATTGAGAATCCGAACAAATTTTTTTGCTGGTTAAATGAGAAACTGAACTCTTTTTAGCTCTGAAAGAGAAAGGATACTTGTTTCTCCAACCCAAATAGCCAATGCAGTGACAACAATTGTTCAGATCCCTCAATCCAGGAGTGGTGGAGATGGGTGCTGTGAGGCGTGCAGTGTCGTAGCACAGCTAATCCTGGAGAGGCCAGTGGGAACCCAGGGGAGAAGGGGAGCCCATGCCATGGAAAGCATCGTGGTGCCCACAGTATCTGGTAAGCTCTCACTGACCTTTACTCTGGTATTCTTAGGCGACTAAGAATCTTTGTGGAGTTGCCTGAAGAAAAATTTCCTTTAAAGTGGTCCTATAGCGATATTCACCACGTTGTCTCATTCAGGGACATGCACATAAAGGCTGGTTTTCCTTAGAAGGTTTTTTAAATTCTACAGATCTCAAAATTAACATGAGAAATTGTGCCTCTGAGGCCAATAGGCCCATGGCAGTCAGCCTCCCATTAATACTAAGATGGTCAATATGAGGATCCTTTGATACTTCTAAATTGATCTTTTGCATGCACAATTAGAAAAAGCAGGCTATAAAATTAGGCAGAAAGAATGGAACACATATTTAATTGGTCTCTTGAAGCTTCAAAAAGAGGATTTAGATAAATTGTTCAACCTATGATGTTGTTTAGGTGTCAACCTAATTCATCGAAGTATTAAAAATTGCTGTTTTTATTTTAAAAGGGGGAAGTTCATTTGGAACTTGCCAAGGACAGATATAATTGTAAAAGACCTCCAAAACAAAATTTGGATCCAACTGTTCTCTGTTTGTATCTATCTGTGTATAGCTATATGTATACATTGTAAATGTGAGATAATTTTCTACGACTGGATGGAATTGTTAAAATTAAGTTAAAGGCAAGCACTAGAAAGGCCTGGGTATTCTAAAATTCTCATAAATACAGAAACTAATTACACGTTTTTCAAGTTCATGTGATCTAAGATTAATCTTTAATAAATAAAAGTTAGCTTAAGTTTGTTGGTTTAAATGAAAGAAATATATCTTTATTTTCCCTAGGTTTTACAAAAATAAATCTGTGTTAATAATTGACTTTTATATCTCTAAAAAATGTTTCTAGAGGTTATAAAATAGGTCCATAAATTTGACTTCTTAGTTTTCTTTAGCAATTGGGATTTTAGGGGTTAAAATCTCTCCCCTTCTGCCCATATATAGACATAACCTTGCGATGTTCCAGAAGGGCACCTGAAACACCTCATAGGATATTTTTTTAATTAGATTGCTTGTGAAGCATTGTAAAATAAATGATGAAAAACTTCTAAGGCATATTATGAGTAAACAAGGGTTGTAAATTAAATAGTCAGAATTTCTTGGTTCTTCCCAGCTCCCTGGCATCCCATTCTTCAGTTTTTGCTTTCCTTCATGTATCATAGCGTATTTAAGTAGAACTTAGATAAAGGAATTTATAATGAGACATTATTGAAAGGAGAGATATCTTACGTTATTTCCAAGGTTTGATAGAATCACTTCAAGAAAATGCCAAGTTAGTAATTTCCTTTCACAGTGAGCTTCCAGGAGACAAAGATTTTAGATATTGTTTTTTTGGAAAAGACATAAAAGACACTCTTCTGCCTCAATGGAAGGGACCTTATCAGGTGCTTAACCGCTAATGGGCATCTACCCCTGCCTATATAGACATCAAAGAAAGACTCCTCGAGGACGAGAGGCCACCGACTCCAGAGGTAGACAGCTACCCCAAGACATTGACAAAGCTTGTCTACCCATGGATTGATATTGAATGCAGAATCCATTTTGTTTGATTGTTTCTACCTATTTGCTACTTATATTAGTCATAATAATAGTTATACTTGTTCTTTAGGTTTTTCTATATAGTCCAACTGTTGTATCTGGCCTTTGGTATGGACATAACCTAATCACTAAACCAAAAAGCTTGGGTGGGGGCGGGGGAGAGTGAAGCATGGTGCATGGGGTACCAACACAGAAAATGGTTTTCCTCCTTCTCTATATTTATTCCTCTCAGACTGGACCCTCCCCACTCCCCTAAGCCCTGTCACCAATGCAATGCCCATAAATTTCTTACCTCAGGACTTCTTTCTTATTTTCTTGAGTCATTATTCTCTAATTGCAGCTTTCTCCATTCCAAAATTTCCTTCCCCTTTCCTTATAGTTACTAGTTTCCTTCAGATACACCAGACCTGAACTGAATACTTATTATTATTTATTATATCACACCTGAACTTCCCCAATCCTGCCTATCTAGCATATTCTTTAATATAGATGTAATGTGAATTATCATTTTACTTATTAAACTAAAGCAGCAGTTGATTACAAGTCACCAAAAAATAAAAGTAAAAAAAAAGTGAAAGGAGAGCTTCCAACCTGCAGAGGTACCTAAGCACATCTTTATTATTTGGGATGTTCTTGGCTTTGCCTAGTATCCAAAGGGAAGCGATATCTAAGTTTTAGTAAACAAACAAAAGGACAAAATAAAAATCAAGCAAACAAAAAATACTATTCCATTTTACCACTAATCATTCTGTTGTTAGTACTCTGCTCAAGCTCATCCCAAGGCCCATCCTAAAAGACCCATTATACCCTCCTGCTGTCCAAACTCTGGTGTTACAATACATATGACACTGGATTAAAATTAAACTCTAGGACAGCTTTAAAGCCCAAAGAGGGGAAACTGAAAGCATGTTCTGTAAGGAGAAAATAAAAAACAAACTAATCACAACACCTTAGCAGAGGAGAGGACTATTGTACTTAGGTAGGTATTTGAGTTTCTGGTCCTTTTAAGCAGCAGCTGACTTCTGCCCCGGCTCTGTCCTTAATAGCAGGCGGAATCCCTCTGAACAGAGGCCTGGACTGTGGGTTGTGCCTTAGGAGCGAGGCTGGCTTCCACCAGTCAGAGTACTGGTTCATTCCAATGATTTACATGAACTCTGCATTTCAAAAGTCTCATTTCCCCAAGAAGAGTTTCATTATTATGACCAAAATACCACTTGGATGGTCAATATCATCACTACCCACAATTATTTAAAGATCTTTATTTTACATACACACACACACACACACACACACACATTTATTTATTTATTTGTATATATGCATACATATATATATATATATATATATATATATATATATGTATATACACACCCATGCACACACATAGATACATACACATAAATATGCACATATACATACATATATATATACATATGATTAGAATTATAGTAAGGCTCCTCAAAAGGAGTAAATTTCAAACTGAGATGAAGAAAAAGCAAAAATTACGCAGGCTGAGAAGAAAAGATCACTAATGTTTTCAAGAGTGTGGCCAGGACAGTAATTGAAGGAACGGGGTCCTGCCGACTAGGCTGGAGACCTTAGTTGTCTCACCTCAGTGTGGGACCTCTCAGGACTGATTGTCCTGGGTAAGTAGGAGAGACAGAACCAGGAAGACATCTGGATTCCCAGCCAGGCTATAAACTCAGTGCTTTATGTGCATTATCACAGTCAATAAAAATGATAACCACTTCCTGAGAATCTGCCAAGGTCCAGGCTACTATAATATCACAAATATGGTTACTAGAGCAAAAGACCATAAGGATTTGAAGCCTGGCCCTAATGCTTAATAGTTATTTGACCTTGGCCAATTATATAAGCTCTCTTTGTTTCTATTTCTCCATTTATAAAATGAGAATAACGATCACAGGGTGTTTGTGAGGGTTAAATAAGGTAATATAGGAAGAGTTCTTCAAAAGGTACCTGGCATACAGTAAGCACTCAATAAATCTTAGCTATTACTATTATTACCTGGTGTCAGGGGCCAACACACACATTGGATATTATCTATCCATGCAATGGTCCTGAAAAAAAGGTATTATTTCCTGTTTTACAGATGGTGAAGTAAAACAGAGGGTTTTGAGAACATTCAAACTCTATTCAGTTAATTTAGTGACAAAAGAAAAATTGAAATGTTTTGTCTAGCTCCAAAGTACATATATTTTTTTTCTGTTTATCACTATGAGCATCTTCTCTTTGAAGATTTCTAGTGTGAAAACAAAGGATAGAAATGACTACTTAAATTTCCTCATTAAGGAAAATGACTCATCAAACTAGTTGACCTCTCATATCAGCATTTGTGAAAAAAAAACCTTCTGATCAAACATGGACATTTATGTCGAAACACAAATCACATTACTTATCAGAAAACCATTTATTTTTCCATGAAGCTCAAAGTACTGGGAGGTAGACTTCTCTGAATAAGCAATTTGAACTATGTTCTTTTTTTTAATCCATTAACAAGACTCTGCTCATTTTCAAAAAATATTTATTTTCCTCTTGTTGCCAACAACTAGTAAAACTGACTCTTTTGATGGTTCTTTTATGCCAACTTATATTTCAAAACACAATAGAAGTGTGTGTGTGTGTGTGTGTGTGTGTGTGTGTGTATATATATATATATATATATCAATGGAATCAAATATTTGCCTAAATGCACATTCTGTTCTTGATGAATCCCTGAAGTATAGTCAGAAATCAATATTTTACAAATTTTCCTATAATCCTGGGTTTGTTAAATATAAATAGCAATGCCTTCCTTTGCAAATCAGAGGCAACTTAGGTAATTTTTATGCAACCAGAGAAAGAGCCTCTTTCTGTTCGCTTCTTTATTCTCAAAAGTTAACCATGTTGTTAAACCATCGCAGAACCATGGCATTTAGTTTTGGAGGTGAAACAGACCCAAGGGATCAATCATGTCCCTCTTCCTTTCCTGGAGAAAAAATGAGTCCAAAGACTTTAAGTGACCTTTCCAAGGTCACAGAGCTAGATGGTGGCTAATGACAAACAAATATGTACTGAGCCCAGTGACTGATGATGACAAACTGAGAAGGCTAGTAAGGTTAAAATATTTAATTACACTGTCCATGGCCTGTAGAAGTAATGATTTGTGACTCCTTAATGGTTTCTTATAATGCTGTAAATATCTGGTAGTATAGGAATTTCAAAATGCAGAATAATTTAGTACTAGGTGGACAGTATTTATACATGTTTTTATCTCTTTTATTTCTGTAAGATATGGAAAAACCTCCACAAAATCAAAGATGTTGACATGTAAATTGCCTTTCTTTTAAACAACTGATCTTAGTTTCTTCTCTAAAATGATGTCAACGTGAGGAAAAAATCTAGTCCACTGTGTTCTAGTTACAGCTCATCTGTTTTTGTGGACTTAATTACAACACTGAATTCCAACTCCATGTCAACTTACCTTCAAGCATGTGATACAGAAGAATCTGAGACTTAAATATGAATATAGGCAGAAATGAGATTTGAAACTTTGTTCCACATAAAATAAAGCATTTCAAATGGTGTTTTCTTTCTAAAATATCATTACATTGGCACCATTAGAAAAGAAATTTAACAGAATACATAGTTAACCATTAGCCATACCCTGTAAAATTAATGATTTCCTTGTGCTTTCCGTGCTCCTCCCCCAGATTAGGCTTGCCAGTTTTGCTGTTCTGATAATTACTCTTCTTCCTTCTTTTTATTCCCACTATGATCCCCGCTACCACCATCATTATCACCATTCTTACACATTGTTGCTAGGGTGTGCTAGGAGCAGACAAATACATTTTTTATTATCTCTTTGGGTTCTTACAACATCCTATAATATGCATATCATGACCACTAATTTCCAGCTAAGGAACTGAAACGTAGAGGATATGTGTTTGCCCAGAGTCACACCCAGGGTAACCAACCATTCCAGTTTGGCCTTCAGGTCATCCTAGACAATAATGTGTGTGTGTGTGTGTGTGTATGAGTATTTCTCTTTTATACATTTTAGAACCCTTGTTCTTAAATATTATCTATTAACAGGGACCTAAAAAAGTCATAAGTATCAGAGCCCAAATGGAAATAGCATAAAATAGAAAAAAAGTTAGGTGCTACAGTGATTTCTTTATTTTGAGGTATTAAAAATAGCTTGACTTTAGGTGCTATGTCTGGCAAAGATTTGCCCAAAGTTTTGTTGTTTGCTTTGCCTTGGGTAGAAAAGAATATTATTGTTACAATTTTTTTCATAAGAGAAAAACTTAGAAGACATTTTCCTGGACTGTAAACAATGCCAATTCTGACCTCAGGCTAATTTAAAGGTAATTTTCTATTTCATTGCAAGGGAACTATATGCAAACCCTATTTTTCCGTCTCCTTATAATATCAGCTAGCAAGTGGCATGTTTTGAGCACCTAGTCTTTACTTTTAGAGAAACAGCTTAATCTAATGGACTAATCAAATGGACAGCACTCTTCTAATTAAAACACTTTAATAAAAATGCGTCTATATAAAATAATTAAGAATAATAATTTATTATACGTGCTGAATACTCAGCTAGGGTCAGGCATTATATATGACATGCTGTACATGTATTGATTTACTTAATCCTGAAACAATGCATGAGAATGCTACTATGCCCATTTTTCAGATAAGAATGTTCAGAGGATATTAAATAACTGAGTCAAGGTCACAGAGCTGGAAGTGGCAATGCCAGGATTTGAGCAACAGAAGCCATGTCTTTAACCTCTAGGCTAAATCTCCTTTCCACCCATTTAGAATATAGTATAGAAAACAGTTGGTTTCTATAGAATGAAAATAGCCCCCAAATGTATCCACATCCTAATCTTCAGAACCTGTGAGTATTGCCTTACATGACAAAAGGGACTCTGCAGATGTGATTAAGTTAAAGACCTTGATATAGAGATTACCCTGGATTATCCAGGTGGGCCCAATGTAATCACATGATCCTTAGGAGAGGCATTCTGGGAGAGTCAGAGTCAGAGGAAAAGCAATGTAATGATAGCAGAACTTGGAGGAAGAGGCCACAAGCCAAAGAATACAGGCATCTACTTGAAGCTGAGAAAAGCAGGGAACAGATTTTCTCTCAGAGCCTCCAGAAGGTACTAGCCCTGCCAATACCTTGTGTTTAGCTCAGTTAAACTAATTTTGGACTTCTACTGCTAGAATTGTGGAAGAGTAAATTTGTGTTATTTTAAGACACCAAGTTTGTGGTAATGTACTAGAGCAGTAAGAGGAAACATACATACAATAGTGAGGGAAACAGCTGTACAACAATGAATTCTTTGAAATGATCAGAGAAGTGTTTGTGGGCAGACAACTGGAACAGCTGTGCTCTTAACATTTTGAAGGAGGAGCCATCTCCGGAAATATTTTCTATAGTGTCTATTCCAAATCTGCCTATTTGGCCTCTGCCATTCTCAGCCTCTGCTGAGAGCCTCAAACACTGCATTGCTGAGACCGCTAATTCCACTCAGGGCTCGTAACCATAATTTCTCTCCTATTATACATCAAATATGTACATAATTTTGCTTAATTTTATCTCTCCTCATTTCTAAGTGTTTGGCATGCATCCCTCTTTCACCACTGGAATGTTCTCTCCTTTTCAGCAACAATTCATATACCACTCTACCATTTACTAGCTGTGTAAGTAAATGCTCTGTACATCAGCTCCTTCATCACTAATGGGGATCATAAGAGCACGCACCCTAATAACCTCCAGGAATTATTGTAAGGGCCTAATGACTTAAAACGTACAAAGCCCTTAGAACAGTGCCAGGATGCACATTCAGTGTTAGCTTCGCTATTATCTCTGGGTTCCCTCTTCACTGATTTCCTCCTCTCATCTGACCAATATGCTCACGTCACTCCAACTTCCTCTAGCAAATTGAAGTCTACCTGTTAAAACCACCATTCTCCTTCTCTCCTCTCTACTGCTAAATTAGATGCATGCTGGCTGCCCCTCCTTCACCACCTGCCCATCTCAGCCTGTTATAATCTGAGATTTGATACTTCTTTCTACCTCCAACTTGACAGACTCTAGTCCCCATACAGAATTTTTTTATGACATTTACATTGTTGGCAATACCCATTTTAATTACTCTCTATCAGGCTGTCAGGACACTGGTCTCCCTAAGTGTCCATTTCTTCTTTCAGACTGCTGGTTTGTGGCCTCCCTTTCTCTGGATCACCTCCCTTTTTCCAGTCACTAACTTGCTGGTTCCCCACTGAAGATGATCTTGCTCCTCATCCCCAACCCTCATCCCCTGTCAGGGTACATTTGTCAATGTCTAGAGACATGTCTCATTATCACAACTTAGGGGGTGAGTGCTACTGGTATCTAGTGTGTAGAGGCCAGGGATGCTTGTTAAATAAACATCCTATAATGCATAGGACATTACCCAACAACAAAAACTTGTTTGGCCTAAAATGTCAATAGTGCCAAGGTTAAGAAACTCTGGAGTAAATAAACCCATTCTGGCTTTGTCTGTCATTGTGTGTGTGTGTGTGTGTGTGTGTGTGTGTGTGTGTGTGAGAGAGAGAGAGAGAGAGAGAGAGAGAGAGAACGAGCAAGTGCATATGCACACACATTCACACATGTATGGCCTGCACTCACATGCATGAAACTTTGGGCAAACAGCTTTTCTAGACCTATCTCAAGCTCAGTCCCTCAATTCACACAATCTGCAAGGCATCCACATAGCTCCATCTGTTTGCTCACCCCGATCTACCTAATCCCCTCCCATCTCCCCTGGTCTGTGTCCCCAGGAAAGCGAGGATATAGACTGCATGAACAGGGGCCCCTTGCCCTTGGACTTCCAGATGGCTTTGACAACAGAGATTGCAGGGAGGGAGGAGAGTTTAAGTCAAGATATTATTCTCTTTGCTCCTTTCCAAGAAGGTTTCCCTGTGTAATTTCTTCAACTGGAAGTCGCTTATTGCAATATGAGTGTCTCTACCTGACTCTCTCCTTGGTTCAGGTAATCTTTTTCTTGGAGATTCAGGTTTAGCAGTAGTATAAATCACCTGCTAAGGTCCACATAGTGTACTATCCCTTATACTCCCATATTCAAACATTTAGAAGTGACATTTTTACAAATAAACCCTTCTTGAATTATCTGATTCTTAGTAGGTCATGTATTTTCTGCTGTGATATAGTCTCCACTTATTGCCATTTTCCTGTATGCATGACAGAACCACCAGCTTTTTGGTGATACAGATTCAAAACTTTATCATCCCCTTTTCTTATCCACTACATCCAATCAATTTTTAAGTCCCGTGGAATTTTCTTCCACTTATTTCTTATTTTAACTTCCTCTTGATCCTTTCCCACTGACAGTTGCCCTAGTTCAATCTATCATTTCTTATTGCTATAATGATGACACATTTTTTTCAGGTTTCCAGTTTTTTCTCTATTTTCTCCAATTTCCAAAGCCAATATTATAACACTATGTAAGTTTCCAATATTCTTCAGTAGCTAGAAGTGAAATCTTCCTTTTTGGAAATCTCACTCTGTGTCATCTTACCTCACATAGGTAACTGTCATTCTCACATTTCTATTTTAACTGTAAAAATGTTTTTTTACCTTGACTAAAACTAAGTTTCTTGAGGGCAGAACTGTGTTTTTCATATACATTACACCAAGAGTACTTGGTATTGCCTTCAATAGAGAAGATCCACAATAAATATTTGTTAAATGGAAAAATGAATTTTCTACCCTTCCTTTATAGTTGGTAAAAACAGAGTTTCACAATTCCTGTGTGAATGTCATGGCCTTTCAGAGTTGTCTCCTCCTCCTCCTCCTCTTCCTCCTCCTCCTCCTCCTCCTCCTCCTGAAGGAAGGAAGAGGAGCATATTCTCTTGCAGCAAAAGCTACAAGAGCTTTCTAAATTCTGGGGAAATAAATAGTGGCATCAAATAATCCGATTGACTCAGACTTAATTCACACTGTCCCTAAATAATCTCTCTGTGAAACCTTTCACTAACTTCTCCTCCAGAGAATTTCCATAATCAAGTGATCACTGTCTAAACAGAAAGACGGCAAGGCAAAGCCCTTCCTCTGTCACTTCATATAAAGTAAATACTGATTTCTTAAGCATTCTAGCTAATCCTGAAGATATTTGTTTTGTGTGTCAATGTGACATAATGGAACTTCAGAGCATTGACCAAAACACATGGCCTTTAATTAACTATATGATTTAGTATGACTTTCTGAGCCTCATTTCTTCACCAGTATAATGCAGGTAGAAATAACACAGCTTACTAGAACGTGGGGATGAATAACAAAGAAATGTATATAAAACGGCTTTGTTAACGACAAATAGTGTATAAAACATCGTTGCTTAATTATTCCAGTAGCTTCCATATCATCTTATCTCAGTGAACAAAAGGATAGCAGCAAGTTTCTGGCTGTTAAGTTCTACATGACACACCATTTAACGAAGCACACCTGAATGATAATGACTTGTAATGTCTTCCCTAATCAGCTGTGTCAAGGTGAATCCTTTCAAACTGGTGAAGCACCCATGCCTCTAGAATTCTCTTCGTGTGCAGAAAATAAGACAGAGATTGTAAGCACTCCTAAATGAGTTCAAACTGTTCTATAACCTGGAGTTGAAATAGAATCCTAGAGAATAGTTTAATATCATATTCTTAATTATTTTGAAATTGTAATTACTAAGTCACCTCAAAATCCCTATAGGACATATTGAACCATTAAATGAAAGCATTTAACTTTATTTCTGAGTATTAGACCTTTATTACCATGTAAATGAAAATGTATTTAATATGTAAAATATATGTAAAGCACCAAATATACTAGAAAGTGTTATAGTGGTGCTAAATCACCTGTACATTTACCTTACATAGATTCAACCTTTATGCTTAGGAAAGAAAGAAAAGGGAGGAGCCAGGGGAAAGGGAGGAGGAACAAGAAAGGGAGGGTATGGCACATTGTTTTTCCCAAAGGTAGATACTATAGTATCTCCCAACCCATATACAGAGTGATCTTAATCAAAAGGAATAGCCAGCTATTTCTCCACCCTTGTTTATCTAGTTGGTAGATAAACCAGTAGGTTTCAGTAGAGGAGACACTATGACAGTTCTACGCACAGCCCTTAACTAGTCTGGAAGTTTCTGCTTCCTGCCCCTTAGAATGTTCACTGTAGGCAAAATCAAATGTCATACTAAGTCCTATTACCCTGATACTGCCATTTAGTAAGGAAGCCCAAAAAAGTCACGTGAAGAGGCTGTATGGAGAGATTCATTTCAGCCATCTCAGACATGTGAGTGAAATGTCATCTTGTACATCGAGCTCAGCAGAACCTTCGGATGACTCCAGTCCTACAGCCATCTAAGTGAAATTGTATGAAAGACACTAAGTGAGAACTTTCCTGTTGAGCCCTGGTCAACCCACAGAACTGTGAGGTATATAAATAAAGTATTTTAAGCCCCTAGGTCTTTGATTTATTACACAGAATAGATATTTGGGGGAGGGAGGGTGGAGAGGGATGTAATTCAGATATTTTACTGCCATTCCACCTGTTAGTGCCATTTGGAGTCTGCCACTCAATTTGCATGGGCCAGGAAGTAAGGATTAACTGTTTTAGTGCCAGTTAGTTTCCATGCACCTTACATACTGTATCTCATACTACACTGAAAGTGATCTAAGAGTGTTTAAAGACACTGATTTTTCACACAACATGGCTATGAATACATCCCATCACTTTACATGGTGCTCAACTAAAGAAACAGTCTCCCTTACACTGGAGGGAAAAAACTCTCTGTTGAGCTTATTGGAAATGTAGGTCTCCAATACAGTCTCCTAAGGAATTTCTAAAGTTAATCTTGGCTTAACATGTTTTTTGCCTTATAAGCTGACTTCAGAATCTCATAACCATGTATACTATATTTTGACAATAATAATGATGATGATGAAGGAGGAAGACAAGGATCACATGTCAATCAAAGGATAGATTTTGTTTAAAAATAGGCTTTTGCTACCTTTTGGAGATCTAAACATTAATGATTATTAACTGAACCATAATTCACTTGTTTAAAACCTTTCTATCCTTCCAGGGGAAAAAAAATATATATATAATTTCATTATTGAAAGACCCATCACCCAAATTGAAAAAAAGAAAAATAGAACTTATGCAGCTAAATCTAATATAAATAAATAAAACTCTTTAAGACTTCAAAAATAAAAGGTGTAGATTCAAGTTAAAAGCAGCTTTTAATAGGCCAAATCTTTTCAAGTTTCTTTAGAAAAAGAATCAAAGGCACTAACATCCTAAGAAATTGTCCTCCACAGTCAATGATTATTAGTGTCTTTATATATTTTTCTTACTATTACAAGGAGCCTCAACGTCTTGCTAAATTTTGTGAAAATGTAAACTGAGCTTCTAGTCTGCTCAACAGGGTTGTAAGCTCCTGTGTTTGTAAAATGTCTTACTCTTCTTCTTAGACTCCTGTTATGGATGGCATGGTTGTAGGTAAAGGTAGTTTCATGAAATCTCTCTTGAATAAATGCTTCTTTTTTATATTAAGCATTTAAATTATTTAAATTTTTGTTACAAAACTTTGTTAGGGGAAAAATTAACTAGAACATACAGAGAACAAAAGGAAAGCCATCAAACTATCAGTAATCTCAAAATATCCTGATAGTATTGCTATCAATAGCTTGGTGTTTGCAGACCAGATTCTTTTTTATTCCTGTAGAGGTGTTTTTGTTTTTGTTTTTGTTTTTGTTTTTAACTGGAGATATATAATTTTGTAACCTTATTTTCTGGCTGAATGAATAGCTCTAAGATGATCTCTATTTGCATCTAGGTTTCATTCTCATATCCCACTCCTGACATATTTTCACTCTTGACATCATACATCTACTAGCAAAAGTCATTTCATAGCTCACGTTGAATACCTAGTACTTTTGAAAAGAGGTCAAGAAATACACAGTCAATCCTAAAGCTCTCTTTGAGGAAGTGAGAAAATAAATATACTTTAGTACGGTAAAAAAACAAAACAGAACTTGAACATCAGGGCTAGAAGTAGCAGATCTAAAAAGGCAAAATATGAAGATGGTCAGCAGATTAGCCACATGGCAAAAATGGCAATGAATATCTAAGCCAGTAGTTTTCAAGCTACAGTCCCCAATCAGCAGCATTAGCAACATCTGAGAACTTTCTAGAAATGCAAATTCTTGGGCTTACTGAATCTGGATCTTGGAGGGGCTGAGGGAGGGATGAAGCCTATTAATAAGCCCTTCAGGTGACTCTAATGCATGCTAAAGTCTTAGTGACATTGACTTAAGCCAACAGAACAATGGTGCAAGTTGCACATCAGAATCCTTCTGGGGGCTTTTACAACACAGTAATGCCTAGACACCAACACAGGCCAAGTAATTTAGAGAATCCCCTGAGTTGTTAGCTGAATATATTTATTTTTTACAAGCTTCCCAGGTGATGCTAATAACTAGAATGAGAACTGTTGGTGAAACACATGTATCAATCCAACAGATTGAGAAATTGAGAAAGAACTTGGCTGAAAATTTTAGGGTATTTGGCCATAGTAGCTGAAATATTGTATACATATTTAAAAGAAGTATCATTTACTTTATTTTACTTCACTGGATCAACTTGTTTAAAAGAGATGAGAAATGCTTTGGAAAAGAAAACTTAAATGTTATTCAGAAATAAGTGTTATTATCAGCTAATAAGTTCTTTGGCCTATAATATAAATGTAAAGATTTTATGCACAAGAAAACCTGATGGTTGTAATTATGCATGGTAAAATTACCTGCTCAGGACTTAGATACAATAATTTAAAATTTACAGGTGCCAAAGGCCACTGAGGGTAAAAGTAATAGTCCTAAACCTTTCATAAGGCCAGGAAGTATCACAGTACAACATTATAAACAATAAGGCAACAGCTTACATTTAGCAAAAATTTTTGTACATATTACTTTAATCATTGTAACAACACTACTATAACATTTATTGAACAGTAGTAATTTCTATTCACAATGAGGACCCTAAGACATTAGGAACACTTTTGTTCAAAATATTTTACTTAAGAAATAAAATTAGGCAAACACTTCTCAAACTGAACTCAAAAAGCACTAACATAGTTCTCACCTCAGCAGCACATATACTAAAATTGAAACAATACAGAGAATACTGGCATGGTCCCTGTACAAGGATGACACGCAAATTTCTGAAGTATTCCATGTGAAAAAAAAAAGCACTAGCAGAGAAGAAAATTAGATAAATAAGAAAACAAGAAATGGAATAGGCAAAAGTTTAAAGAAAACAAAAAACAACAATCACTAATTATATAAGAAAAAATAATTTTATTGAAGTCGAATTTATAAAGAATTTCTGTTCATCAAAAGTTAACACTTAGAGAGTTAAAAGACAAGACAGACTGAGAGATGATATTCACAGTCTATATCTCACATTGAACTCACATCCAAAGTGTAAAAATATATATTTATTTCTCACATATCGTTGAGAAAAAAATAAGCAACCTGATTTAAAAATGAGCAAAGGGCATGAAGAATCATTCACATACAAAAAAAGGAGATTGAAATGACTGATAAGCATATGAAAAAGTATTCAATGTTATACTTTTCAAGAAAATCCAAATTAAAACCATGGTGGGATATCAAAACACTCTCACCAGGATGCTCAAAATTCTAAGTGTATGCCTACCCTATCTATCACCCAGCAATTCACCTCCTAATATATACCCGAGACAGGTGAATGTAATTGCTCACCAGAAGACAGGTTCAAAGAATGTTTCTTAGCAGTTTTATTCATAATAGCTAAATTATGAATGGAGAAAACTCAAATGTCCATTAACAGGAGAATGGATAAATAAATACTGGTATATCCATAAAATGAAATAGTACACATTGATTTAAAAAAAAAAAAAACTGCTTGACATAAATGAATTAAAAAATGTTTTCTTGAGCAACATATACATATACAAGTTTAGGAATATGAAGTTCAAAAACATGCAAAAGTAATAGATGGTGAAAGAGTTGAGAATAATTGTTGCCTTATATCAGAACAGAAGATAAAATGAGAAGGGTGATGAAGGAACATTCTGAAATGTTGGACATATTTTCTTTCTTCATTGGAGGTAGTTACACAAGTAACATACAGAGCAAGATTAGTCCACTGTATGATATAACTTGATTAAAATTAAAATAAAGACAAGGAAAAGCATAATCTTAAAAGGCAGCATTTAAAATAATTCCAACAGTATCTTTTTGCTTATGGACTCTAAAACCACTTATATAAAAGAGTTATCTCTTTAAGATTTTGTCTCATTATCATTTATCCCATGAATCATAACTCAAATTAGATTTCTCAAGTTCTTAATAATTAGAAATAAAAAAAATAAAGAACACATCTTTCATCTCCCTTGAGCATTCATATGAATATACTCCATCTGAAAAGAGGTCATATTCTTTGACTTCACCATAATTTCCTTTCTAGATTTTGCATGTGAAAATGTATATAAATAGAATAGCAATAGCCATGCTTCCAGTTACTTTATAATGATGGAGCAAAAGGAGACTTTAAATTCTACGTGTGCACCATTTTAAACTGGATTAAATTTATCACTTGTGCAATCAAGATCTTAGTATACAGATAGCCCCCCACTTAAAATGGTTCAACTTACAATTTTTTTGCCTTTCTGATGGTGTGAAAGCAATGCACATTCAGTGGAAACCACACTTCGAACTTTGAATTTTGACCTTTTCCCGGGCTAGCAAATATGAGGTATGATACTCTCTTGATACTCTTTCATGGTGCTGGGCAGTGACAGTGAGTCACAGCTCCCAAACACATGATCATGAGGGTCATCAGCCGATACTCTGCAGTATACTGTGCTGCCAGCATTTTTTGGGATACGTTGTTCTGTGTTTTTGCAGCCCATCATCTCTACAAAATGCTCATCTCTGTCTCTCCTGCTTCTCAGAAATGGAGGAAGGCAATTACTCTTGAGATGAAACTCAATATAATTGACCAACTGTAGCCTAACGTAAGTGTTCTGAGCACAGTTAAGGTAAGCTAGGCTAAGCTATGATGTTCGGTAGATTAGGTGCACTGAATGCATTTTAACTTACAATATTTTCGACTTACACTGAGGTTTTTTGAGATATAACTCCATTCTAAGTGGAGGATTATATGTATACATATATATAATATATAAAAATCTAAATGTTGAATATATAACTTTAAATGTTGATGTTGCTGCTCTCACACTGGTCAAGACAGAAGAGGGTAGAACATTATTTTCTTAAATTGACACCAGCTGCTCAACAATCACCACATGAATCCTTATCTTGCTGGCCAATCAAAAGCTGCCTCCTCCTTAAAAGCAAACATCTGCTGCCCATTTACAGCAATTTCTACTTGAAAACAGGTTTATCAAAAACAACTTCAGCTTTGACAACACTGAACATGTGCTTCCAGAAAAAAAAAAGAGCTTTGTGTCTCAACTGTACTATGATTTCTAACTCTAGATTCCCCCAATACCTTAAAAAAAAAAAAAGATTTTCATAGTATCTTTCCTTTCAGCGTGCTTAATAAAGATAATTTTCATTCTGTGCTTATTCTCCCCGTACCTCCTTGGCTGTGTGTTCACCTCTTCAGAGAGCAGAGGGCTCTCAACTTGGAAGAAAAGTGACATCAAACCTGCCACCTTCACATTTTGAGCTGAGCATGATTTTAGAAAGTGACACTAAAATGTAGTATACTGTTTATGGAAGCCAGACTGGTTGGGTTTAAGAATTAAAAATAAGAACTCAATGCATTAATAAATGATATTATTTCCATTGTTGCTGCTATTATTACTATTACTTACATAACAATGCAGATAGTTATTTAAAATTCAGGGATGCTGATTAGCATACATAAAATCTAATTTATATATTTATATAAATGAGAAGGAAATTGAAGAGATTGAAATTCGAATTCAGAGTGTTTTGTTTGCTAAAGTACTGAGAGAGAGCCAATAATTCAATTAAAACAAATGTAACGTGTCATTTATATTTCATTTACAGTTTTTAAGCTCCATTCCACTTTAAAATTTTGTTATATGCAGAAGAAAAAAACACTGTAACTTCATCCATGGGATCTGAATTTCTGCTACATTTCCATCTCTATATTGTTAAGATGATAAATTCCCTCTACCAAGAGCTACTAAATAAACTTTAAATCACTGCTGTAAAGACAGTATTTATCAAACCATCTATGTCTTATGCAATTCATTCTCTACTTTAAAAGTCAGCATTTGTTTGCAAGTTATAAGAAGCCCAGAGAAAAGTTCTTGAATCTAGGCTATGTCAAATTACCCTAAGATGTGAGGATCTTCCCCCTTTTGGGAATGAAAAGAGATTTATGATTATGAATTTATGTGAATATCTTTTATTTTTTCCACCTTCTTCCAGGAAGAATTCTGAAAAGCCATTTTCTAGTTTAGCAAGGAAAGGATCACGTGTTCATATTTCCATCTTGAGCTTGTCATGGCATTTTTAGTGTTGTTTTCAAGAGTAATAAGGCCCATAAAATGTCAATCAAAACCCACCACCAGCAGGGAATGTGTTGGAAGCTGTTACATAATCAGCATGCCTGTTTCGGCACAACACAAGTGGTATTTTTCATGTCAATACTGAATTCACAACTTTAAATCTCTGATTTCCTATGCCTCTGGGTTACCATGGAAGCCAGGACTTTAGCAGTCTGAGCAGCCTGAGTCAAACCCAAGTGTTTCATTGCCTAATGGAGTAATGAGTCATTCTACTCTCCCAGGTTTCCTTTCCCTGAGTAATAAAATTATTGGAAGGAGGCATGAGGGAAGGGCAGAGCAGGGTACTTCTGACAGCTGCAGAAAAGACTGCAGAAACTCTCAGCCTATGCATGCACTCAGATTTTCTAAACTGACACTTATCTTCAAATTGAAGCTTGAATGCTGATGTAGTACTTACTACTCAGTAATCTGTACCTTCTACCCCAGCCTCATTTACTAGAAGACCAGATACCCACTGCACTGTGCTCTCAGCTTATATCTTACTTGGCATAAAATTACTTGTAGTACAGGTTTTCAACTCTATTTCTAAATTAACACCATCTAAGACATTATGGTGATCTGAATCCTACACTATGCTATAAATTTAGGATGGAAAAGACATATTAGACCAGCATGTTATTATTTTCTAATATGCTTTCTCCACAGTGTATTCTCCAACCAAATAAGATGTTAAATGATTTGGGTAATGGACCTTTTTGAGTTTCCTTAGAGCTTTCTCTCCCAGGCTTTAGTTAACATTTTTATGGCTATGGAATTATATTATGGAATATTCCCTTAGTAGGTGATAATGTGGGAAGAAAAAAAAGTAAGCAGGAGAAAGAGCAATGGTGATGAGGGGGAGAGGAGAAAAACATAGAAGAGGAAGAAACTATGAAGAGAGCTAGAAGTAGAAAAAGAAAAAAGAAGACAAAAGGAAGAAGAGAGCAAGGAAGGAAGGAGGAAGAGGAAACAGGAGGAGGAGGAGGCATCCTTTTATAGAGTTTTGTTTGCTTGGAATTTCTGTGTATCTGATACAATATAACTTTTTTCCCCTTGCAGCATGGAGCTTCAGTTACTCAAAAAGTATTTCACAACTTCTTGAAATGTCATAATATCCTACGAAGAAAGACTCTAAACAACTATTTCTATTTAACATTAAAAAAAGTTAAGAACTTGATTCTGTGGTCTCCCTACCCTTGCCTCTGCATGTGATTTTAACCATGTTACTTTTTAATTACTTGAAAAATTCTCCACCTATAGTACTTACTTATTCTCTTCTACCCCTTACGAGGCTTTTACTTAAAAAGCAAAACAAAACAAAACAAAACACTTATTCAAATCATATCTCAAAAATTATAGCACTATACTAAAAGCATAAGAAATTGACTTTTAATATATCGATAGGTATGGATATCGATATACATTCACACAGAGAGAGAAAAACTGCATTTAACTGATTCTAAAGCACCATGGATCATAAGATGCACTATTATTTTATGTACCATTAAGAATAAAAAATTACTGTTCATTATATCAAGACATAACTTCAATTACAAGATGTGCCCTGATTTCAGACCTTACTCCAACCATAAGAAAGCATCAGACAAAGAGAAATTGAGAGACATTGTACAAAATAACTGACCAGTATTCTTCAAAAGTGTCAAGGTCATAAAAGGCTGGGAAATGGTTGCACATTGGAGGAGACTAATCAGAAATAATGACTAAATGCAATCTAAGGTTCTGGATAGGATCCTGGAACAGAAATCATGTTAGTAGAAAAACCGGCAAAATTTGAATGAGGTCTGAAGTTTAATTAATGATATTATACCAATGTTATTTTCTTGTTCATGGTAATTGTCCTGTGGTTTTCTGAGGCATTAATATAAAAGGAAGTAAGGTGAGAAAAAAATATATAAAGAAATCCTGGAATTATTTTTGCAACTTTTCTGTAAATCTAAAATTCAAAATAAAACATTAAAAATCTGAAGAAAATGTGTGTTTTAGAATAGTTTAAATAACTTAGAATTATGAATTATTACACAAAAAATGTCTCCAAATGTTCATGTATTTGAATAAGTTGTCCATTATTTGCAGAACAACATAGTGTGGTAGAAATTGCTTCGACTGGTATATAATCCAAGTTCCAGGTTTGATGCTGATCAAATTCATAGGATACATCCTATAATTCCTCAAAACAATCACTTGGTTCTCAATTTCTTCAATCTGCAAGATGAGATTTTTGGACTACGTAGTTCTTAAAGGCTTTTTCACCTCTAATAGTCTCAGTATCTATTATGATAACTAAGCAGAATATATTTTAAAATGCTGCCTTTACTTAAAACCAGCCAAAGCAATTAAGACTTTTTGAAAGGTTGCATACATATCTCCATACACATTGTCACAGCAGAGTTCTTTCTATACATAATGAATGTAGAATAAGATACATCCTAGTGAAAACTGTTACGGATGAGGAACAAGGGTCTGCTGCCCTATGCGCACAGAAGCTAAAACAATGATACTGGTTTTTGAGAACCGAAAGAGCCATTTATTTAATGCTGAGTGGGCTCAAAGGAAACAGGACGCACCACTCAAAGTCTGTCTCCCTGATCCAGGGTTCAGGTGACTTTTTAAGGGGTTGGGGGGAACAGGTATGCGGAAGCACTAGTGGGGCAAGTTTTAATGGGGGACCTTGAAACTTGGCCATTTATGGTAAGGACTTCAGCATAAGGTCTTCCTGGACAACAGACCCTTCGCTTCTGAAAGGATTCTGGTATTCAAGTTCCAGTTATGTCCTAGGCCTTTGGTTCTATGGGCAGGATTGGTTCCTACGAAGCTGGAGGTCAAAGTTTTCTCCTCTGTGTGCTTTGGCCACATGGCTTCCAGTTTGGGTCTGCTGTCTCTGCAAAGCAACTCAGTATCTTATTAAGACAATTTTGAGCTGGCTCTGCAGTTACAAAACCACGTCAACTCTGTGTTCACTGAGTGGTTAATTTATCCTTAGCATATAAAGACGCTAGGCACTATTAGTGTAAAATAAAACTCAGCAGTTTTTAGTTGAGACTAGCGCTGTTCCAAACCACCATCTCAGAAAAGGAATCAGGCAGGCAGAAATATGAGTAGATATATATTTTTTATAAGCTGTTCACCCTTACTAGAGTCTCAATTTCTAGTCTTCAGTCAATCTATATTAATTGATGAAATGGCACTAAAATCATGTATGTGTGATATCATAGAAGAAGGCTCCCCCAAAGGGACCTGAAGCCCATCTACAAGATGCCTATGTGGAATCCTACCCCTAGAAATAATGAGAAACCAGAAGCATGTTTTTCCCTTGAATTCTTCAGCAAAGGAGAAATGATGAGAGGACTTTCTAAGGGTCATAGCAGGAGATAGGCTAAGAAATGACCTTTCTCATTATAGTCTTTGTGAAAAAGGCACACAGTATGGCAGATGGATTGCAGTATATTAATATTCCATATTAGAAAAGAAAGAAAACAAAATAAAAAACTCTTTGTCCTCTTCTGAGGCACAGGCATGCTATCAAAGCTGAGCAGGCAAGAAGATTTAGCACAAAATATTGTCATTAAACTTAAAAGCAAGGTGCACAGCACAAACCTCCTCCTGGAAAGGCTGTGAGGAGGATGGTGTGGGAACCTCCTCTTGGGGAAAAATTTGCCACTTTCTCTCTTAGTGATTAATATAGCATTCATAGGAGTGATAGAGTCAATGATTGTCATTTCAACATGTAGTGAATAATAAAGGGTAAGAATTGGCTGATTAGGAAGACAGTTTCCCAGTCAAGGGTGTGGTATTAGAGAAGACCCCAGGGCTACAGAGGGATAAGACCTATTGATGTGTAAATTGAGTGGCTGATTTAAACTGAATCAGGAATTGTGAGCAGAATATGAGTTGACTCCTAGTTTGCTCCCTTCTGGGATGCCTTTGCTTTTAGTCTCTTTGGCACAACCAAAGGAGGCACAACTCTGGGTGGAACCAGGAAGACTTCCTGTGAGTAACCAAATGAGACAGTGTTTTCTGAGTACTTCTCACTGGAGGTGGGGCTGTAGGCAGTGTCTAGACTGGTCTAAGCCTAAGGCTACCTTTTGTGTTAAATCAGTCCTTAGAAAAGGATTTTCTAGGAGTTGTGGCCTTTTAGAGGCTGGACAGAAAGGTAGAGGTTTTATCCTACTTATGGATTCCCTTTGTAAATGAGGCCCTTCAAAGTGTACACCTCTATGGCACCTCGATTCAAGGCATTTAATCTTTTATTCTAGGCCATAGGTGTGCTAGTGTTTGTTGGCTTGAGCGTATGGGGGACTGGAGGAAAGAGAAGGAATAAAGGTGATGGGAGAGAGGGTTGGGATGGAAAGGAGGAGCTGGCAGGAGTGGTGAAAACAATTAAAGAGCACCAGAATAATAACTGCTGAAAATTCTTCTATACTTTCCACCTGTGGAATTTTGTACATATTGCAACTACTTCCATAAACAAAGATCGGTTGGAGAAAACTAGACCAACACCTTCATATATTCAACCTTGGTTCAATGAGGCTTAAAATGAGGGTAAAGGGAAGTATTATGCAATGGTTCTTAGGTGTAGTCTCCAGACTAGCAGCATTAACAGTCTGGGAACTTATTAGAAATGAAAATTCTCAGGTCTCACCCTAGGCAAACTCATCTGAAATCTGAGGGTGGAGCCCAACAATCCATTTTTTAACAAGCCTTGTGGGTGACTGATGCAATTTTGAATTTGAGAACTAGCACTGTTTAGAATGAGCACAAGAAATTTAGGAGAAATGGCCTACTAGGCAAAGTCTGAGATTTTTGATTAGGGGTCCTTAGTATGCTGATTTGGGGTACTTGAGGGACAGGGTCTGGACACAGGAATATCTGAGAGAAAAAACAAGTTTTCCAGAAGCTCTAATGGTGGATGCAGTGCCAAAGAAAACAACTGTGGTCCTTGCACTGGACTCAGCCTGGATGGGAGAATCTAGAACTTGTTTTAAAAATGCGAATCTTGGTTTCCCAGCCTACATTAGGGTAGAATCTGCCAGTTCAATTCTCATCTACCTCTGGAAGCAGGACAGAAAGAAGGAATTTGAAGAGAAGACTAAATAAATAAATAAATAAATAAATAAATAAATAAATAAATAAATAAATAAATAAATAAAATGAAAATGAAACTGCCATATGTCTTACTTTTGTGTCTGAAAATCTGGACCTCTCCAGAAGCTATCCCAAGTCAATGCCAAGAACCCCTCAGTCTTAAAAGATATCATTACATTTCTGATGTCACGTTTATAAAAAATGTACATTTAAATCATGTAAATCCTTTGCATTTTCTGCATTCCTGGCCTGCTGGGAATTTGGAAATAGAAGAGATGATATATACACCTATTAGCAAATGTGAAAGTAAGTGACCGATTCCAGCTTTGAGTTCAATAAGAGAAAACCTAGAGAAGCCTAGTCTCAAAGCTACTGTTTTGAGAATTCAGTTTAAAGGCTGGATAAGCTTTGGAAATCTGAGTAAACAAGAGTGGATGTCAGAATGTCAGTATATTCAGAGAAAAGCAAAGGAAGAATCCATTAAAATTATTATTATGATTGATAATTATATACTTATAAATCACATATAATCAATTTAAAAAATAACAAAGATGAAGATGTCAAGTAGACGACAAATCCAATGGTCCAATGACAAAAAGCAACGATTCAATTTTGATGGAACACCATAGCGAGAAGTGCTCCACCCTCGTGCTGCCCCCAGTGGAGGAAAGGAAAATCCTTGGCATGCTCGATACCCCTACATCTTTCCAGCCTGGGGCCAACATCACTATCCCAGCCTGCACTCCTTCCTCAGGAGCACAGACTCAGCCTCGCAGTTCTCCACAGCCATGGCCCGCAGCCCGCAGCCCGCAGTCCGCAGCCACCAGCTGATCAGAGTTGCTATGTCACCATTTATAACTGTTTGAAATGGGCCTGGGCTGGCAAGTTTCTTCTGGTCCCAGTTCGACCTATCTTTGCTTTGCCATAGGAGGCCTCGGCCGTACAATGCCCCAAATCTACCTGCTCTAATAAGTATTTGCTATTATAATTCTAGACTAAACCAATTGTATGAAATGTGTCATTTCTTTTCATCTCCTTTTTAATGTTTTATATACAAAAATGCATTTTCAAGTTTAACAAAGGGGGTGGAGGGAATTGATGATTCTAAACTATAAAAAATAGAACAAAACTATGCATTTATAAAAATGAATGGTACATGTATAGATCACATAAATGTATTTCAAAATATGGGGCATTTTCAAGTGCTACATGGTAAATATTAATTTTTTAAAAATTATTTTTTAAATTGCAATGACTTTTTAATGCATAATATAAAAATATAACTTAACATCAAACCTCTGACTTCATGGGTACTATTACTATGTCAAAGGAACATTAAAAACAAAGAAAAAATGAATTAGCTTAGAGAAAAACATTAAGTAAATAATAATACAGGCAGCAAAAATTGTGAAAGTGGCATGTGACTAGCTGAAGTCTAAGAAACACTGTTGTATAAATGTGAATACATGTGCTGGATCTGGATCTCACCTAATTTCACTGCTAATTTAGTACGCCTGAAGGAGAGAGCATGCCAACTGCCCAACAACACAGCACAAACATTTCCAACTGCCCCCAAATTAAGTGTGACGTTACCCTGGCCTTCTAATTGTCAAACTAAAGTTTTATAATTTTAAAACAACCAACTCATGAACTTAGCTAAAACTGGAGAGGTAAAAATGCCTAGCTCTTTATCTGACCCATAATCTACAATTAACCTGGTTGTGTCTTCAGTCACAACAAACTCGTGTCACCCCCAATTAACTTTTCTAGATAGTTTTTCAATTAGCACTAACAGTTCAAGCTACTTAAAAACAACAGCACAAAGTTGCATAGTAATAGGATTCTTTCCAAGAGTATTAATTTACTCTGACAACTGAATACAACAAAAACCTAGGAAAAAAATATTCCATTCCATTTTATCTTTGTCACTTATAATACGGTCCCTCCACAGAGGTCTAATTTAGTTGACATGTTTAGAGAAGCTATTTTTATTATCCCATATCTGAATGATATTAATTTTTTTTTTTCTGTTTTAGAATAGTACCAGGTTTTCGTTTGTCAGAAGCATGTGTCATTGAGTGGTGAGATTATACTGCAAGAGATGTCGTAAGCAGCAGTTTGTCACAACCTGCCACATTAAATAAACCTCAAGGTAAACAGTAGGTTATAGGGCAAGTAAGCAAAGCTTCTTTCCCCTTCCTCTTTAAGCCATGCACTAATTTGTACAAGTAAAAGTTAGCCCTAGCCCAGATCTTTAATTTCAGTATTAGATAAAAACAATATGAGAGAATCTAAATCAATAAAAACTTCACATGAATTACCAAAATCTAGCTGAAAGTCACATTTAATTTGAACCAAAAGATTTTTTTTTTCTTTTTAGAAAAAAGGATTAAAAAATTTTTATACTATCAACCATATCATGAAATTTCCAGGTAAATCTGTGAAAAAGAAAGTGATTATAGGTCTATTTCCCAAGTCCTTTCTTTCATTTATCCCAGACTGTTTCCTGTTTCTCTCTTTCCTTCAGCAATCTGAGAGTCTAGTCCAAGGTCTAGGGGTCCATTCTAGCCCCAACATTAGACATTGATAAAAATTTATGAGAAAGCATGTTGTTTTACAATGGAGAGTCTCAGAAGTAGAAAACCGCGAGACAAAAAGTAACAAACTCCAAATCATGACATTGCAGGCAGTAGTGGGGGAAGGGGGGAAGGGAATACTGGCGGTGGGGAGATGGGATTCACATGCTTCAGAACTTGCTTCTTGGGCCACACAGGCCTGGAAAAAGGAAAGCACCCCTTCTACCCTGAATGTACCATAAATACATACCTAATCGCATGCATACTGAAATACATGATAAAACTCATCTGTGTGGAGGTCACTAAGTGTGTAGAGCCTGGGATATTAAACATAGTGAGGAAGAAAGGAATAATGCTGATGTTAATTATAACTATTATATGTAATTTAACTCCCATTTTATAGATTAGAAAACTGAGGCACAGGGTTGCTTTTACAATGTTCAAATCACCAACCTAACTATAAATCCTGACTTTTTTTTTGTCCATTTTACCATAATTAGTTTCTCCAAAGATCGATGGGTAGATCCAACAAATGAAACATTTAAATGCACCTTGTATCTTCAAGTTCCATTTGATATCCGGTGATGGCCAGGTTTAGCATTTAAACCAAAAAGGAGCTACCAGTGTGCAAATTCAGACAAAAGGGATTATGAAGATTAGTTTATAAACTGCCTAGGATATAGAGTTTAATTTAGATAGCTTGTTTGTACACATCAGTATCATCATTATAAGTTCATTATACTGCCAATCTATACTTGTTGTATCATGTAATAACACAGAAGAAAAAATTAGTGCATTGGAAATTTGAGAACTTAAGCATTTATACATCTTCCCCTCTAAGAGTTAGAAATTATATGGGTTAACCATCAAATTTAAAAAGCACAGATCTCACTTTTTCTCATAAATACTGAGACTAGGGCTGTTTCTAGCACTAGATACATAGTAAGGAATTAGTTCTGTTTATAGATAGGCTGACAAGAGTTCAACAAGTTAACATCAAATACTTTTCTAGTCCCCTAATTTGCAATTTGGAACACCAGAAGTAACAATTGTTCCTTTAGAAATCAAAGGAGGATGCTGGCCTCAGAACTCCCTAGGTTTCAGCCTTTAAAGCTATTTTCTTGAGAGAATTCTGTGTGACAGATACTACAACTACACATCTGATGGGTCAGACAATCTCTCTTTTATAACTCCATTAAAGAATGAATACAGCTCCCTCTTTAAGGGCACAACTTTATGGGAGATAGGTACCCTTCATACTTTATGGAAAGGTCAAAGCTCTCCTAAAAATGGCCAATGATCCCAATAAATTCTTGACTCAGAATGCTACTTTATCTGCATTTCATCATCTCATTTAAAAATAAAATAGCTAAGCCCTTTTTCTCATTTATTATTTATTAGAATTTTTTAAAAAGCATGCTTTTTAATTAAAATTTTATCATCAACCACCCCATACTGTGCCTTTCTCTTGCAAAAGAAAAACAAAACAAAACAAAAAAACAAAAAACAAAAAACAAAACAAAACAAAAAAACTCACTTCGAATTTTTTTCCTCCCTCTTTTCTTGAAAAACAGAGTAATGTTTGCCTCTGTTCTTTCTTGCTATTAGTCTCTCTCTGCATCTTTAAAGAAAGCAACCAACATAACTACTTCCTTTTCCCTTTGTCTTAAAGAAATATGCAACATGTATACTTTTAATTTTTTTTAGAAGAAAATCATATTTCTTTAAAAAAGAGGATTTTAGATATTGAATCTCACACTTCCTTCTTGTGTAAGTATACCCTTTGTAAATACTTACAATTAATTTCAGCTGAACAACTCACAATATAAAAATTGTGTCTACATATATGATTTCAAAAAAAAATGTGTTTTCACTGATGATACACAGTACAGAAAGATCTAGCCAATACTGTAGAATTCATCTTTTAAAGATTATATAAGTAAGCAAGAAAACTTTAATCAATACTAAGGTTGTGAGTTGCTAATGTGACATGTGGGTTGCTTTTGAGGGAAGACAGTACTGGGATTAGATACTTAAATATTAATAAGTGGTTTTCTGCCTAAGGTCAATTTAGGAAGAGAGCAAGTTCAGAAAATATAACCACCGTCCAAAATCTCAACTTCAAATAAACTGGAAATATAATATTCAAGGCCTCTTTCAGAGTGTAGATCTTCACACTTCAAATATACCAGAACACAATCTTAATAACAGATATAAATTACATTTCCTTTGAACTACTGGATGGCAACATTATACTCAATTTCTTTATACTTGCCCTTGAACCTCAATTCATGTAATCAAACAAAATCAGGTCAGTGTGAGACATACTCAGCAAGTGGTGGGAACCAAGAGGCTGAATTTCCATTTTCCTTTGTCAGTATTTTATAAAATCATGCAAATTCCATGCACAATTAGTTAGAATTGGGACTACAATCTGATAGCTTGATGAGAGCAAAATTAATGTGAAACAAAGAAAAACAGTAATTTGTGAAAATCATGTCCACTGGTAAGTTAAAAACAGAGGGTAAGACAAGACAGTATGGGAGAGGCCTCTGAGATTGGTAATGCATTCCTAATCAAACTTTATTTCTCCACATCAGCTATTTTCTTTTAAGTTATGAGCAATGAGCCTGGAAAAAAAAATGAGAAGCCAGCTCTAAAGGGTAGGGAGGATGCTTTATCCTCTGTCATGGAAAAAAACACAAGAGGAAAGATGGGGGAAGATAAGAGACATTGAATGATGGAGGCAGGAAAGCAGGGGAACTCATGTCAAATATCTTCCTTCATTTTAGGAAATCCAAGAGGTTGTCTTTTGAGCACAGAGGTTTGTCACGATTTTATGAACTTCGAAAATATGGAATTGGTTTGAAGCAGCTGTGATGGAGAAGTGGGTTGCTTGGATTAGTTTACTCACATTAGTTGGATTTGTCTTGCCTAGTCTCTGGGACCAGTGTTGCCCTCAGGGTCCCCCAATAGATGTAAGTACAAAGCTTAATTAGGAATGACAACTATGTGGCAACGTGCTACCACTCCTCACTTAAGTCATTCTCATGACAGATATTATCGGTCAAATATGACACCCTTTCTAACTGAGCTGATACAGACCCTCTAAATCCTTCTCAACACAGTGCTCTGAGCAGCCACTACTAATTGATGAAAGGAGGAACTTGAAATGAAATCTAGTCATCATTACTGAGCAAAGCACAAGTCTTACTGTAGATGTGGTTTATTCATATCAGGCTTCCTGATTCTGCAGCCATGGTGAGTTAGGTACCAGATACCCCAGTTCTATAAGGACTGGATTTTTTGCCCCTGAACTTCAATATCTTTTATGTACGGGGATCTGATACCCACTCCAAGACCTCCCAGACAGCAACCATGAGTTCAGAGCTGGCTCATTCATGAGTACCATAGACCACTGCAGTAAATCAAGGCTCTAACCCTCTACCCCTCTAATTCACATCCTCAAGACTCATTCCCCAACTGACTACCACTAATACAAAGAGAAAGCTGATGTTTGTTGGTATTCAATGAGCTACACTAATTCTCTACATATAAGCTTGATACTAGAGGAAGACACACTAATTTGAATGATTCCCTGGTGACTTGGCATAATATACCAGGCCCAGTAAACCAGTAAGTCATCTTTAGTCTTTCAATGACTTCTCAGTTTGAGAAATATAGCCTGAAAAAATACAGGTTCTCCTGGCCTCAAGTCTTCTACTAAAACATTCTCCTTAAACACAGGCCCTGCAACAGCCCTGAGGCACAGGAATTATCTCTAGGATTATCAAAAGTCACCCCTCCCAAAATTGTAGATGTTCTCTTCAATAGAGACCCTTAAGTTCAGAGGCAGTCCAGGGTGTAAGCTTGAAACAAGGGTCTTATTCCCCAGAAATTCCTGTGCACTGAACAGGTATCCCCTTCTCGAACAATGAACCTACCAAAATCACATCTGCCAAAGCATACCTACTATGGTACTGCCTATGTCCCCAGGACCTTCTGGGCTTGATGGGAACAGATCTTTGGTTTTGAAGGGGTTATTCTTACTTTGATGAAAGATTCTAGAATCCCAGCCCTGCCAAGTCCCATGAAACCTTGGATTCAACTGTTTTTTTCTGAATCCTGAGATCCTGATCCAGTCATTTCCTGTTTACCATGTCCCATCATAGAAGAGATTGGTGGAAGAATCATCTCCCCTGGGTAAGAGGAGTATAAGGTGGTTCCCCAATAAGCATCTATGTTTGCAGACTATGTGAATCTGGGGACTCCAGGGTGGGTCATTCCAGTAGCCCAGAGTGATAGAACCTAACTTTGCTATGGGCGAAGTTCCAAGAGCCCTCTATCCTAATAAGACCTTGACTCTTACCTCAGCTCAGCTCCAAGTTTTCAAGAGTTAGATTTTTCAAAAGTCAAGATACCAAGAGTTACTATGCCTCTAACTTCCAAGAGTTGTGCTGAAGTGACAACCCCAGAGATACTCAAGAAGGGACACAATAGGAGCATAATATGATAAGAAAAATATATTTATCCTTATATGTACTTGAGTTGAGATCTCAATTCTACCATGTACAAACTCTGTGACTTTTACCAAGTTGCCTGATTTCTCTAAGCTTCAGTTAAACAAGGGTAAAGTGGAAAAATAATAAAAATATAATAGAGTTGTTGAGAAGCTTAGAGATAACATGTGTTGAGTGCTGGTCACATGGCAGGCACTTTCAACAACCATACCTATTATGGTAGTCTCTTACCAAAGTGTAAAATAAACATATAAGCATATTTGAAGCATAATCATTGTCACATAGTAAGTACTCAAATATGTATATGTATGTATACACACACACACACACATGTATGTGTGGGTGTATATATATATATATATGAAAAAATTAATGAGCCAGTCATGTTTATCACCATAGATAAGATAACTTTTTTTAAAGAAGGCTAATTTACCAGGGAATCAGCTTGCCCAATCGTTAACATTACTTTTTATTCACTGTTAGTTTGATGCTTCAATAGAAACAAGCAGCGACCTGCAATCATTTTATAAACTGTTTCTGAAAAGTCATCAAATACACTTAAACTGTGATTTTTGACCTGTAAGTCACCGAAAATTTATAGCAAACTCAATGATAAAACTCTGCCTTTGAAAGGGAGAAGAAATTCTTCAGAAAGTGGGTGCTCTGCAATAACTAAAGATATAACCTTATTTTAAAGAAGAATTTCTTCCATTAAATGATAATGTATTATTTGTATGCAAAAATTTAATTAGAGTTTAAAATTTTAAACTTAGATATATACATAAAGATTATTTTTGAAAAGTCAGTTTTAGGCACCTTTTTTAGGCACCCATACTTGAGTTTTGATTCTACAGAGATAAAACAAAATCCTGTAAATAAAGTGAACATTTCGGTCTTGGTTAAATGTGTGGCCTATAGCCTAATTCTGATAGTTGTACTCATTGTTGAGTGGCTGTCAGTGTGAAAAGTGTGCATATTCTCTATAACTGACTACTGACCCTTCCATCTTAGAGTATCTCAGAAAGGAAGGGAGAACACTTTCCCTCCTGGATGATTCCATTTCTTTCATATACATACAAAAATAATACTAATTAGATTTGCAATAATGTCAACCTGTTTTACAGGCTCCTAAAAGAAAGGTATGCTCCATTGACATGACTGTAATTTGAGTCACATGGCCCTGGGATCAAATCCCAGTTCTGTTATTTATTCTACCTTGGGCAAGGTACTTAATATCACAAAGCCTTAAAACTTCCCCTAGGTACTAGTTATTTTTTACCCTCTGTCTGCCACCCCAGTATACTCTCTGTTATCCTTTGCCCTGCTCTCTGCCCAGGGCAGCTGATTCTACAGGTTACAGCACCACAGGTGCTGCAGATAGAGGGCACCAGCAAGAGGTTGGAGAATGGGTCTATGTTTCCATTAGAGCTTCTGGGAACAGTTATACTCGTTGTAGTCTCAGTACCTTTGCCACCTCACGTCCCAGAACACAGACTCGGTAGAAAGATGAAAGAATATGTAAAGAACTTAGCAAAGGCCTATCACATGGGTGATAGATGCTACCCATGTTTGAAGCCAAAATAAGCAAATGGTGTTTGAGGAGGGCCAAAGTTAGTTAAGAAGTTGATTAGAATAATGCGCCACCAAGGCAAAGGCAACAGCTTCAATTAAGTGTGAGGGAATGAAAATATTTTGTTCACAATTATTCTCCACTCTTTTTAAATATTTTTATATTGCCTGTTTAGCATACCTCAAACATTTCTTTGACAAAATCCAAGGAAAAAGATCCTCTTTTGAAAAGTAGTCAGAGCAAAATAAAATCAACACTACCCAAAGGAACTGCACTCAGCAGTGATGGGTGCATAGGATTGTGGCATTGGCTCTGTGCCAAAGAAAAGCTGGATTGAGGTTGCTTATGAGGGTCTTGTGATGCCCGGGAAGAGTAAGAATTGCTCTGGGGTAGATGAGTGAGCTGCTCTTTGAAGTTTCAGGATGTGAAAAACAAGATAGAAAGTCTTAATGAGATGTTGAATGTTATATATGTGGGCTCCCCTAAATATTTGAGAGATGTTAGTAAATACAGAAATTCCTATTTTGTTGCACTTTGACACTGAGTCAACATTAAGCCATGGGGATTATCGTTTTAGAAAGATTGTTCAAAGGCTAAAGGATGCAATCATTCTTCTGATCTTTCACTTTGTTCCATGACCAAACTACCCAATAGGAATAATAGAATATGAATGCCTGCCTCAATGGTTCTCAAGCTGTGGTGGTAGAACCAGCAACATCAGTATTACCTGGAAACTTATTAGAAATGCAAATTCTAGGGCCACACCCAGACCTACTGAATCAGAACTTTACAGGTGGGGCCCAGAAATTTGGGCTTTAACAAGCCTTCTAGATGATTCTAACACACAAGCAAATTTGAGAACCACTGTCTTAGCACAAATATCTTAGCATCAATACATATTATCACTATTGGTTACCCCTTTATGCATCAAGCACAGTGCTAAACCTTTTATCTAAATCATAGCATTTAGAAATCTTTACCACAGCTTTGTGTAGTAGGTACCGCTGGTGGCCCCATTTATGGAAGGTAAACTGAGGCTCAGGGAGATTGCAAAGCATGCCCAAAGGCACACAGCCAAAGATAGAGCCAGAAATTGAATCTATGCTGGCCTTCCTGAAGTTCCTAATCATTTCACTTTGCTGTTCTGCCTCTATAACAAAGCAAGATTCATCCAGAGTGAAGTGCATTTTTCAAAGAGGTACAATTGTTGAATTACATGAACCTTTTCCATAAGACTACAGAGACTATTTCTTAGCTTGCTAAGTAAACCTGGAAGCTGCCCTAACAAGGAACTCCCACCAACTCTAAGACATACCCTGCTTGCAGAAAAGCATAAAGAAATATTTAGGAGACAAAAAATGGATTGAGCCAAGGATCTGGAGGCCAGATTTATAGTTATATGGAAAGAAACAAAGTTGCACAGTTTTTCAGTTGCCCAAATAAATGTCTTCTTTGTCTACACACACACACACACACACACAAAATTAAAAATTCAGCTAAAATATATACATACATATATATATATATATATATATATATATGTACACATACACAACAACAAAGTAAAGATTGTATTTTTATGAGTAATTGGTGAAGAATATAAATATGAGTTTATTCTCTCTCCCAAAAAAGAGATCAGACTGAATAAAAGTGAATTAAAAAACAAACAAACAAAAAAACAAGCTCCAAAAAGGAGTTGCTATATGGAATGTCCTATTGTCTGCCACTGTGAAGCACATATTTTCTTTCCTCTACACTGATAAACTGAGGTCTATTTTTACCTGGTAAAAAAAAAATCCACAGATGTTGATCTTACAGTGATCAATGGTTTATTACTATATACATATATATATGCATATATATTATATATTATTTATTACAGCACATAAAAATACCCTCAACATGAAGTAAAAATTCTGTTGCAAAAATTATATGCTATCATATTTGTGCAACTTCAAGCAGATAAAGAGTGTCATATATATATATATATCTTTTAGAAAATTCTAATTATAGATTTATTTTCCATATAGAATTAATTAACCTGATAATGACACATGTATTAAACAGAGTATTTTGGACAATATGTGGGAAAAATATTTAAGCTCAAATTTTTCTGAAATATATCCTTTTATTAAAATATGAACATATATATTGGTGTTTAGATATACATATGTGAAAGTAAAAGACAATGAGTAACAAAAATATTCTAAATAAATATACCTTGAGAATTTTCTTACTTGAAAAAAATTAATTTACATTTATTCCATAACATTTACTAAATATAAATTTTATGAAATCCCTAATTAAATGCAGATAAATTTATCAGTAATAATTATAGCATCAATAAGTGAATCTACCATAAGAATCAATCTGAATAATCTATTTGGATAATTTAAAAATACTCCAGTAGTGAGCTACTGAGTTTAGTTTCTCATTTTACAAAAGGATCCAGTCCACAAACTTTGTTACTAAGGCAGGACAGATAGCGCAAGGATGTCCCCTCCCCCTCCAGTATATAGCTCAAGAAATGTTTTTCCTTTCTTCAGCTCGCCTTCTGTTTTAGCCCTGGCAAGAGGAAACAAGCCAAAACCAATCTGTTCCATCTTTGGCTAAGGCATGATCTTTGGCTAATTATAATATAGTTATAATCTCATCTGCATTGCAAATAATGTGGCTCTCATCATGTACCTGATTCCATGACAGTTCCAGAAACACTATATAAGGAAGAAAGAGCAGGAAGCTGAGTTCCTGCCTACTGGGAAGAGACAAGGAAGTCATGTCAGTGCCATGTTTCCAGATCTGCCTCCAAGAACAATAGTTCATAACCAGACATCTTGGCTTCACTCTCTCTCTCTTGAGTCTGCCCACACTCTCCTCTTGAGTGTGTTTTCAGTTGAATAAACCTGTACTTTCCTGCTTGCTGTTCATCTTGCCCTTGAATTCTTTCTCGGAGCATAAGACAAGAACTTGGTAACCAGCCCCGAGCTCTCCAGCAATGTTATGACTGACAATCATTTGCTTATTTGTTTGCCCTTCAATTTTTTTCCCACAAACTCTTTGAAGGCATTGGGTTCCTCTTACATATCTCCATATAAACAGGAGTTCCTAGGAAGCAGCTTTCTGATTGGTAAGACTTTAATATATATTTATTGAATTAAATCCTTTTTCTTAGACTCATGTTATTTAAAGGAGGAGAGGCACAAATGCAAAGGTTGCAAAGTCCAGGAAAATGATGTAAAGAGTGAGATAAGCTGGGTAAAGTGGAGAATCATATCTTTTCTAAAGGAGGCAGCTCCTTGCAATTGTCTTCAGGTAACAGTGCTGGTCCATTGTTTCCTGATCTGATTTTTCAAAGGAAAAATGTCCTTTAGGACTTCAAAAGCAATCTCTCAATTTGAAATATTGGCCATAAATATGAAATTTCTCTTTAAAATATGTTTTAGAAGTCTGGATTTGGGCCTGAAAACAAAAGCAGTTGAAGATATTCCAGGAATATGAGTTTAACATAGAAATTAGTGTTTACAAAAATGATGGTCAATCTGGAGTGGATAAAGGTCAGAAAAGTAACTGTGGAAGTTCCAAGAAGCTGTAGTCAGAAGGACAAGGAGGCAACCTAAAGACTTCATCTGGAAAACACCAAAGCAGTAGTTCTCAAGGGCTTATGGAGAAGCTGTTTTGGAAAATTTGGAAATATCCCACGAGTGATTACAGTCTGCAGCAATGAAATGAGTGGTTGGTTCTCAAGCCACCAGGAATCCCATGTCTGCCCACGCATCTGGCTCTTCCCTCTGCCTCACCCCAATTTCTCTCATTGGCAATCTAAAATCAGAACCATAAAGAAAAAGGATCCTGGGGCACCATAAAGAAAAAGGACCCTGGGGCACATAGTTCTGTTTCTCCTTTGCATTGCAGCCCAAGGAGGTGGGAGAGAAGCCAAGTTGACGAGATAGCACATGCATAAAATCACTGATAAGAGCTGAATGAAAACTTCACCAAGTTACATCCCTAAATTTCCTTTTTCCCTCTCTTCTCTTCACATCCCTCCTTTTGTTCCCCCTCTTCTTCCTCCTCCACATTTGCCTTCTTCTCCTTCTCCTCATTTTTCTTTGACTTAAAGTCTTTGTCTTCATCTTCTTCATATTTTAATACAGAAAATACCTTCTCAGTGGTTGTCAGGGATGAGGGAAGAGGGGAACATAAGGGATAGCATATAAGGGTGTTCGGGGGGATGATAAAACTTCTGTATTCTGATTATGACAGTGATTAAACAAATATATATATAAATTCATAAAACCATACATGAATAGAGATTAATTTTACCATATGATAGTAAAATTACTGAATGATAATAGCATTAAAACATCAAGAAAAAGAAATATACCTTCTTGAATTAAAAGTAGGCTTCATCAAAGAAACTTAAATTAATGAAATGAATATACTCTGAGAGGTATAGAACTGGGAACTGAACAATACTACCTGAGGCCTTACAGGAAGGCAGGCATAAGAAGATAAAATTCAGTGATAGGTATTTTTAAACAAATCAAGGAATATGATCCACAATTAATATCTAGATGTTGGTCCTTTATGAAGGTTAAATAATCATCTCCAAATGTGTACTGGGGGCATACTTATATGAGAAGACAGTCCTTATATAGTAATTACTTTGTTTAGGGGGAAATCAGTCAAATGCTCTTAACTGCAATAATGATTATGAAAAGTAGAAACTGAAATTATAGCAGAAAACAATATCCATTTTGACAAAATATTACTCTGTAATCAAGAAACAATATGGTATCAAACATTATTATGAGACAAACAGATTGAATGACCCTCAAAGGAAAAACAGTATGTAAAAACTCTTGTTTCTACCTACATATTGACTTGGATAAAAATCCAACGGATAAAAAGGAAAAAATCTATATTAAGTTGCTTTGAGAAATCTTATAAAACTTGCGTGAAAATGTATATTGTTCAAACTGCCAAAGTGTAGACATTTAACATACGTAAAGTCTGTTTTAATGATTCATCTTATCAACATCTTCACTCATGATACTGCCTCATGGAGGCCTACCTCCCTTTCTCTCTACATTTCACAAATATCTAGTCAAAATTCAACAATTGGTCGATGGAGACAAAAATCTTTCAATTCATTTCTGCCTTATACTCACACTGGAGCTCTTTTCAACTGTTACTTCAGAATGTCAGTGATTAGCATGCAAAAGTTTTATTTAATTTCTTTATTTCTTTTCAGGGAAGAGAGGTTAGAAACAGCTGTCATTCAGGTGATGAATACAAGCTGCCAGCCTTTGAAACAGCAGGTGAAGTAGTTGAGGTTGGAATTAATTAGCATTTAGAAAACCCCCACACTTAATTGTACCCATGGCTGTCCTTCTATGAAAATTATTTTACCTATTAAAGTAGTCAGAATATAAGGCACTTTGTGCAAACATATAGCCAGAAGTTCAAACACTCAGGAACAAACAAACAAAGAAAAATTAGCTTTCTGCTCTTTCTAAAAATCTAGGCCCAAATGTATAAATCTAAATGTAATATTCAGTCGAAAGTCAGGCCTGAGCATACAAAAGCAAAAGATTTTTTTAAAAATTACATTCAGGAGTCCCAGATGATTTCCAGCTCATATGTGACACTCAGCATTAACATTTCAAATTGTCCTCAGTACTGACCACACAATAGCTCTGCAGTCATTTGATTTGTAACATATCCCGAGAGTAAGAATATATTTGAAAAGAAATCTCTCCCTGACCACAAATTCTGTTTGGTTTGGGTTTCATTGAGGTCATACCCTCAGAGCACACTCAAACATCAAAGATCTTACAAAAAAAAAAAAAAAAAAAAGACATAATGGTAAAAAAACAATTTTTCTGTATTTCAGAACTCTATATAAAGTCTTAACAACCGGACATTTAAAACAAGCCACTGTAAGCCATATGGCATTTAATGTATGTATAAACATATCCTTAAAGCACAGAAATGACTGATATCTGTCAATGTAAGAAACATCCAAACCTATAGAGAATTTTAACAAGTTTATTAGAGCCAAACTGACAACAAATGCTGGGAAGCAAACTCCCAACGGGTTAAGAAAATGCTCCAGAGAATGGCACTTTTGCAGCTTATTTTATACAGCAGAATCAAAGGAGAAGACATAAGGAGGGTTACATGAAATCCACTGGTGGTAGATTAGGGGGCAGGAGAAAGCAAAGTGGGGAAATATCTGAGACTGGATAAAGAGTAAAATGGAGAGACACATACTTCTTTTACACTGGTGGGTAAGAGGTAGTTAATAATTAACACATAGAGATGTATTTGGGGAACAAGATAACAATGAGGAATTCTGTGGTCTCTTGCTCTGATGAGGTGGGTTGTGCCCTGAGGGGTCTGAAAAAGGGATTACTCTGACATTCCAAGGGTTGCTATCTTAGATTCAAAAAGACAGTTTCACTTAAAGATTGACTTTTGTCAAGAAAACTATAGGCCTAGGACGTGACTACTCACCATGATCTGCTTTTAGTTAGGAATTTTTATGTTCAGACTATCCTGTGTGGTTAATTTTGGTTTCTGAGTTTGTAGGGCCCACCATGCTGGCCTTCCCTGAGCTGGTCAGGTTTAGTATGTGACCCCTTTTTCGTCCACATATCAGATATGTAGTGATAGGTAATGAGCATCTGGCAGCCTCCAAGAGTAAGAAAAAGCAGCACATTGTTGAAGGGCCACAGAAAACCAGGATGTTGATGCTAATTAAAAAGCTCATTATAATTGCCTGGAAGCCAAATGTCAAAACACTGTAACCAAACCTTTTCTCTACCTCAAATTGGCCCAAAGGCAGGGCAGAAATTTTGATTGTGATTAAGATAAGTCCTTGTTTTGGTGATATAAGAGGTGATTGTCTGAGTTCTCTTTATTCGCAAGAATACTTTTCTGAGAGTAAGAACTAATTATGAAATGAAGCATTTTATAGAGGGCAGGAAGAATTGATCATTCAAAGCCCAGATGAAACCCAGCTCTGCCCTACGACTACAACCACCATCACCACCATCTTTTTTCCCTCTAGCCACACACCTGCCTCCTACCACCTCTTCTACTGCCTTTACTCACTACCTCACTCCCTCTAAGCCCTTACCAGGTCTGCGACCCCCCACCCCTACCTCCACCCCACCATATCCTAGTCCACCTCCTCCAGCCCACTAACACACCCCTACACACCTTACCTTCTCCACTGGCTCCCATTCTACCCAATCCTTTCTTCCTCTAGCTCTCTTTGCGCAATCAGCCCTTCCTACTTTGGTTTATTTTATGCGTATTTACTTGCCTAAAGCTTCCTTTAGTAACTTCTTTGTAAACTACAAAGTGGTGGGCTAAATCTTACCCTTATTTCTACTCCTTATAACTTAGTCCTGATACAAATGATTACAGAGTTAAACCAAACAAGTTTTCCTCTTGCTCCCTCTCTTCTCACCAGCTATCATGGTAAGGAATGTGGTTCCCTAGCTATTCTCACTGCTTGTGAGCAGCCATGGCTCTCACAGTCCTGGGACTTCTAAGCCCTCCTCGCCAGGGTTCTCTCTGTGTTCTGACTCACTCTCTTGACTGCAGAAAGGTGCCAGGCAGAGATGGATTTACCATGAAGCTAATTAATAGTAAGTTTCTGAGCCCTTCATTTGAATGGGGGGGGGCAGTAATTTTTTATTTGCAATCTATTGTTACTTTTCTTGAAGAAGGCCCTTGAAATTGTAAAGGCTTTGGGTCCCACAAACCTAGATCAGACCATGGAGGAAAGAGGTACAAATATTTACTCCTATGGCTTTGGATTACCAGCAGTTTTTAAGTATTTTATTCTACTCTATTACAGGCACAGAAAAAGAGGGGCTAGCTAAAAGCTTGTGATGACACAGAACTATTTTCAGCAGATATTCAAAGAGATGATTTATGAGATCTGTTGAGGCTATTTCTTCACTGGTCAGCACAGAAGCAATAAGGACAAGTAACCCTAAATGGGCTCAATGTCTGTCATATCTCAGGGCATTTGTGCTGCCAGAATGCCCTTTCCCCAGGTCTATGCAAGACTGGCTCCTTCTTGACCCTCGGTTTTCAATTCCTATGCTGTTCTTTAAGAGTCCTTATTCCACCCACCTGTTATAGTTCATTGCATTCCTCCACTTACTTCTTTCATAGCACATATTCTTTTTCAAAATACTGTTTTTTTACTGATGCATTTGTTTATTTATTGGATGTTTGCTTCCCCCACCAGAATGTAAACTCAAGAGGGCGGAAACTATAAATGCCTTGTTCACTATAGTATCCTTAAAACATAAAACAGTGCATAACTTCTAGAACAATTGGCATTTGTGGAAGAAAGAAAGATTGATGGGTAGGTAGGTGGGTGAGTAAATTTGGTAAATGTGATTCAAATTCAGTAAAATATTTACAAAGTCTGCTATCACATTCTTTAGCACAACGCAGGGATATATGAATAGTAAAATTAATGCAAAACAAGTCAAACAAACATACGTAAAGAATATTACTGATGAGTTCAGAGGCTTCAGCATTTTCAGCACTGGAAGACTGGAAGGATTCAACATGATCTTTTCAATGACAGCAGTTCACTGTGGTTGTCAGTTGATTTGAGAGGGCAGCTTGGCCAACCAGGGTGAAGCAACAAAGATAAGAAAAGCTCCCCAGGCTTTCCTAATATTTAACTCTACACTCTGAAACATAGCCACTGTAGAAATCCCTGAATTTCTGGATAAACTCTAAAAAGTGTCTAGTGGAGTGTTACATGCTTTGTGTTGAATCTGTCATATCAAAGGATCCCAGATGCCTATGTTTCAACTGGCTATATTAGGGTCACCTGGGAAATTTAAAATAAAAACCACATGTACATTTCCAGGTCTCACTTGAGACTGACTCAATCTCTGGAGAAGGAATAAAAATTCACTATACTAAAAATCTGTCCAAGAGGTTCTGAGATGCAGCTCCTGGGTTTGAAGACCATTGTGTTGCACGGCAAAACTGGGGTTCAGAAAGACCCTCACAGGCTTAAACAATGTGAAAAAAAGAAAACAAAACACATAAGACACATATGATGCTAGAGTTTTATATTCTTCAAACCTCTCTAACATACCAAAGAAGTTGAGTAAATGAGTAAAGAATTCATATTTTTTTACAAAAGGATAGGAAATCCTGTCTTAAATAAGTGTGTGTGTGTGTGTGTGTGTGTGTGTGTGTGTGTGTGTGTGTGAAATATAGGATTGGTAAGACTGCGCCAAATATCTTCCATTTGACCCACTTAGTTTGACCTCCATTTTCTATGCTGCACTGAGCTAGAGGCTTACTTGTAGGACCACATCAATGGCCTCTTTTTCCCTCTGGCTTCTGGTGAGCCAATAAGAAATCCCCTCAGGAGACTGGAGGAAGAGAAGAGAGCAAGGTCTGTGCATTTATTTCCTCACCCTCTGTATAGGAGGTCTGTCTTCAGCTGAAGGTCACAGGCCTTCTTCATGATTCTCTCCCTTCAGGGCATCCCCTTTATTAAACCTTTCCTAACTTTTCTTAATTTTAATGTGTCATTTGTTTTTATTGAGAATATGATTGATATTCTCAATATCAATGGGAAGATAGGTTTAAAGTAGATAGGGTTCTGAGAATGTGGCCCTCTTATATTCCCTTAAGATATGTCTAGAATCAGATGTTAATCCCATGGGCCTGTGTACACATCCTGTCTCATCAATTTATGCTCATTTTAAAGGGAAATTTGACATTTTAGAGGGGCCAGAAGGGAAGACAGATGCTGGTTAAATGGGTACATTTCTGAGCTCGTCTGCCTAGGTAAGTCTTCAAAATGCTACAAGGAGCAGCAGCATATCGTGGTCATAAGCATGGCTCTCGATTCAACTCCTGGCCCTAGCATTTATCACTTGCACAATCTTGGATGAGTTATTTAACCTCTCTGAGTTTCTGAGCTATTTCCTTAACTATAGGGTGAAAATAATAGTAATAATAATACCTCTATCATAGGTTATGAGGATTGAATGTTGCCACCTGTAAAGCACTTAAAACAGTCCCTAGCACAAAATAAATATGAATAAATAAATACACAAAATAAAAATTCACACCCCATTGTGTAAATTTCAGAGAAAACCAGTATATTTCATAAAGAATAGTGGCCTATGTTATTTTTCTGTGTAAATAGCAAGGCATTTTTAAATGGCTATTTTCTTCAGAAATTAGTTTTATCTCCAAGAACCATTAAACTATAGATTATGACATTAAAATAAAAGTTTGAGACATTGAACCATTTATACCAATAGAAAACTTAAAAACATTTTGGACATTTTCTAATATTTTATTTCTGTGCTAAGATGTAGAAAATGTAGTTTGGAAGAGCCAATGCCAGCATTTTAATTACCCATGCCAGCCCCACCCTTGTTGCCACAGATAATGGCGGTATTATTTGTGTATGTAAGAAACCTGAATAAGACTTCAAATTTAACCAAAAGGCATAGTAATTTACAACATGAATAAAGAGATTTTGTCTTAAAGTTTAAGGTTTCAAAAACCATAAAGCACGATGTTGACACTCTGACAATTCTCTGTGAAATTAATTAATTAATTGATTGATTGATTGATTAAGGGTGGTCATGTTAGGAGAATTTTTATCTAAAAACTACTCTTTCTATTAGTAAATATTTATTTTAAATCCTCAACAATTGTACTTGTTCATATAAGAAAAAACTGGCATCATAGTTCAATGTGGCTAGAAATTACAGTTATATCATTTCAATCTTTCATTATTATTCTCTCGGCATTCAATCTTCGACTGTAAGTGATCCTTCAGAATCATTTGCGACATATAATAATCTTTCAGTATATTTGAGAATATACAGAATGGAGGTGTCTGTATGGACATCCACAAAAGACAAAGAAGAAATATAAATAACTTTTCAAATGTTTTATGTGATGCATAAGAATGGAGGCAAAAAAAAAAAAAAATGATGTAGCATCTTATCTATGTAGAAGATAGAGAGAAAAGGTAAAATGATCTGAGTAATGCTAATGTAATGGTTAGGTTTTTCAATATGCTTGTGCCAGGGCACATTTCCTGCTTAGCTGAAAGTCAGTGTCATGGCTGTTCCTTCAGCTCATTTCCATTTGCTGGAATAATAAATCTAAATAAAAAATTCTCAGCTTTGGGCAATATCTGCAGACGTCCTGACAAGAACACCCAGCAGCTCTCTTTTCTCAAGGAAGTGAGAAAGGTCTCATAGGGTTGTGCCAACAGGGGGTCCTCTCTTACCCGGAATCAGGGGCAGTGCCAGTTTCAGGAACTTTCTCTACTCTACTTTCCTTATATGCTGCTAGGTAAGTCCCTAGGTTATTAAGCTTGTTCAGTTCCTTGATGTTTTTTAACAGAAAGTATCTATTAATTGGAAGCTATATGGAATATATTTATTCACTTATAACTTATTCTTATGCTTTCAAAAATTATTTGAAGTTAACTTGAAACTTTTACAAAGCTTCTTAGCAAAAATTGTGTGTATGTTTGTATACGTGCGTGCGCACATGTGTGCATTCTGGTTACTTCCTAATTTTTATTCTGAATTAGAAAATGTTCAAAATTCTACAAGATTAAGGACCTCATCTGTCATCATTTCTGTATTTCCAGTGGCTACAACGTGCCTGGAACATGGAAGGTGCACCATAAATATCTTCTGAATGAATAAAAAAAAATATGAACAGGGACTAGAAATTTTTAAAGCGAATATTGACCAGTAGTTCTGAGCTAGGTACACCAGAAAGTACTTGTCATGCATTATCTCAATCTTCCAACAATACTAAAAGTTAGGTGCTATTGACATCCCCATTTTACAGATGAAACCACTGAGGTAAAGAGACTGCAAATAACTTGCCTCGGATATCACAGCCCAGAAATGAAAGATCTGGAGTGGTTCAATTAGCATCCATTCCAGCTTAGTTTCACAGCTATATTACAGAAGATAGAGATGTCAAACGACATTTCCCAGGTTCCCTTTGGACTGGCATGTAATATGGATCCCCCAAGCCAATTCAGCTGTGTGAACCTTGAAGATGAAAACAAAAAACACAAAGTATCAGCTTCAGGAAAGGAAGGTTCTTTGAGAAAACATCATGGCAAAGTATCTGGGTCTTTTCAGGAGTTGTGCCAGAGTTTCTGCCACCTAGACCTTAATGTCATATGTGCCAAGATGTGGTAGTAATAGCTTGTACAGTCCGGTGTTGTGTTTGGGCATTTTTAAAACTATTATCAGCTTTGGCTGTATTTTCTCTGCTTAAATTATACAGAATGGATTTTCTACTATGCAACTGAGAACACTGATGAATATACTATCTATGCTATGGTCTTTCTTTTCTTTCCTTTTTGGTCTTCCTTTTCTTTTCTTTTTGAACCTCCACCCTCTAGCCAGTGGTAACAACTTATGTTTTTAGAGATGAGAATCTCTTTCCTTAAGATCTGCCCTCAGCATATCTGAAAAAGTTTTAAATGGATATAAGAAGGCAAGATTCTGAAACAATTATCTATATCTATCTATCTATCTATCTATCTATCTATCTATCTATCTATCTATCTCTGACTCTGTCTCTATCTCTATCTCTATCTCTCTATCTCTATCATCTCTATCTCTATCTACATCTCATCTACATCTACATCTATATCTAATCTCCAAGAAATTAAACTCTAGGAGTTTTTCTTCCATAATAATGCAAAGGGTGAACTGACAATAAGTGTATTTTACTAAAACTTATATTCACTGAAATCACAAAAAGCCCAGTATAATTATCACCAGTCTGGTAAAAGCCTTGAAGTTAATTTTATTTATCAAAACATTCTGAACTTTTCAAATAAACTTTCATAATTAGTAATTGCTTTTGTCCTTTTTTCCCTTTTCTAGCCCACGTACATATGACAAACACAAGATATATTAAGCTAGAACTTTCTCCCCAGAAGGAAAAATATTCACATCTATTGGAAGAGTCGACATCATATCCAACAGTCTGGGTTGGCTTTAATTTCAGCCCCCTGTAATATTCCACTGTCATTTCTATTTATTCAAGTAATGTCTCTTGTATCACGTTTTACTTTTTCATATAATTTTCTGGGGCTGCATAAGCATTCAAATATACTGCTCTCTATTTTTTTAAAAAAAATCTGCTTCAAACACTTCTCAACAAAAATTATGACAAATATCTCAGTACTATCTACTACCTATAGAAAATTCTGAATTCAGGCAGAATAGTGAAGATAGGACAGGAATGGGTGATGGGAGAAAACTAACAACTACCAACAGGTTACTTATCCCAGGTACTGGGACTGAATACTGAATACAGATTGTTATTTCAATTTCATGACAACCATATGAAGGGCCAAATGACTTGCCCAAATTTATTAGTATGACACAGAGACAAGACTGGAACCCAGAACTGTCTCCAAAAACATTGCTATTAAACTCATCAGAGCTGTCAAGGAAACATTTTGTAAGTTCCTGAGATTTAGGCAATTGATAAACCTTGTTGTGTATCTACTCTCTCTTTGCATCTTCTTCAATGAGCTGTATAAGACATCTTGTTTAGAGAATATAATTTAAGGTTTATTCAAATACAAACATTACTGCCTGAAAATGTAAAAGGTCATGTGGACACAGAAGAGAATGTTATCATACTATGTGTAGAAGGAAGATTGACAAAACACATTCTATACTATAAATCACAAATCTATAAAAGATAAAAGTTTCTGGGGATATAATAGCTCAAAAGTCTCATGTGCAGAGAACCTTACAAGTTAAGCCTTCTATGTGTATTCTGCCAACTTCCGACAGAAGAAATGTCATTTTCCTTTGCAAAGATGATGACTCATGCAGAACCAATGAACAAAGAAAGAAATATGTAATGGCCTTTTAAAATCTAGCACTTTGATGATCGCATTATGCCTTCAGAAAATTCCCTGGATTTTTCATTACAGAACAGCATCCTGGTGATCAAGCACAGCATGTAAAGTAATCATTACGTGTAACCCCTACGTGAAGCTAATTTTCTGAAGCTAAGGTCAGTTAGCGTCAGTAAAAGAAAACTCATTTTCTTTTTTTCTACATTTATTACAATAGCAACATGATGCTATATTACAGAAGACTTAAAAGTATAAAAAAAAACCATTTGGAAATGGAATAAGTTCAAAGAGAGCTGTTAACACCCATTTATCTAAAGGGTAAAGGAAAAACCCAGAAGAGATTATCATCCAGTGAATACAGAATATGAAAACAGATTCTTTCTAAAGATGGCCATTAAAACAAGCATTGCCTAGTTTCAACCACCTGCCTCAAGAGCAGAAGTAAATAACAAAAAAAAAAAAAAACAACCTTGTGCTGATACATTATATACAGAGGAGATATTTAAACATCAGAGTCTGAAGAGGTAAGACAAGGCAATTGGAAATACAAAGCCTATTACAGGCCAATGATGCTGATTAGATTGTTGCTTTCTTTTCAGCGTTCTCTACATTATTCATATGTGTAACTTGTGAAAAAGAGAGAACAGAATGAGTGCTAGAAAATGTAGTAACATTTTTGCTCTCATTTGTATCTCTTCAAATCAGAGATTAGATCTCCAATTTCACAGTCTAGGTGCTAGTTTCTGTTAAAGGAGGATAAAGACAGTATCAATATGATATTTGCTTGAGCCTTCCCACTCCCTACCTTTAGAGTGTTCTGATTCAGACTGAAGTACAAACAACACCATGTGTAAGGGTGAGTCTGCTTACATCCATGAAAGATCTTAGATGCTCTCAACTGATCTTCCCTAGCTCATAACCTCATCACTCCTATTTCTTTAATATTACTTAGACCTTCTCTATGTATGGTAAGTATTTAACTCTATATCCATATAAGAGTATTTTCATAGTTGTATATCATATTCTTAAATTTTTCTTTAAAAAGCATTATTTTGATTATAAATCAATTTTATAAAAACAAAATAGCCTTGGTCTAATTTAAAACACTTTCACAACAGTTGAAAAGAGACATACTCTATACAAAAATTAACTAATCATGATTACAATATATGTGACAGAAAGACCCAAAAAGTATTGCTTATAAGTTCAAAATTAATTTTTCATTGACTGACAATCATCATATCTTTTCAGACTGAGCACTGATTTGAAAAAAAAAAATGCAGAGAAACATAAGATGAATCATTTTCTGGTTTTATGGAGATTCTTCATTTTTTCTTCCAGCCCAAAAAATCCTGAAGCAGATGGCCTATAATTCAGAGTGGCCCTGGAGGCCCATGCAGTCACCCATCTTGAATATTTTTACAAAATAGACCACTGGAGTAAGTACACAAGAAAAAATTTCACATTGTTTTAGCTCATCCCGGAGTTAACGGAGTTAACGATGACTCTCAGATATTACTACCTTCTGGAGAGCTTTGAATTAATATTACATTCTTGAGAAATTTAAGGTATCCTATGGCAAATTAAAAGCAGTTGTCTTTCTTGATGGCTTCTAGTGTTTATCCCTTTTTGACACCTTCATCCCCCTTCCCCTGGCTCTGACTCTTTAGATTAGTTATTTCCTCGTAGATTTTCCATAATTTACATCACCATGTGACATGAAGGGATAAAAAAGAGCAAAAGAATCAATTGAAAAACATCTTGGCTAGGTTATTATGTCAGCTTAAGGAGAACATCATTTCAATGAGAATTCATTCATTCAAATATTTATTGACAGCCTGCTAAATTCTAGAGAATAAAATCGAACATAATAGATCCCTGTGCTCATAAATTATACCTCCCAGTGAGGTAGATAGACAATAAAAATGTAAGGCAATATGTGTGGTATGTCTGAGGGCAATAAGGAATAAGAGAAAAAAAAGGAAGAGAAATATGGAGTTCTCAATTGTTGCTATTTGCGTAGGGTGCTCACAGGAAATCGTCCTTAAAAAAGTAACCTTTATATAGAAACCTGAAGGAAGCGGGAGCAGGAAGAGAAAAAGATTTTTTTCAAGTGACGGAAGAGTAGGAAGACCTGTGAAGCTGGGATAGAGTGAGCAAGAACAAGGGGAGATGGGGTAGGGCCTTGTGAACTTTTTAAGGACTTGGCTTTACTTGAATGATTTGGGGAGTCAATAGATGGTTTGAAGCAGAGGAGTGACCTATTTAAGCTGTTTTTCAAAGACTCACTCCAGCTGCAATGTTGAGAATACCAGTAGGAGGGCAAGGTCTAAAGCAGAGAGAAAATTAGGAGACTGCAGCAGTAAATTAAGTGAGAGATGATGATGATGATGATGATGATGATGATGATGATGATTGGACCAGAGTGGGGGAAGTAAAGTGATATGAGTGAGAAATGATCAGATATTGCGTACATTTTGAACAAAGAGCCAACTCAACATTTTATGAGAGACTGAACATAGGAAAGTAAGAGCAAGAGGCTGGTCAAGTAGAGCACCAAGGATTTGGTCTGAACTATAGAAGGATGAGGTTGCCATGAACTAAGATGAGGAAACTAGGGAGGAGGTATGTATATATTTGTGGTGGTTAAATGCAGCACTAAATAAGGAATTTTGTTTTGGATGTGATAAGTTTTATCACAGTTTTGGATGCTTATTAAAAATCCAAGTGGAGATATTGAGTAGAATATTCAGGTATGTAATTCGGAAGTAAGATCAAAGCTGGAGATACAAATTTGTGATTTATCAGTACCTAAAGTCCTGAGTCTAATTGAGATCACCAAGAATGAATGTTGTTAGATAAGAATTCAATGATTGAATTCTGGGGCTATTCAATATTAAGGTGGCAATGAAACACGTGGGAACTAGGAAAAGAGATTACAAAGTAGCAGTGAGGTAGGAGGAATCCAAGTGAGGAAACTGACATAGGAGGAGTGATCAACTGTTTCAAGAGAGAGAGAGAGAATTGACCACTGGCAATTACGGATGGATGCACCAGTGCTACATGGCACCAATGAGGAAAGACGTTTTAATCTCCAGCTCCTGACTTTACCTCAAAAGCAAAAGATTTTTTAGAAATATCCTTGTCTCTTATAGAAATATCCTGCTTTATTTGTAACATTTAGGAAGTAAGTTATTTTACTTAGATTATATTGAAATTCTGTTGATAGTTCATGTTTCAAAATGGTGTCCCTAAACCATATGCTTAAAATACCCGAGGCTTTTAAAATCTTTACTGAATAAGGAAATTATTCAATAAAGTAAATTATCTCAGTGACTGTATTATTAGGAATGTAGTTTAGTGATTTTATGGAAAGACGAATTACCTGGCCCAGATGGATAATTTTCTTATTCTGGTACCATCCAAGCTGATAAAATCAATTCTAGTCATTGTATATGAACATTTGCCATTTCCCCTCTGGATACTAGTGTGTTGTCTGGAGCTTGAAGGAAGCTGTAGATTTAATGGACAGAGAACACCTTAAAAGGTCCAAAAAAGTTAATGAATCAAGGTTTTGTCCAGCAGCATATTAGAGAGAGAAAGAGAGTGTGAGAGAGAGTAAGAGAGAGTGAGAGAATGAGAGAGAGAGAGAGAGAGAGAGAGAGAGAGAGAGAGAGAGAGAGAGAGAAAGTGAAGGAGAGAAAGAGAAAAAGTGGATGGTAGGGAAGAATACCTCTAAAGATAGTTAAGAGGTATTGGGGAAAAGCTGGAAAACAAATAATTCTAGACCATATGTAAAGCATCTCTTTGGGAAGGGGGAAGCACAAACACAGTTAAAATGCAGATATCTTCAAAACTGTGAATTGAGAGGCTGGGAAAAGTAAAAGAAAAACTGAGAGATTCATCGAATATCACAGAATAGTCATAGACATTGCTAGAACCTAAAACCTATCTCTTCCAAACTCCAAGTTGAGCAGCTCTGACGAGGCTGCCCTACAATGAGAAAACAATTAGAACTACTCCTTTAGATATTAGAAAAGTTGGTTAAAGAATATGATGCAATGTGATTTTCTTAAATAATGTATGTGCAATATCAGACATCCTTGAAAACTCTGCACATAGAGTTTGTACATTCATGGGGAATTCAATTGGCAGTATGCAGGATATGGTAATATGAAAATACTCAGATAAATAACTTCTTCATTTGGCTCTTTTATGAGGCACTTTGCTATACCTGTTGCCATTTCCTCAACTCCATCCTGGTTACAATTTATCAAAAGATTATCGCTGACACTAAATACATCTTAACCATAATGGCAAAGTCCCAGCCTGCACAATGTTCTGGATATTTTGCTCATATTACAATTTGCAAAGAACATATACTCAAAACAGCTGGGCAGACATCACAGCATCTGGAGCAGGAATTAGCCTTTAGGTATGCAGTGACTAATGAAGGTGCCAAGTAAAAAAAGTATAAGCATTAATAGTTTCATGCTTTTATATAAATGACAATTATGCTTAGTAAAATGGCTCGTGTATCCAAAGCTCTCTGTTCTTGAGAATTTTTAGAAGCAATCTTAAATGTTTCTGGATCAGTAGGAATTAGTTTAAATGACGCTCATCTCAGGCAAAGACTGCTGTAAATCAATCTCCTTCTAAATGTACACGAGCGGCTTAAAATGACATCACATGCCATGGCCAACAAGTGTTGGATGCCAAATCTAAATAGCATAGATCTAATTTTCACTAGATTGGAATATGTAATACATAAATGGACTTTTAACATGTCATGGGAAATAACTGCCTTGTCTCTAATGCCATATGTTTCTTAAACACCTCAAACACAGATCGATAGGCTAGTAATCCAGATCACAGTACAGATTTGATTCGCCAGTATTAAGAGTCTACAAATTATATAAAGATATTTATAGTTTAAAAATTATATCCCTTCTTTCATATTTGCTCACAATACGGGGTTCTTGACCTTAAAGATTTTTTAAAAGACGAGGCTTGTTAAAAGTTAAATTATCATTTTAAAACTTAAACAACAAGTAACTCTTCTATGGTATAAGTGTAGAGAAGTTCCTATAAAATATCTTGCCATCAAAGAAAAAAAGAAATTTCTCCATTTTCTAGTTACACATAACCACTCTAATTTTATTAATTGCACTCATTACACTGCAACTTCAGCCTAGAGGAAGTCCAAAAAATAGAAAAAATGGGAGGAATATTAAATACACTCAACATCACTTTCTCTGCATATAACTGTTATAATATGCTTAAGGCCTGTACTGGAATGTAACTGGATAAATATGTATATTTTATATGAATCACAGATATCTCAAATATTCTAAATCTATGAATACCTCAAAAAAATTTAATCTTCAATGAGTCATTCTAAAAAAATCCTAAATGAGAGATGTGAGAGCTGAGAGAGCACACTTAAAACCTGAGAAAGTTTTTGATAAAATTAAAACACAAAATAAAAATATCTGATTAAAGGATATTCAGAAAAGAATACTCTCTAGTCTACTTATATTTAGGAAACATTAGATAAAATCAGACTTACCAGGGAATATCCCTGTTTTTGATTTGGAATGTGCTAACCTCCTATTATCTTGAGACCTGAACTATTTCCTTGTTATTCACACAAGGCAAGTTAAATTAAAGACTGGACCTTCGTTTTAAGCCTGCGGCAAGAGAAAGTCGAGCAGGTAGCACAGAAGAAAAACTATTTGGTTTTCAAGGAAGGCTGCCAACTCCTCTGTCCCAGCACTGGCGGTTGCGGTGGGGAGTCAACCTAGGGTTAACTCAAAAAGTAATTAATTTGCCTCCCTTACTTCAGCAAAAGGAAGAGATTTCTGCAGGAACAATGTTTGAGATGTGGAGAAATCACTAGAAATGTCCGCCTGTAGCTATCTCAGGTGCGCTCACCTGCTGGCAGCAAGGTGAGAGGAGGGAGATTCAGCAGGCTCTGTAGATTTCTGAAAGCTGACCGCTAAGACTTACTCTTGGGAGATGCGTTGATTACCTCCAGGAAAGGAAGAAAAAGGGGGAGCTTACAGGCCAGAGCAAGTGGAACCTTGGAGTATTTTCTATTTAGTTCTCCTGACTCTTTGGTTATTTTGCTCCACCATTCTTTGACATTGCTTCTTTCCCATCTGGTTTAATTTGGGCCAGTCTTGTTTGTTTTTGTTGTTCCCCTTGATTTCCTGAAAGACTGACAAATAGTCTAAAGAATGTGAATGCCTGCTTTGAATTAAGCCCACTGAGTCAAATTACTGATTGAAAGGCAGCAGTTAGGAACAAGTTGATTTTGATTCAAGTTAGAAAGAGGCACTCATGGCTCCAAAGCAATGCAAGGAGTAAAGAGAACGTGGCTGTATTCCTTGGTTGCTTGCAAGGAGACAAGAATAAATTGCTTGTTTGTTGAACAGCTTTTGAAAGTAGTGGATAGATTGCTTTTGGTGACTAGATGTGGTTATGAGAGGTTGAACAATTGGAGTCATTTTCATAATCAGCAATTGCTGTTGGTGAAAATAGAAAAGTAAGTGATAAATAAAGGAAAAACATGTCTCGTAGGAAGCATTATTCAATCATAAGCTATCCCAAATGGTTAAAATGTAGCTTATACTACACTCCTGCGCATTTACAACAACATGGAAGAAACTAGACCACTCAATTTCACAGTTCTAGGGAGAAATGAGGCTCTTTCTGAAACTTTTACTTTCCCAGCAATGTGTTTGTGATACATTCCAGATGGACAAGCCTTGAAAAGTGACAATATCCATCTATTTGTGAGAATGAACACAGAGAGAGTGAGAGTTTTCACATCCCTGTCTCTCTAAAACATAAACACTGCAAACCACAAATGAATCCACTTAATCCAATTTGAGAGGACTCCTCAGGATGAAAAGCTTTATCAGTTATCATCAAAGAATCTAGTCTAATTCTTCTTCCCTCCAGTCTCTATGCGCGGGCAGTGGGGGCAGGGTGGTTGATAAAATAAAATAAAGCTAAAGACATTTCTTTGGATGAAGATATACAGCTGATATTTTAATGCGTGGGTGACACATGGCTGAAATATATCAGCGATATGTTGTGAGTTCAATTAAGATATAAACAGATCTTGACAAATTGGAAACATGATCTAAATCTAATAGAATGGCATTTAATGGAAATAAATATCAGGACCTGAATTTCGTTTCTTAAAAAAGGCATAAGTGTGAGACAGAGGAGACATTATTTGGCAGAAGCTCTTATAAAAAAAATGTTTGTTGTTTGCTAATCAACTCCAGAAAAAACAAGTGTCACAGAAAAAGCAAACATGATGTGATTGCAGATCAACTTTAGAGAAACACGTTAACTGAATAAATGAAGTTAACTGTTCTACCCTGCTGGCTGAACTGCTGCCAAACTATGGCATACGCCTGCCCTCCGGTCACAGTGTAAAAGGCTTCCTTCTACCGACGGCCAATCCTCACCTGATTGCCTGGACTTGACCTCCTTATAGCAGTTACTTTCTCTCTCTTCTGTCATGTTAACTTCCGCCTCTTTTTCAGTTCTTTCTCATCAGCATTTCATCTGATGTCATCACACTCAAACCTTTCTCATAAAAACCTCCCACTGTGTCCCACATTCCCCCCGGTAACAACTACCCTCTTCTCCCCTTCACTGTTGAATCCCTTCATAGTTGCTTCTTCTTGTGCTTGTCTCTCTGTCATCGTCCCCCAAAGCTCAACTTCTGCCCTCGTTGCTCCCCTGGAATGGCCCTTCATTAAAATCACCAACGACTGAAGGACAGTGCTCAGTCCTAATTGTCCTTGGCTGCTGGACAGCATTAACTATCATCTGCCAGTCTTTCTGGAATGAGTTTTCATTGGACTTTCTAGACACAGGCCCATTCTGATTCTTCTCTTCCATAGTGAGATGCCTGTTCCCAGTTTTGATTATTGTTTTGTTTCTGGTTTTTAGTATGTTTTGGAGGCTCCTTTTCCTGTGCCCATTCTATAAATTTTGGTTTTCCCCAGGGTTCATGGCCCCCTTCAACAGTACACTTCTCCCACAGGCAGGTGGAGGGAGTTCCCTGGATGGGAATCAATGGCCAAGTGCCTGCTCTATCAGAGAAGCCTCCCTGATTGCCTCTGGGGGAATACCCACCAAGGAGGCATTGCCAAGGAACCAGAACAACAGGCTCCCTCATCTGGGACCCATAATGGAACAATCAGCTTGTCTTTACGCTGCAGTAGTTTCAACGAGTTAACAACACTGGAGACTTAAGAAAATTCTGCCATAAGGAAGCACTTATGAGCTTAAATATATGGAAGAATAGAGACACTCATATCCTACAAAAGCTAACCCCAGGCATCACAGAGAGGGGTCCTGGAGAGAATCAAGGATACACAATGGAGGGTGGAGTAACACACTGCCACAGGAATGCAAAAAGAGCTGAACAGGGACGAAAGAAACAAGCCACTAGGTCACTCAGGGAAGGATGAGGAGACTGGGAGACCACACCACCCTGAGATAGAGAAGTGGCAGCCATTCCTTTTCTTCCTTAATGTTATAGTTGCCCCGTTTGTTACTTAGCACTTAGGATGTGCCAAGAAAGAGCTAAGTTTTGTGTGACTAGCTGAGACTCCTATTTCTTCCCAGTATCTAGCCCCCCCTTCTTTCTTAGAAACAGAATCCCTAAAATTTAGCTGGGCTCACAGTGGTCTGTAAAAAAGACTTTTTTCCAGCCTCCCTTGAAGTTCAGTATGACCATGTGACTTCATTTTGGGAATATAACTAGAAGTAATGGGCATAAGAATTGTACTTGCACTGAAAAGAATTACCCTTCTAAATGTCTTCCTCTTAAAATGTTTTCAAACACAAAGAAAAATTGAAAATTCTATGTAAACACTCATATATCCACTATCTATATTTATAATTGTTAACATTTGCTGTATTTGTTTTATGGTATATAAACTATTTATCAATCCATATATCCATCTGTTTTATTTTTATCCATTTCAAAGCTGCAGATATGACTATACTTTATCCCTCAATTTATCTTGTTTTTTATGTTCCCAACAATTCCATGAGGTGATTATGATCATTTCTGTTTTAAAAATGAGTAAGTAGAAGGCCTGAATTCCAAATAACTTGTTAAGCCATACTCTTAGTCATCGGTAGAATCCCATTTTGAACTTAGGTCTGTCTCTCTCCAAAGTTCATGTTTTTAATCTATGAGTTTCCCATCTCTTCAAGTTCCCATCCCCATCCCTATCCAGAATCCCCTTAGAGTTCCTGAAGCTTTGGGGGGTGGGGGAGGAGTATAAAACACCTTTAATTTGATCAAGTTTGGTATTCTAGGGGTAATATCAAAGGAGAGGTCGATTGCTCAGTTCAGCTCCCCAATTAGTAAAGAGAGGGGGATTCTGACCCATTTGGAAATTACAACTCTATATTTGAGGATGCTGACTTTGGTTGTTTTTCTTTGTAGTCTGGTGGGAAAATAAAGAGGGCACTGCAGGGTGAGGAACTTCAACAGAGAAAAGAAACTGTATTTTCCTCTTCCACTACAAATATTTCTTTGTGGGAATATACAACTCCATTAAATAAGGTACCCTTTTCCCTCCAATTAATATGAAAGAAGTCAGAACTTGAAAAGGCACAGTTCTCTTCTTTCTTTCCTAAAATTAATTGCTTTTTACCTCATCTACTGCTTATAAATAAGATCTATTTGCCGTAGATCTGCAGACTCATGTACTCTTCAGGGTTTGCCCATGCTACCTCTGATGAACAAAATTTCTGAAGCTGTTCCTTTGAATTTCATCAAGAATGATGAATCTCAGCCACCTTCATATCACGGCTTGGAAGCTCCCGAAGCAATTGGTTTAGTAATTTATTTCGTGATCCGTGCTGTGGTCATAAAACTTTTCAAAGTAAAGCTCGAGTTCTAACCTAAAGATCTGAAAAGAACATTTTCAGTCTGCTGGTGGTACAGGCTGCTTTCCATCAGCCCAGCTGCCAGCGCTTACCCTTGGCACTGGGCGGCCTCGCCGTCAGTAGAGAGGCTCCTCTGGAAGCCGAGGCAAACAGAGCCCCGAGATTACCACATTATCATCTCTCGGCTGAAACCAGAGTTCCATTTAACAAGCTGACAGGAGCAACAGGACCACAAAATAACAAGCAGATACGCGGTGTGGTATTTGTCAAAGATAAAGGGCTGAGCTTGAGCTTAATGCTTCTCGAAGGTTTTGTAAGACATTCAAATCATCTACCCCAAATAGTTTCTGTTCCTTGAACTTCTCACATTTCTCTTATTTGGAGCTGCCATTTTGACACATTAAACTTCATTTGGGGGCAATCTTTCACAGACACCAAGAATGCCATTAGAGTCGGTGCCGATCTCACTGTCATGTCTTATATTTTCACATGTGTGCTTTCCTGAAACTCTTAAGGGCTGGGGGTCCAAATTCAATTCTACTTTATTGTTATATCATCCTAAAGTTAAATTTACAAATCGCACACAAACATGCACACACATTTGTAATAAGACTTTCCGCAAAAATAGCCTCATTTCTTTATGGTTATAAAGTAAGCATAGAAAGAGATTAAAAAACACAATATTTTAATCCAATCATGTGTGCCTTATTTCTCATATTACATAAAATGTGATTTTTTTAAAAAAAATAGTCATATCTGCTGCCATTTTAGATTTGGTCTTTTGAGAGTATAATATTCTATATTTCTCTATCATATGCAGACACAAATTAAATTTGAAAAGAATAAAAACATACTCCTTCCTGTTTTCTTCAGAATGTGCAAAATCAGCCAATACAACATGAAATATGACATGCATTAAGAGAATTAATTTCTGGATGAGTCTGACCGCATGAATGAGTTAAACAGCTTATGCCAGCAAAAACTGAAGAGAAGCTTTACTTTTTTAAAAACTAAATATTGTATAGATATAGAGAAAGGAAATGTCCTTCTACTTTTTAAGATAAATGCTTATGAAAATAAAATTTTTGTAGCTGTCAAAACTCCAGTTAGTCTGAAACTCTTCAAATACTGAAATGTGTGGCTCAATCTCTAATTGATTTTTTATGGTTTGTTAGGAGAATCACATTGCAGGAGGATGTTTTGTCAAGACATTTAGATGGTGCTTTATTTCCCTTAATCCCAAAGCTTGTGTATTTAGTAATTTATCTAACTTGTTCACAGCAAGGTCAGTATCTTTGGCCACCACGGTCTGGAGTTCTATTCTAAGTTTCGAATTTTGCAAATATCGGTCTAAATTAGCTTAAAAACATGTTACCACCACATACTAAATATTCTGAAGGAGACTCTCTTTGACACATTTACTTCCCTACTGCTTAACAGTACAATCTTTAGTAATATAAATCTCCATGATGCTCTCCTCAAGTCTGTGGCAGGAATGAAACATGCCAATTGAGATCAGTTATAACATTGAATTTCTGGCATATTTCCACTAAGTAAGGGAACTGAAAATACAACAGCTCTTCATGTTTCAGCGACAAAGAGTGCTTCTGAGCTAAAGCAAAGATATCCAGAAGTGCTGGGCTTGGGGAATTGCCTTTCAGAAATATTTCTTATGTGAGGAAGGATGTAAATTGCTTAGAGTATGAGGTATTTACAACCAGGTAAACGGGAATGATTCTAGCACCACTTAGCAGCACCTGGAAATATGGCCCAAGATGGGCCTGAGACCAAGCTGTATTTAAGTCCTGGATACTGGTTGATTTTTCCTCAGGATGGTCCATGATACAGACTCTGAAGTACCCCATCAGAGTTAAATATGATAAGGTTATAGTACAGATATTCCAAATAACTATGAAGGAACACACTATGAATTAGTCTGCCATAGGGTGGGGGAGGGGCAGATGAAAAAGTACATTTAGGGATAGACTCTCATATGGAATGTTTTCATATGTTAATAAAAAGTTAAAAATAATACATAACTAGGGATATTGAAAATTTCTGAGGTATAAACTATGGCCCACACATAAATGGTACTTCTTTAAGTATTATAACAATCATAGCAACCAAAAGCCTGATGGTTCAAGGACTAGGAAAAACATACAGCAGGTGAAGAATAGCAAGAAGAAAAAATAAATCAGCATTTTCATCTAATTTATTAGTCTGTTGGCTTAAACACAGATCATTCTATCATATACACATAAGATACACTTATGTTCATGCATGCATACATGTACACACATTCATACACAGCCTTTGCTCTCATAGCTATCACAACCCTCCAACCCTCACTTTCATCTTCATTTCCTAACTGAACTGGGCTATGAAACAGAGGGAGAATTTGGGCTTCCATCCTGCTGAGTGGCTCTAGATGCTCTATGTGCTGGAGTCAAGTGTAAGGCCCAAGCCATCTGAGGCTTGTCTGTCTCAGGAAGTCTCTTTACCTGAGGACATGGATGGAGCTCCTACCATGAGAACCTGACAGGTCTCCTCCATAAACAGATGAGTATGGAGGTGAGAGGATAGCAAACCTGAATTGTGAGTTTGTAAATATCTCCTCAACTTTATTCAGTCCTTCCTTGTCTCATCTTCCATTGTTTCTACCTTCATCCAGTACTAGCTCTTAAAGACACCATTATCTTGCATGCCTTTTGGCCTTCACATAAGTTGATCCTTCTGTCCCTCTACTTCTCTGCTTGTCCAATAGTCACAACTTAGCTTTGATGGAATATTCTCTGAAGTTACCCTTTGACATTCATTTCTTGTCTATCGTCTCCCTTTGCATTGGCATGTGTTTGGGGGAAATGCCAGAAAATTCCCTTGAAAACTGGTTGGCATGCCCCAACAAGAAACTTGGCAAAGTTTCCTTAGTAATGGCTTCTGAAGGCCATTTAGATCTAACCATATCATTTAAATTATACCTTTGTATTATGCATTGGTCAGAACTGTTTAAATATTTGGATATAATGAATTTAATAATCTGTAAAAGCATTTGTTATATTATATAATAATCATTAAATGTTGAGTTTGCTGTATTTAAAGTATTTGAATTATATTCTTTTGAAAGTGTAGGTTTGAAAAGGATGGATTAAATTGGTTATTCAGATGAAGTACGTGAGGGTAGCCTTACAGGAGACAATGAGTCAAAGTCAGAGAGAGCAACAGCAGAAAGCTGCTACCATTCTTCCTCCTTAAGGCTGAAGGACAAGTGGAAGAAGCATAATTATCAAGTCACCAGAGCCAGGGGTGGGTGTTCAGTAAGAGCTGGAACCAAATTACCTCTAATGTATCTTCCTGCAGCATACTGTAAGTTAGTGGTACAACCTAAGAATCTCAGTGACAAATACAGCACATATGACATATTGCTATGAGGTTTAATTCATATAATGTACTCAGAATATAACCTTCCTTATTGCTATTATTAGATATTCAATGTTTCTGGTACCTTCTGAACCAGCTTATAATTCTTGTTCAGCAAAAAGAAGGGAGAATTCAGAGATAAGAGCCTTTGCTCTTGCTATGGATAGATAGAGAAAAAAAATCAACTGGTCAGTATAGACTCTGATTCGGTAGGTCTCAAGGTAAAGTTTGGGACCAGACAATCCAAATGCTTTGTTGTAGAAGGTTTGAAGACCTCATCTTGTGAAGCACATTCACTGTGATTGAAAACTCAGGAAAAAATGGTCTTTAATTAATCTCGGCCTGCACAGGTTTCCCAAAATATATGAAATAGATTTGAAGAGAAGCAAAAGTATCAAAGCATATCACACATAGCATTTTTTTCATGAAACTTTAACATTCAATTACATATGTATGTATGTACTGGGTTAGATGTAAAAATTTATTTTTATGGTTTGTAGACAAAAAGTTGGAAAGGCTTTGTACTAGGAAATTCACAACATTCGCATCAAGTGACGTGCAATCACAAGACATTCCAAACTCTGGAGTCACCTAACAGTTTAGGATTATAAAAAAAGGGCATAAGGAGGAGGGGGAGGAGGGAAGGAAGGAAAGGCTAGTGGGATATCAACTGGTGTAAAGGACTGAGTTACCAAGATGCAAAGAAAGAGCAGTCAGTGGGCTGTAACCAAGCTGTGGCCCATAATTAAAGTGACATGCATGTGAAATGCCTACTGAATGAATCAGGGACCATGGAGCTCTGACAAACAGCGGAAGAAGCCTACATTTAAAAGAGGCTTTACATCCTAACAATCTATTATTACCAGCCCCAGCTTGGTCTCTCAAACGAATTTCCTTTCTGCTGTAATTCTTCATGCTTCCTCAAAGCTTGATGGTGATTTCTTTTTTTTTTTTTCTTTATTTATTTTGGAAAGCCAGGAGAAAATTGTTTCAGTATGTTCTTTAAATTAGTTTTCTTGCAGTGTTTTCCTTGCACACATTAATTACAGTTCCCTCGAGGGCCTGAAGTACCATATAACACACTGTAATTCTGCTCCCCAATCTTCTTTCTCCAATTCAAGTTTCCAATTCTCCCTACAATCTGAACTGTATATTAATATGTAGTGAGATGTATATGGCTGAGATTCTTTCAATTATAATATTAGAATAGAGGAGAAAATGTGATCATCAGTGCTGGAGTACATTAAACTTAAAATGAATAGTTTGTGGCCCATAAAATGAAGTATTTAGATTAAATGACTTCTGAGATCCCCCATTCCAACTTGAACACATTCCCAAGAGAGTTTCATTTAATATCTGGAAGTACAGAAAAGAGATTAGTGGGAATTTGATGAGGCTACGCGATTCTTATTAGCATGATCTGGCTAGAATTCTGGAGGTTCTCAAGAAAATAATACATGTCCAAGAATCTTAGTTTGAGCTGTCACTCTACTAGGCACTCAAATAAGGCAGTTAGTCTAAGAAAATGTAATTACTTTTTAATTCCCAAACAAGGAAAACTTTCTAAAGTGACTACAATACAATTTTATGTTTCATTCCATAGCCACAAGTCATTGAGGAAGAAAAGTAAATTAGCTAAACATAAATGTAGCTCTAAAACAAGGTTTTCAATTCTTGTCTTTTCAGACAGTTAAAAACAATGGCAGGTTTGAGAATCAGAGTAGTTTTTCATTGATTATTTAGAACTTGAAGATTTCTTAGAAACATTAAGGAAAGAGGTAGATGAAGAAGTTTCCAAGTCAAACTAATTATGAAACAACTCCTATAAACAGGGCATCATTCATTCATAGCATTGTCAGGAGTCAGAGCCAACTCAATGGCACATAACAGCAACATAAACAAGAACTATGGCAGGTGTTTTATATAGGTTACCTCATTTCCTCTGCTTGTCCTTTTAAAAATAGGAGTATGTCTACTCCCATTTTACAGATGGAAAAACTTAGGCTCAGACACGTAAGCAACAAGTGTCAACCATTGTCAAAGTAAAACTTCTAATTCGGGCAATAATTTACCCAACTTCAGGCAGCTTGAAAAAAAAAGATAGGCCCATTAGCTTTATGAATGTCAAACTTGTGACCTAACAACATCCATTGAATGATTCCTTAAAATTTACCATTCTCTTCATTCTTTTACTTACCCAGATTCAAAGCCCTGGGCAGGCTTTCACTGTTAGAGAGAAACCCTCTTTTCTCACTGGCTTGAGCGTTCACCAACTTGGTACCAACAGGCAGCAGTACTTAAGGAGAGTTAAAGCTGAAATTCTCAAGATAGGGAATAAACCCTACCAAGCCTCCAGCCTGACATCACCAGCTCTTCTTAACTATGGTCTTTTGCTGTGGAGATCTCATCCCCTCACACTATTAAATCTAGCCCCTCTGTGTAATCATCCAGAACATTTTTTAAAATCTTCTATTCTGATTTCTGTTTTGACCTGCTGACCCATATCTGCAGTGTCATAATCTATAGGCACTTCAAATTTATCATGCCACTGAATTTCTTATCCTTCCTTATTAAACTGCCCTTTAACCTTAAGTCATTACTTGAGTAAATGGCATCACCATTCACCCATTTAACTCCTGTAGTGCTGTCTCCTTGATAGGCAAACTAATACATACAAAGCAAGACTCAGATTAAAAACAAATGTTTGTGCTCGCTTTGGCAGCACATATACTAAAAACAAATGTTTACTGAAACCTTACTATAAACCTTAGCTGAAACATTGCAATAAATCTCTATTTTCCCTAACACAAGTCTCATCCCTTTCAATATATTTCCACATTCCTGAAAGTGTTCACTCTCTAAAATTATTTTTCTTATCATGTTGTTTAATAACTTTCAATGGTTTCTAGTGGCTTTTAGCAGTGGTTTATAACTTGGCTTCCAAGTTCATGAATGTGCTAGTATGATTATGTATGCATGTTTCTCTTGAGAGAAGGCCTTGAGCTCTTCAGCAGGTTCCTAAAGGGAAGAGTCCTCCCAAAATAATGAATAAAAAACAAATACTAAAATGGACAAACAATAAACTAATGGAAATCAAGAACCAAGATCCAAACTCTTTGGAGGGTTTTACAAAGCCCTTTATCATCTATTCCCTATCAATCCCTTCCATGTCTTCTCTCATTACACATCACCTTAGACCCACTCTCAAACCAATTTTGCATCACCCCCTATTTTCCTTCTTTGTCTTTGCTTTTTTTTCCCCTTATGTCTGGGTTGCTTTTCCTCCATTTTTGATCCAGCAAACTCTATCTTTCAAGACCTACTCTGCAAATCACCTTCTCTGCAAAGCACCCCCAAGGACTAGGTAGATTGATCACTCCTTCCTGGACCATGTCCTTACCACAATGTATGCAGTTATATATTTATGTGTCAACCTCTTTTTCCATGGACTTTTCAATGGCTGACCTTAATCTATTTCTTCTCCACAGCACCCCAAAATGTTCATTGAATTAATGAATACTGCAGCCTATGATACGAGAGACAGGGACTGAAAGCTTTACAGAATATTTTGGATTAAATTTAAAAAGCAGTTTTGTTTCAAGTCCTGAGAGTACTTATGAAAGAAATAATATATGTACTTGGAGACAAAAATAGAAAATACTTTTTCAAGTAATATAAATTCTGATATTAGTTTCAAAAGAGCATTATTGAATACTATTTTGGCATATTATATATTTATTTACTCTCAACAAAAAAAATAATTAGCAGACTGGATGATATCTGTACTAAATCCCATTCATGGAAACAGATGCAGGGTATAAGTAAATGTTACATCATAACCCTGTCATTGCTACTGCTGACCTTGAGCAAAATGCAGACATAACCATCCTTACAACTCTAACAAGAAACAAGGGGGATTACTCCCTAATTATACGTTATATATAATGCCAAACAATATTTTATTCTTATAAAGGCATCACTTTTTACCAGTAATTCTTGCTTACTTGTTTCTCTGATGGTATTTTCACTTCTACTCTTTTAGAAAAGTGGAAGTACCAGGCAAATAGAAAAACACAACAAAAAATTAGAAGAGAAACAAAAATTGGGGTGGAAAAAGTACAATAAAGGAAATTGGAAGAGGCCCAAGGAAGAATCAAGACATTACTAATGGAGTGAGTCAGGAGCTAGGGATCTGGGTAGGCAGAATGCCTCTGTGAATAAATGAAATATAGCTCATGTTCCCATCACAAGGGATGAAAGAGAGACCAGCAGAGAAGCAAAGCCCAGAGTCTGAAGGATGTGACAACTGTACTCGGTAGAGCCCAGGTAAACAGCACTGGGGTGGGTCCAACAAAGAGAAAAGGGACATTTCAACAGACGTAGGACAAAAGTGACTCTAGAGAATGCAGTATCAGTGAAGGCTCTGAGAGTGTTAAGGCAGGAAGGAATCTTAGTCCCATCCATTTGCTGTCTATGGAAGAAAAATGGATGGTGGAAAGGTCAAGTAAAATATTCAAGGTCATAGATGTTATTCTGCTGCTCCTTTTTCACCTTTAATCTTTATACAATTTCCTTACAGAATAAAGTTCAACTATAGAATGGCTTCAATGCTTTGACTTTTCAACTTGACCTCACAATACTCATTGTTTATTTCTTAATTTTTCTAAGTATATCCTGAGCATTTTCTCCCTCTCCTGTTCTTTCTGAATAGAACGTTTGTTCTTCTTTCTGTATGGAATGGTTCTCTTCTGTCTATCTACTTCTTTAAATTCTGATTTTAAGAGCCAGTTTAAGAGCCAGAAAATTTTACATGCCCAAAACATTTTCTTAAATTCCCTCCCTTCCAAGAAATGATTTTTCTTATTTTGAAACAATATATCACTTTGTGGTATTTCTCCTATGACTTCAGAGTTCCCATAATCAGGTAGTAAATGCTTTAATAAAAATTAAGCTGCCTTAATATTTTTTGTGCCCATCATAGCTCAGAGCTTGTACATATTAAGGGTCCAAGAGTGTTTATGCAAGGAATGAATAAATGAATAAAACTACTAAACCTCAGCAGCCAGTATATATCTTATCTATTTTTTTAGTCTATCTGTATTTATTTTTTTCTGTGTTATGGGAGCTCTGGAGAGTATGTTAAACTTCTTACTATATATAAATAGTATCTATATCTATATCTATATCTATATCATCTATCTATATCTATATAAATGAGATTACACATAATCTCATTTTATTATATATAATCACCCAGTTTGATTAATAGCTATTATTACTCCTATTATAAACACAAAATAACTGAGGCTTAAAGAGGTTGAGTAATTTGTTTAAGGGTTATTTAGATATTAAATGGCAGTGCCAAAATTTAAAACCAAATGATTCCAAAGTCCATGAAATAGCAAACAAATTATGGGTTTAGCTCTACTGTTGTGAAGTTCAACTCTACAGAACTTTCTTTAGTTACATAACGCTGGCAGACAGACATATACACGTACTCAAGTACATGTGTATGTGCGTGTATATATGTATATGTATATTTCTGTATATTTACATACACACATATTCTAATTATATTCTGAATATATTATTTTAATTAGAAATAATTGTTTTTCAAAGAAATTTTCATTTTTAGTTCTCTCACAAAAATTACTTTATAAAGATAGAAGCAGTAAATAATACCAATTATCTGATCAGATATACACTGATATGTCCTATTCTTATATGAATGAGTTACATAAACCACAAGTGATTAGAATATAAGTAAAAGATAGAAGAAATCTATGCTTTAGCAAAATTTGACTCTATCCAACAACATTCGATTATTGCCAGGTCTACAAAAAGTAGAACTTTATTCAAGAGCCAACTTTGTAACCCATTTAGGAGCCTACCCCAAACCCAGTATTTCAGGGGTCTTTGGTAGAGGTAGACATGAAATCACAGTCCAGCAACTGTACCAGGGATAAACTTAATATTTGCCAAAATCTCTATCTCCCTTCTTCCTGGGAAGTTGGTTGGACACTTCTCAGTTTCTCTTGCAGTTTAGTGTGGTCCCGTGGTTTTATTCTGGCCAAGAAAACGTGAGGGAAAATCATAAAAGCTTCCCTATATGTTCCTTCATGCCTTTACCCCTTCAGCCAGAAAGATATTAATGTCCAGAGTAACCATGGAAGCCAGGAACTGATAGTAGAAAAGCCTTCATCAGCCTGGATTCCTAAATAACTGTGTGTAACAGATCCTCCCCTAACTCCTGTTAAACAGGAACACCAATCTGCATTGGGCTGTGATATGAGAATCTAATAAAGCTCTATTGTATTAAGCTGCTGAAATTCAGAGGTTATTTGTTACAGCATCTAACATTATCCTGATACATATAGCAACCTTTTAATAGACTTAGTGCTTCTAGATTCAACAATTTTTACTCCTAATATATTTGAATAAGATTTTTAAAAATTAAATTTTAGAAATAATAACCAAATTACACTATTGATTAAATATAAACAAATTCCAGTCTGCATTTAAATTATTTTCAAGCATAATTCTATGTTAGTGCTAGTCTATCCTCATTAGGAGTTGATAAGAATTCTGTGATCCACCAGGATTAATTACATCATGTTAGCCTTGTTCTTGGTTTTTTATTATGCTCCTCTGTTGTCTGCTTCTGTGTTCTTCAAATTAATCTAGTAGGAAATCTTCAGATATCTCGCTCTTACTTACAGTCCACTTCTTTTACTATATGGGTTTTGCTGACAGAAGAGCAAAAAGTGACTTCTGATCTTTCCTCATTTCTTTGCTTCTGTTACTTTCTACATGGTACCCTCTGAATTTACCTTCATGTTTCTTTTTCTTCTTCCATTTATATACTGTGTTCTGTTTCCCTTATGTGTAGCTCATGATATTCCTTGAGTCCCTCCTAGCTTTTGCTCTCAAGGTTCAACTTTGTTTTGAGACAGGTTTTAGAGCTTGTTCTTCCCTTAAAGTCATAACTGTGGCTTTATGGCTGCAAAGTCCTTACAGTTTTGCAATCATGCTTAGTATATTCCAACCACTCTGCCTCTTCTCTCAGACACTGGGTCTTCGGCTGCTCAGTTTCCACAAACTTACTCTCACTCTCTTCCAGATTGACTTACAGGACTAATTTGACTTTGAGCTCTCTGGAATAGGTAATTTTTTTTTTCACTCTTGTGGTATGGGAAGGGCAAATGCTCATTTTCTAAAACAATATCATAGGAAGACCATTTTAAAAGACATAGAAGAGAGTTTATCTGAAGCCAACTCTTGTTTCACTGTGAAATATTTTTACTTTTGTATCAGCAAGGCAAGGAACAAAACTGCTGCCTACCTGCCAAATTTGGTTTACAGACAATACTTAGAATAAATGAAAGGTAAAATGGGGCTTCTCTCTACTTAAAAAACTTAACTCCTAGTCATTAATTCCAAAAATTAAAACAAACAAATAAGTATAGTTATGGCTGCTTTATGAAATTTTAATTTAAAAAAATATATATTCCTAAAACAATTAGATCTTTTACATTATGAAAACATAATTCTCTTTACAAAAGGTGCTTCAATGTTTCCATTAAATTAGAAGCTCTTAGTACATGTAAAATGTCAATTGTCCTACTTATTGCAGTTGGTCTTCAAGTCGTCTTTTCAGGAATATATCTACTACTATTGGCTGTTTAGAATGAGTTTCCATGAACACATTTTATACCAATTTTGTGTAAAATTTTGACCTGTACTTTAAATTACATTTCCCATTTTCATTATATTTCTGATAGGACCTTTTCTACCTTCTGCAATAGTCAAATGAAGCAACAGGCAACCAAACTGATAGACATACAACTTTATAACCCTAAGAACCTTAACTTTTCAAGATGTCTATCCCCATGTCTCAACAAATGAGGTAAGAGCAGCTAACTGTCCCAGTCCATTATATATTAATCCTGGTTTTGGTTTTAATGTATTTATTCTATCTTCTAAAGTAACAATATTTATTTCCTTTGGGTGATTTTAATAATTTTTTAAAATACAAAGGTTATTTTAAATACACCACATATTGTAATCTATAAATTCTTATGACACAAAGTCATACATTTAGATAATTTCCAATACTTGAACTATAGAATATTTGATAAAATATTGATGAAACTACAAAAAATAGGTCATAACCTAACAGAATATATTCTAAGGCTTGTTCGAGGATTTCACAAACAAATGTTTGCTGCCGTATCAACTTCAATTACTTAGAATACTGTCTGCTTTTAAAACAGTATTTAATTGGGTTGTTTGTTTTGAATTTTATCTTTTTTTGGAAAACACTAAAATATTTAAGAGAAAGACTAAGAATGTCATGAATGTTCCTTTTACCAGTTTATTGGAAAATAAAAACAACTGCTTTGCATTAAAGGATTGCAAGAGCTCCATTTACAACCTTTAATTTGCAAAGATTTTTTTAAAGCTCAAAAACTTTAACTAATGCTGAATAGTATCTTAAGTATTTTTAAAGTGCAGTAGCATTGAATGCATGTAATATAAGCAAAAATTAAACCATTTTTTACATCAAACAACACTATCTTTCATCAGAGCCGTTGGAAAGAAATTTGAGAGAATATAATAAATAAATTTGAAATCTAATTGCTCCTGTTTTTAAAGATGTCCTTTTGGTTACATTCATATATTCAGTAAAATGTTTTCTTGCAAGAGATCTAAATTACTTATTTAAATAAACAGCCTCCATTAAATCTGTCTGAGAGTTATTACACTAGTATTTCACTGATAATTAATGTAATACAGAAAGAAACCAGAATTTGTCTAAATTTTCTGGTTCTTTAGAGCACATCCATAAAGAAGATCTGATAGAAACTAGAAAAAGAAGAGCAAACTAAACCCAAATCAAAGTAAACAATAAAGGTTTAAGCAGAACTAAATGAAATAGAGAACGCATTTAAATAGGGGGAAATCAACAAATCAAAAAGTACATTATCTGAAAAAAAATTTTTTAAGTGACAAACTTTTAGCTAATCTGACAAAGAAAAAATAAAAGACTTAAATTATTAAAATTAGAAATAAAAGAGGGGACGTTCCAAATGAGTTTGCAGAAATGAAAGAGATTTTAAGGGAACACTATGAGCAATAGTATATTAACAAATTAGATAACTTAGATGAAACCAAAAAAAAATCCTATACAGATACATGCTACTGAACAGAATCAAGAAGAAACTGAAAATCTAAATAAACCTATAACAAATAAAGAGATTGAAGTAGTAATCAAAACAGTTTCCACAAAGAAAAGCCCAGACCTAGATAGCTTCACTGGTGAATTCTACTACAAATTAGAAGAATTACTACCAACCCTTCCAAAATATAGATGAGGAAACACTTCCCAGATCATTGTGCAAAGCCAGTATAATCTTGATAGCAAAAATAAACAAAAACATCACAAAAAAAGAAAGAAAAAAAAAAGAAAGAAAAAGAAAAAGGAAAGAAAAAAACTAAAGACCAAAATCTTATATGAAAACAGATCTAAAAATCCTCACAAATTTATCAAATCCAGCAGCTCATAACAAGAAGTATAACCACAACCAAATATAAGACTTATCTCAGGAATTCAAGGTTGGCTTAACACATGAAATTCAATCAATGTAATATAACACATTAATAAGAGTCAAAAAGCACATGATCATCTCAGTAGATGCAGAAAACGTATTTGGCAAAATACAGCACTCTTTCGTGATAAAACACTCAACGAACTAGGAATAGAGAGAAATTTATTCAACCGGAAACAGGGCAAACAATAATTCTTTGAATTTCCTCTAAGAAACCATTTTGTTAATTTTAGCCCTGAAATTTAGGTGTGTATAACCCACAATGGTCATCTAAGCCTGCCCAGTTATATATTCATTGATTTTAATAATTTTTTAAAAACTTCAGAAATGATTCAATATGTTAAACAACTCACTTTGAAGAGGTAGCTATTGAAGAACTTTCATAGGATAAATTATGCTCCCCTCAAAAAGATGTTGGAATCCTAACCCCACTACTTCAGAACGTGACCTACTCTGGAGATACAGTCTTTGTAGAGGTAATAAAGTTAAAAAAAAAAAAAAAAAGCTATTAGGGTGGGCTCTAATCCAATCTAACTGGTGTCCTTATAAAGGGGAGATTTGTACACGGATGTACACACAGCAAGAACATTACGTGAAGATGATGGCAATGATTGGGGTGATACTTCTACAAGTCAAGTAATGCCAGGTATTTCCAGCAACCCAAGAGAAGCTAGGAGAGAGGCATGGAATAGGTTCTTCTTTGTAGCCCTCAGAAGGAACCAACCCTGCCCAAATCTTAATCAGACTTCTAGCCTTCAGAAGTATGAAACAACTTTTTATTGTCTAGCCACTTAGTTTGTGGTATTTTGTCAAGGCAGCCCTTGCAACTTAATACAGAAATTCTTAGTAAATATTTATTCATTATAAAGCTCATGGCAAAATAAGAAGAGGGAAATGAAGCTGATTTCAAAATATGGTTGAACAATATGGCAACTGTTGGCCTTTTTCTAAACTTGAAAATATCAGAAATGTGTACATAAAAAGGAGGCTGGCAGGCAATTCAGAAACAATAATAACTGTGCCTTTGCTGTAGTGGGAAAAAATCTGAAATAAAGGTCAGATCTATACCAAGTGTGGAGATTAGTGATATTAATAGCATTATTTACTTCATATGTTTATGGTTATCAAAAACAAAGAGAAAAATAAACCAGGAAAAAAAGTCATGATTTAACAGAGAATTTCAATTGCCATGCACCTCTGTTGGTCCCTGTATGCTCTTTGTTCTTTGGAAATCCAGCAATACAACTCCCTTCCTAACTAGGAGAGATCCTCCACCATGTGGACTCTGGTGGGAAAGAAGCTTCATTTCTCATTAAGAAGCCAGTGGGCCAGGCAACCAGAGAACTGGCACATGGCCTAAACTTAGCCAATCAAAGATTCCTGCTTAGAACTTTGCAGTGCTGGAGAATTGTAGAAAGATTTGAGAATAGTTGAGAAATTATCTTTGGCAGAGTGGAAACCCAGCACAGCCAAAGCAAATGTCCAGTGCAGGTGGAGCCAGCAGTGGGGTGCCCTAGTTAGACTATGACTATGGGGAGATGTATGACAAGTATCTTGCTACCTTGTTAGGGAACCCAGATTGTGCTTGGTTCTCCTGCATTTCTGCCCAAACAGTGAATACCCTTCAATATTCTTCCATTTACTTAGCCAGACACAACTACTGTTGCTTGAAAAGAAGTCTGATATGAACCACTAACTAAAATTAACTATGTAAATTCCATATACTGAAAGTAGGATCTAGTTCTACTTTCTATAAACAGAAATCATTTTTTATTCCTTAGATATCTGAATCTCTATTTGGAGACATTAAACAATATATTTGTAGGACCATATTCTACACTTAAGTTGACCAGAAAAGCACATTATTTTAAAAACTGATGGAAATTGTTTTAAATTCTTAAAAAAATGTATAATAAAGTGAACCTCAGAATTTGCTAGGACTGTAATTATCCTCTTAAAATTCAATTTTCTTAGACACCCACCCTCAAAAGGAATGCAACACAACCTGTGACGGAAACCTGTCTACAGTCAGTCCATAGAAATGTATCTGCCTCACAGAGTTGCTCATGTTGTCAAGCAAATAAAATTTTCATAATCAGTTTTTGAAGCCCCAGGCCTTCCAATTCTCAAAGTAATACACCAAACAACTCAAGAAGAGCACATGAAGCAGGGCTTCGTGGTCAGTCTATCATAACATCATGCAAGTGAAAATCTCATCATGTCAAGGAAGAGTCATAAAATCTTGTTAGGCCATCAGTCTTGCAATATAAACCCAAACCAAATGCCTATCTGTTGCCACCTTTTATTTTTATTTATTTTTTTTTAAGCTAAAAAGGAACTAGCTACACAATTATAACTACCTGGTAGCTGTAGGCAAATCAATGCAGCAGATTTTTTTCAAGTTGATTAAAAACATTGTTTATCCTGGTCTAGAACACAGTAGGATTCATCATGTGGACTGGCATTTTGCCTGCAGCCATATGCCATCTGTCATTGTCTTTAATGAAGTTTGCATCAATTTACTGGAAGCACTAAATGCTATATAACTAGTAGAATCACTTTACACAAGTGGATCAATGTTTAATGTCACTTTTTTTGTGGAAACTCATCAGCTGAATCCACATAAGGAAAACTTTCCGGGGGTCTGGTTCCTCAGGTGATGAGGGTATCAGAATAAGTCATTCAGAAGCAAAATATTGAAGAGAAAAGGTCTGAGTTCATGAACTGGGGCAAACAAACAAACAAGGAAAAATTCACTAACATTTTAGAACGCTGTGCTGCTAAACACAGCAGATTTAGAAGTTTTGGAGAAAGAAATTTTGCACTCATAAGAAAAGTAATGAAATGACTAACCTAACTCAAAACACTCTTTTTAAAAATATTAATAGCAAACATGTTCTTCTTCTTTCCAAATGTTATTGGTCTAATCGACTTACCTCACATTAAAGAGAAAAACATAAGAAAAATAGTGATATCCAAGCTTAAACTTGTTTGGAATTGAACTAACATTTTAAAATATTTTAAAACTTTTTTTTTATCTTCTAGTTTTACCCTAAATTTTCTGACTCTTGTTTAAAAAAATATATACATATATGTACATATACATATACATATACATATACATATATATATATGTAAAATATTTCAAACAGAAAGGGATTCAACTTAAAGTAATAAGGCGATCACTGCCCATATTTGACAGGTAGTAACATTTGTCTATATTTTTCAGATTTCTCTTTTTCAAAAAATTAATTAATAAAGCATCAAAGATTCTGATAAAGCTGATACCTCTTTTCCCATTTCTCCTTCCCTAGAGGTAAACGCTATCCAGGAATCAGTGTACATTAGGCCCATACATGTTCATATATTTGTGTTCAGTTCCATGATTTCCCTTGTCCCTAGACTACAAAAGCCATCTGCCCCTATATTTTCCTTTCCTCCACCATTGCTATATGGATATTTACTTTTACTACATGTCACTTGTAGTAAAAGTACACTTTTTACTGTATACTTATACATTATAATACTATTTAGCAATTAGTACTCTAGACCATCCTGTCCAGACATGCTCACACACTACCTGAATCCTTAGCCCCCAATTTGGAACTATATGGCAAAGCAAAATTCATGCCCATTAAATCAGCAAATCTAATTGTAGGAATGTAGGTTAAGGAAAAACCTAAACAACAGCATAGACTCCTTTCTCCTGCTATTTCCTCCTACCTCTTCCTTCCCTCTACTATCAGTACTTCGCAACACAGAATCCTTTAGACTTTTCTCTTTTCTCAACTTCTAGCTTCAATAGTTCTCACACAGGATATTTTCTAATCTAGTTCCATTTCCTTCCATCTTCCTGAGCTGCAGCTGAGTATTCTTCCAACACAGACTAGATGTCCCTTTCAAATCACCATGTCTAAAACCTGACTCCTCTTTTTCCCAAACCACTTTCAAATCCACTGTCCTATTTTCTACTAATAGAATATATTCCAAGTTTCTTAAATGTCTTAATTTTACCTAAACTCTTGCCATCCTCTAGTCTCCCTTATCCAATTGCAATCAGTCAGTTATCAGGTGCTTAGCAGCATATTTTTAAATGTCTCATATCTATTTATTATCTTCCATTTTCTTTGTCATCACTCTGGTTATGTGTCACCTCAGTCATAATGGTAAACAGGGAGGTGTGTCCCAACAATGCTACATTCCATGTGGAATGCTCCTCAAATGGAGAGAGTTTGAATGTTGCTCAGACACTAACAAGACAACAAATACTCATTACATACTTAAATAGCCATTTGAGACTATCCATTTCTTACTCAAAAGAAATTAGAGAAAAATGCTAGAACAGAAGAGGACCTAGATAATACAACCATCCATTATTTGATGCTTGTTGTTATAGCAGGCACTTTTACAGATGCTACAAACATTGGCACATTTAATCCTCATGACAACCTGTTATCATTTCCCATATTATCTAGACAAAGTAACTGAGGCCTAGAGATATTAATTAATTTCCTTAAAGCTAGTTTGGACAGTCATTTGATAGTTTCAAGGTAAAGTTAAAATGTGCATGAAATACAATTCAGGAATTCCACATTTAGGTGTTAGAGCCTAACTTAAAATAAGTTACTTTCACCTATAATTTTTAATCATGACTTTAACTCATTAAATAAGCAAAGGCAAAACAAAATATATAATATTAAATGTCAATAAGATGTCTTATTTTATATGCAAATATTTTGAAAAAACAAGAGCTTTAAAAAAGCTGTATGAATGTCACACCCATTAGATTGGCCACTATCAAAAAAAAAAAAAAAAAAAGAAAGAAAAAGAAAAAGAAAAAGAAAATAAGTGTTGGCAAGAATGTAGAGAAGTTGGAACTTTTGTGTATGGTTAGTGGGAATGTAAAAAAGTATAATCACTATGAAAAACAGTGTGGAAATTCCGCAAAAAGTTAAAAATAGAATTAATCTATGATCCAGAAATCCCACTATTTTGGAGTATATATTCAAAATAATTTAAAACGGGGTCTTGAAGAGAATTTCACACAGTCCTATTCATTGCAGCATTACTCACAATAGCCAAGAGGTGGAAGCAACCCAAATGTTCACGGATGGATGAATGGATAAAGAAAATGTAGTATATACAGACAATGGACTATCAATAAGCCTTAAAAAGGAAACAAATTCTGTCACCTCTGCAATATGGATGAACCTTGAGGATGCTATATTAAGTGAAATAAGCCAGTCGCAAAAAAAAAAATAATAAATACTATATGAATCACTCATGAAATATCTAAAGTAATCAACTCAAAGAAACAGAAAGTAGAATTGTGGTGGCCAGGGGCTAGGAGGAAGAAGAAAATGGGAGTTGATTAACAGGTAGAGAATTTCAATTTCATCTTCTATTAACACATAATGGCAAAGAGAAAACAATACTTTAAACACTCAATCCAAGGGAATAATTAAATAGTTGATGGTGCATTCATACAAGAAAATACTCTGCACCTATTGAATATGATGTTTAAAATAATTGTAGAGGCAAAGGAAAATGCTCATAATATATTAACCAATTGCTCTCTAAATACACATTTATTTTATTATTGGTTAGGGAAGGTGGGAGGGAAGGAGATTATTTTAAGAATAACTTCCTCAGTATATGTTTCTCCTACTAGCACAGAACTCTTTGAGTTTCAACCCTTTAAACACGTATTTATCTACAGATTTCATTTGGGCACTAATCACAAGCCCATCTTTTATCATTGTCTTATATTGTTCTTTCCTTGCTATTGAACTTGTCACATACATCTATATTCTCTCCTTAAGAAGACTGTAAAGTCTTTGAAGTCCAAAACTTCTAGCAGTGTAAGCACTGTTTTCTGATTGTTTTCTTTTACTATTCTTCCATAACTAAGTGAATTTTGCATATAAGAGAGTAAGATCAGGCAGAATGAACACAGAAAATTAAACCAACAAATATTTATTGCAGGGCACAGGATGTGGCAGGTACCAAAGATATAAAGAAATAGAAGATATGGTTGTTGTTTTCAAAAACTTTAATATCTTGTTAGGGATACAAACAGACAAGTTAAATCCTGGGTATACTTTGAGAAGAAACTGTGACTTATGTCGAATTGCCAAGGTGTAAGAAAACAAGTTACTAATACTTTTTCTCCATACATAGTATGTGAGAATATAACATAATAGCCTAAAATAATTTAGTGATTTTCTAAAATGCTTATCTGTATCCTTGGCTGTTTTGTTCACAAAAGAAATCTGAGGATAATTAAAATCCATGTCAATTTTAAAATGTTAGGGCCAGATCAAATTAGTGAAAATCTTCCAAGAGTTTAAAAACAAAATTCCCAAAGGGATTCATTAAAATTGTACTGTAAACAAATACATGAGTTTGGATTTTTAGCCCAGTTTGAGGGTAGAATTTTTTTTTTTTTTTAAAGGAAAGAAGAAAGAAAGGAAGGAGAGGGGAGGGGGAAGGAAAGGGCAGAGAAGGGAAGAGAACGGAAGGGGAAAGAAGGAAAGAATGAAAGGAGAGAGGCAGGCAGAAATGAAATCCTTCTCTGCCCAATCACAGTTTTATCCCCATCACATCACTCAAACTGTTGCCAGCAATCCACCCATGACTTCTATGTTGCCAAATCAGTTGGTTGTTCTCCGTCATTGGCTCACTTTAAAAGCATCACTTTCAACAAGATTTGACACCATGATCACGCCCTCCTCAAAATACTTTCTTCACCAAGACATCACCCACTTTTGGTTTTCCTCCTATATCGCAGGTCATTTCTTTTTTGCCTTTTCATCTAGTTCCTGCACTTTTCCCTGACCTCTTAATGGTGCAATGCCCCAGGGCTCAGACCTCTATCCTCTTTTCTGTCTATACTCAGTCCCTTGGTTCCCTTAGTGTTATCTATCCTCGAGAATTTAAATACCACCTACTAGCCCACAACTCTCAAATTCTATTTCCTCCTCAGACCATACTCCTGACTTATGTATTCTACAGTTGGATGTTTAATAGACTTCTCAAGCTTAGCATGTTCATACTTAAATTTCTAATCCAAAGTTGAAAATTTGTTCTTCCTATGGCTGTCTCCATACTAGCTGATAGAAAGTCCATCCTTTTAGATGCTCAGACCAAAACACTTATAGTCATTCTCACCTTCTCTCTGTTGGCTCTACCTTCAAAATGTACACAAAACCTGAAATGTTTTTGCCCCTTCTACTACTTGATTAGGCCGCCACATATCTCTTCTAGATTATTGCAATAACACCTGCTACTATCCTTGCCATGACATACCATTCTTCCCAAACGGATTAGTGTGGCCAAAAGATTAGTCAAACTAATATTTTAGGAACTTAAATTGAATCATGTACTTCCTTTGCTCAAACAACTGCAATGGCTTCCCAATTCACTTGGAATTAAACTCAGGTATTTCATATAGTCTATGAGGCCCTACATAATCTGCCCACACCTCCTACTCTGACCTTAAACAGCCACCTAAATTCATCTGTTCTTTGTTTCCTTGAATTTATCCACAGTGATTTCAGATATTTCAATGGCCACTCCTTAAGGTCCATGCTTTAGCTGATTTCTATGCCTGAAATTATCTTTCCCCCGATTATCTCCTTGATTCACTCCTTTACCGCCTTCAAGTCTTTGTTCAAATCTCTCCTCCTCAATGAGACTTCTTCTGACCCCCTTATTTCCTATTTTAATACTGCAGTTCACCTGCTTCTTCTTTAATCTGGTCCATTTTTTTCTCTATTCATAACTTTAATTAATTTCAAGCATGCTATATAATCTAAATTATGTCAATATTTATGGTAATTTCTAATTGTATATTCCTCCCTACCCTCCTGCTAAAATATAAGCTTTATGAAGGCAAGGATCTTTTTTCTGTTTTTTGTTTTTGTGTTTTTTTACCGATGTATCCCCAGTGCCTACAATGGTCCTTGGCAAGTAATAGATACTGGATAAACATTTATTATATAAACAAATAAAACATGGTGAGGTAAATAACAACATGAGATGGAAGAGGGTGGTTTGTGTCTTTAGCCTTAGTTATACTTCATAAAATTCCACTTATTTTTGTTTGTATTGCTGTATGTGGAAAAAATATCTATAATACAAAATGATATAGTCATCACTGTTTACATATGCAAACTCATGCAGCAGTAATAATATCAAAAGCAGAGAAGTGGTAGCTTTTGTTCAAAATTAAGTAGGTAAATAGCTTTTTTCCCCAAGGATCATGCAAAATCCTATATGAGGGAGGATTATTATTTAATAAAGAGACTCCCAGAGCCACTCAATGTTATCATATTGGAAAAAATTATTCATTGTGCTGCTGGAAGGGGCATCTAATTTAGAAAGACCTCATTTACTCACAGATTATTTTGTTATAGATGTTTTAAATTACTATTCTTTAAAACTTCAGGGTAAAACATGGTTCAAGGTTATCATGCACAGCAAGCATGGAAACTTTCAAATTAGAGTCACAACAATAAAACTGTTCAGTATAAGTGACTCGTGCTGACACTATGTAATTGTGTAAATGCTTTTCTGAATCAGGGTGTGTGCTTGAAATTAATTTTATTTAATTTGGTTGCATGTTCCTCTTGCCACAGTATTATAGCCAAGGGATATCACTGGCTCTTGCTGTCCGTGTCAGTCTATATGGAAAGATGGTGAAATTTCAATAAGCAAATGACAGTTCTGAAGCTAAATGGAGATTTAGAGGAGCATATGTATCTGACTGGAGCTCTCTTTTCCTTCCTGGACCTAAAGTGGCATGCCAGCACTCTACACGGTCTGGCAAGCTGGATACAGTGCAGACAAGCTCAGTAAGCCTAGAAACTCTGCACCTCCATTTCTTGGTGCAGAAGGAGAAAAGAAAAGAGAGTGCCATGGCAGACTTAGCTCATGGTGGTAAGGCTGATGTTTCAGCATCCTTTATCAGTCTTCAGAGCACCAAATGAGGACAGGAAACTGACAGGAAGCTGACAGCAGGAAGCTAGCACAGTGCACTTAGACAACAAGGCTGACAAAAGCATGTCTAGACGGAGTAAAGAAGAAGAAACCAACAAGTAAACAAAAGCAGAGCTTACGGGTAAAGGATCACCCACTAATTATCCCCAGAGTATTCCAGTGGAGAAGATTGTCATTCTCTTTTTGATTTAGGCAACAAAACATAACCATTTGACTAGTCTGAGGCTCAGAGTCCTGGTTTCCCTCTTCATTCTTCCTATAGGTGATTTTTGGCAAGACTTTGGTGTCTTTGGGCCTCATTTTCTTTATATTTTAAACAGAAGAGTTAAATATAGAGGTTTTTTTTTCTGTTTTGCTTTTTCTGGTTTGAACATTCTGTGACTTCATGAGACAAGTCAAATGATAATTCTCAAGATGGTACTCCTTTCCAATTATAACCGTTAAACAAAACAAGAAAAATATCATTTTGGTCAATAAGTCATTGTTTCTGCTGGTGTTTAAGAAATGCTAATCATATGATCAGTGTTAGCATATTTTCTACCTAATTTATTCTGTTCTATTTACTTCCTAGAATAGATATTTCTCCACTATATTACTCACTATACTCTTCTGTAATTGTGTAACCCCTAGGAGTCCATTGAAAGCAAACACCCTTCCATCCCTAGTGCTAGGCACATAGTAGGCATGATAACGCATGTGGCCTGGTAATGAAGACTTTGTACACACAGACGCACACACATGTTCAGGTGGGAATAAATTTTTCTCAATTTTTCTCTAGTGTTCTGGCCATTTTGCTTTGTTATCTTCACAATGACTCAAAAACTGAAGTGTTTCCCCTCCCCTACTAAGGTAAGAAAATCTGCTGTGACTCTTCCTCTTCAGAGAAGTGAATGGACATCTCTAGGTCTGACAAATGCACCAATAAAATTCTCCACTGGAGATTGCAGGGCAGAAATGAGAACCTGGGTTTCTTAGCTTAAAAAAGGCTGCCATACTTACTCTAAGGCATTTTATTTCTTACTTTTTCTATTTTTATCATTTCCTACCTTTACCTCATTTCATTTATAAATCCGGGTTTAATACTACCAATTTGAATAAGTTGTAAGCAAGAGAAGAATTAAAGATTAGCATGGGCGATGGTGTTCATTTACTCTATTTCAATGAAATCAAGCATGTTTGTTGAGAACCCATGATTTCCAGGCACTGGGAATTAACCATTAGCAAGATGGACAGAACCCCACACAGAAACTAAACATTAAGATGGAATGTATGATGGAAGTGTGAGATAATGTGGAGATGGCTATCCAGGATTTTGAGTAGGGAGATGATCTCTTTAACACTTAAATAAGAGCATGATGCTCTTCTTCTCAAATCATCCCAGTGTCTCCCACTTTACCTAGAATAAAAGCCCAAGTCCTTATGGTGACAAACAAGTCTTTCATGTGATCTGCTTCCCTGCCGCATCATCTTTCTAACTTAATTTTCCACTCTTCAGCTCTCCACCTAGTTCAGTCCAGACACTCTGGCACCTTGCCATTCCTTAAACACAGAAGTGCATGCCTGTCTCAGGGCATTAGCACTGCTGTTTCTTATGTCTGGAATATTCTTCTCCAGACAGTCTCATAACTAGCCCCTCACTTCATTCAAGCCCTAATTCAAATGACACCTTCCCAGTAAGGGCTTCCCTGGCCACTCTGCCTAAATTCCAATATCTCCACACTCCAACAATTTATATCACCCATGCTCCTTTATTTTTTTCTGCTTAGCACTTATCGCTACCCTATATGTTCTTGTTTATTGCCTTACTTTTCCACTAAAAGTATAAGCTCCATGACAGAGGGCCTCTAATTTATTCTGCTCACTGTGGTATCCTCAAGGACTAGAAAGTGCCTAGCACATCACAGGTACTTAATCAGTATTTTTTGGCTGAATAAATGAATGAAGCATTAAAAAATACTTTCCAGAGGAAGTGACTAATTGAAAACTAAGTTGAAATCTGAAGAATGAGATGAAATTATCCCAGCAGAGAGAACAAGAGACAATGAGAAGGATGTAGGGCAGAAAAGAGCATCTCAATGAAAGAGATCAGTCTGCACAAGTTTCAGAGGTAAGAGGAAGCAAAAGCATCTGGAGAACGTCAAGACTTTGTCAAAGCTGAAGCTTGAATGCCAAAGGTTTAGCAAGGGATGAAGAGGTGTGGTTAGAGAAGGAGGCAAGCGTTGGATCGTGTGGACTTTGGGAGCCAGGCAAAAGAATTTGCTCTTTACTCTAAGAGCAACAGAGGATTTTTAATCAGAGGAGTGATGCTATTTATGATTATAAACAAAGCCACCATGACTGGATTGGACAGGAGCAAGGCTGGAGGCAGGGAGACCAGTTAGGAGGAAGGTGAGAGATGTAGTATGTATTAGAGAAGATGGCACTCATGGAGAGATTCTAGAGCCAATTAGAAGGAATTGTTTGTGTGATGTGCATGTGTGTGTGTGTGTAATGTAAATGATATATGATTAGGTGACATAATTATAAATTATATAAAATAAATTATATGTATTTCTAGGGTGGGTCATGAAGATGAAGATAAGTATAACGGAAGAAAGGGCCAAAGATGGTGCTTAAGATTTTGGCTGGTACAACTGGGTATCAATAAAAGAATATGGTAGTATAAAGATGGTCAAATTCTTTGACATTCCTCCCAGTGATAAGAAGGGTTCTATGTTCCCTCCACTTAAATCTGGGCAGAATTTTTTATTCTTTGGCCAATCGAATATGGCAGAAATGACGGTGTATAGGACTGGAAGAGACTAGCACCTTCCAGTTCTAGCATCTTGGACCTAATGAGCCAAGATACCCAGACAGTAGACCCAGTTGAGCTCTTGGGCAATGGCCAGCACCAACTTGTCAGCTATGTTAGTGAGACATTGGAGGAGGATCCTCCAGCCCAGTAAGTTGAGTCATACCAGCTAAAACTGTGTGGAGCAGAGACAAGTCTTTTCTGCAGAGCCCTGCCCAAATTGCAAATTCATGAGCAATATAAATAAATTGTCATTATTTTAAACCAATAACTTTTAGGATGTTTTGTTATACAGCCATAGATAATCAGAAAAATGAGAAAAAGTTAATGAGAAGATTAAGTCATGATTTTTCTGTGTGGAACCACATAGCATTAAGCAATTGTGGTCCTCAATTATTCCTACTTAGTGAGGTGGCACAGGAAATTAAAGTGCCTTCTAGTATGAGGCATACTAGTACTTTGGGATGATCTTAGAAGGAGTTAATTCCGATCCAAATTAATGAAGGAAGAACCAGAATATATTAAATACTTTAGGATCACATTTTCATTCTGTTTGAATCACTGGAGGGAATCCAATCCCAAATGAATATAACAAAACCAGAAGCTTTCCTTAAAAAATATTTCATCAGATTCCAAAGTTCAGCTTAGAGTAGGGCATATTGGAACTTTTTAATAGTTACTCTAGTGAAGACATTCTTTTCATTTTTTAATTGAACAAAAGATTAGGTGAGTTCCTTAGGAACTGCCTAAGCTATTGGTAGACACCATTCCTATATTAAGTTGGAGATCAATAAGGTTCCAGATCAATATCAGAGCTTCATGTCAGAGGCCAGTACATGTATGTGACAGATGCAGCCAGATGGGAAAGAAGAGCAAACAACTCTGTTTTTATTTGAACAACTTTTATTTTTTAAGATTAATTGTATATAGGCAATTCATTTTAAGCACCAGGATTCTGAACTAGAATGTGGATGGGATTAAAGTAGTTTTATTAGAGAAAGAGAAAGCCCAAAGGGAAAAAGGAAGGAAAAACAGTGACGTCTAAAAACTGACATCAGTCCGACATGCTTACCACAGAGCCAGAAACCACTTTGGTAAACCTCAGGCAAAGACTTTGTAAACTCAAGTATTATTTCTATTATCATCTTAATTACCCTTCTCAATGAAAAGGAAGAAAACACACCCTCATTGTAGACATAATGTTCAAATTATATATGTGCCCCAGAGCATAAGAAAGGTTAGGTATGTCTCTTGGTTTTTCATGAATCTAACTTAGAATTACCCAATCAGGCTATTAATTACTAGCGTTTCTTAAATGTAATTACGGTCTTTTTAGGAAGTGGGTCATTGCAGATTTTTCTACTCAAAGACATAATCGAATATAACTCCCTTGTGGTATTTAAAACATGTTAGGTCGAGGAATAGGTAAGTGGTTTAAAGGAAAGAGAAGCAGGATTGCCATCATTAACCATGACTCAGAATATGATGGGGCCTCTGTTTTTTGAAAGCAAATTAATTCCAAACACCTCATCACAAAAATGTGGCCATTCTCATCACTTTTACGGCTTGTGTAAGAGGACATTTCGGTGTCTTCTGTAATATCACGGTTGGCAGTACTGTTTCCTCTGTCCACTACATAACGTCTGCATAATTGATTCCTATTTGCATATAGTTTCAAGAGCAATTTTATCTTTAAGGAGGAATTTAAATGCTATTTTTCTCAAGAAAGTGGAGATGATACAATGAAGTATATTTCCTTTAATGACTTGAACTCATTGCCATAATACTCTGATCTGTTCTATTTAACAGTCTAAATGTGTTTCTGCATCTTTAAGATGATTTTATCCATCTATTTTAACTTTCTATGATTTGCCATATTGTCTTTTAATCTTTAAACTATTCAACTAAATTGCATTTTGTGGGAGGAAGCAAAGAGAAGGAATGGATTGGAAAGGGGATAGATCTTATATCTCTTAACATCCCCTTGTTTCCAATCTATTTAGAAAGTTATTTTAAGGGTTCCACATGCCATAAAGTGATTATTCAGTTATTCTTCAGGTTATATAACAAGTATAAAAAATTATTCTTCCCTTCAGGAAATTATCTCTTCCCTTTGGTTGAGAGATGACACATGTAAAGACAAAGAGACACCTAGTAAAATAAAGTGAAAATTCCAAACACTGCGAAGATAAAAAGTGGAAGAAAGCTTCAATGAGCAGAGGGACTAAGATACTTATGAAAAGCCATTCGTTCATTTATACACTTATCAAATACATACAGAGTGCCTAATAGATTAAGTCTGGGAAGTAAGTCACAAGCCAGAAGCAAGACATAACCTGGCACTATGGCATAATTTCTAAGCTTGTAGGCTCAGGAAGGAGCAAGTCTCCTGAGCTTGAATCCTGCCCTTGCCACTTAGAAACAATGGGGTTTTGGGAAAACTACTTAATATTTCTATGTCTCAATTTCCTCTTCTATAAACAAAGATAACAAGAGTATTTGCTTGCCTTTTAAAATTGTTGTGAGGGTTAAACGAGTTAACACATGTAAAGCCTGGCACATATAAGCACTATATAAATATGTCTGTTCCTTAGAAAATAGAAGGAGGCAGGCCCGTGTAGAGGCAAAATAAGCAATGGGGACTTGAAGTGAATCAGAATTCCTGGGAGATTCCTTCAGTTCCTTAACTGACTTAGACTTATAGGACTCTGGCATCGGCAAAAGGTAGGGCAGATAGTTCTCCAAAAGAGTTCTGAAAGAATGTTTCCCAGCTCTCAAACTCAAGATTTAGGCCAATGTGCTAATAACGTCACTCCAGAGTATGAACAAGTTTAAGGCAATTTCCAAGCCTGTCAGCACAGAAACCAAGTTAAAATATGACCTGTCTTCCCATTGCCTGGTTTCTCAAACTGAATAGTATGAGAGCTACCCCTGATCCTTCCTGAACAGGCTGTGTGGGGTGCCAGGTTAGGAAATTTATGGATTACCTCATTCAATTCCCAGCAATAAACCTCTGAGATAGGAACAGTGAGTCTCATTTTATAAATGAGGACATGAGCCACAGGGAGTTTAGTGCCCTTGTCAGTGAGAAGATTCACCAGCTTTTACTTTAGTCTCTTAGACCTAGAGACCAAGGCTTGTTCTAGCTAAGTTCTGGATCTTTAAGGCAACAGAGGCGGTATATCTTAGAACTCAGAGCTTAGAGGCACAGTACTTGATATCTATCTAGTATGCTCAAACCCATGAGAAAGGGATTTATAAAGCACTCAGGCTGACTGGCAACAAAGCCTATGAATCTACACTTCCAACAGGAGGAAAGTGGGAGAAGATTCCACTGATGGGGGCTTAGCATGGGTTAATATTTTCCTTTCCATTACAATATCCTCTCATTCCTGGTAAAGAAGCAACGTGTGTTGTATCCCTTCCTTGCTCAGGGCAGGTCATCTAGGCGCTAGCTGGGAAGCTCACTTGCAAGCTCACACACAGGCATTACACAGATTTGTGACAAAGGTCCTAAGGAATCACACAGCTTTCCAGCCCTCCAGGACCACACAGGCAGAGACAGGGCACTGTGACTGCAGCTGCCCATGCTGGGCGGCAGTAGCTCCCAGCAACAGGAGGCCACTCTAGCCCAGGAAACTCAGCCCTGTTATGGTCGGAGCTGTGTTTGTTTTCTGAGGCCAGGTTCAGACACAGAATAATGCACAGCATTCCAAAACATCAGCTGGATGGTTCCACCAGTTCTTTTCAGTTTGTTTTAAAAAAATCTCTGAAAGTAAACTTAATCATTTTGGTTTCTCACCATTAGAGAAAGGCTGAATATGACTGAGAGTTTTACCACATAGCTGTGAATTAGCAAATGCATGAACTATTCTGAACCTTGAATAGTGCTGAGCAGAGGATTTGGGGGATCTGTCCTTACTCTTTACAGAGGTTCATGTGTTTTAGTCATGTCAGAAGCCATTAGGTACAGTTCATCTCTCTTAAATTCCCCAGGGATTTATTACATGGGCTCTTGAAAGTTTCCCTTTCAAATAGCTATAGATTTTATATTCAAATCAGTGTTCAAAGATCACTCTGGATTTAACTCTCCTGCATTCCCATGTCCCTGAAAATTTAGGATGTGAAGAGTGGGAAAACAAAAAAGGTTCTTTGGTGTGTCACACAAAAAGTAGCAGAAGATTAAAATAATTTTGTAGCATACCAGCTGATCAGAGGTTGTGTTGGTTGTGAAGCCACCAGCCTGGCTTCTACATTCTACTGCCCCCACCTAGAGTTGAGGAAAGACATACATACATATTCTTTCTTATAATAGCGATAGGAGACCCACTTCTTCATGACACAAAGCAGCTTCTTTCTCAGATCCTGTCACAACTCTGAAAGCAAACTGATCCTGTGTCTTTAAGCAGAGCTGAGCATGCTGCGACTTACACAAATCCACTGGCCTGCTTTCCACCATTTAACACACAATTTGTATATTTATCATCCCAAACAAAAGCATGATGTATATTCCACTCTCAGGGGGCCAGAAAGAGAGAGGGGTTGGATTTTCACAAGTTTAGTTCCTACCAAGATTTTTCTTAAAAACAAACAAACAAATAAACAAAAAACACTTAAGGTTTTAAACAAACTGAAAAATGACTTTGAAGAACTTCCATCTATCTGTAAATCCAGGTATATTTAAAATTATTTTCACAGTTTGTTTTTCATCATTAGATTTCATAACAAGAACCAGGCTTCTATGCTCTTTTAAAGCACTAACTTGCTTAAAAATACAGAAAAAACAATGACCAATTGTCTTCTGAATCATCTATACTCTGTATGTACCACAATTAACTCAGCAGTTTGTGATGAAAGAATAAGGTAACCTCATCATGTTCTCTAACAGTGCTGAGTCATTTCTCCCTGAAAGAACAAGGCAGCCTTATTTCTCATCTTTTCTCAATCAGGTTTAACTACATTATTGTAGTATTTCACCCCTATAGCCAATCCACTCACCTCTGAGTCATTGTTTTTCTCTTCTGTAATTTAATTGGAAAAAAATAAGTTCATCTCAAATGCCAAATCTATATGTGTAGATGTTATGTCTGAATTTCAAAAATGGTTAATGTCAATGTGAGTGAACCAATCTGAACATTCTAAAAGATAGGTAAAGTTAATACTGTCTTGGAAGAATACTTTTCTTTATATTACCCAAAGGTTATATTCATTAAGTACACAGGTAATAGATGTTAAATTTAGTTAATGAGCAACTCATTCTTTTCTCTGTACATTTAAATGTCAATCAGAATGGTTTAGTCGTAAAAGCAGAGAATGATACTGTTCATACATTCATTAATTTATTCACTCCTTGCTGGGCATTTACTGTATGCAAGATTTTATGGTATGCAATTCATATAAATAAAAAAATAAAAATAGGGATCTCAGAGCCCACCTGTCAGTATAACAGGGACATAAGTACAAATAAAATGAAATCTACAAGGATAAAACAGCGTTACGTGAAAATCAGTGAGAAGAGATAATGTCTGGATGAAGCATGCAGAAAGTATGTATAAAGGGTTATTTGATTTTGAACGGGCATGGTGGACAGAAAGGGGAGATACCACAAGCAGGAGGATAGGTATTAGCTCAGAGTTGAAGGTGAGAAAGCATGAGCTGTGTAACAGAAGCAGAGACCAGTGTAGGCAGGCTTTTGGAATGGAAATGTAGAATTTGAGCCTGAAAGGGCAAGTTGAATTTAATCCTTGGCCTTGGAAATCAAATTAAAATTCTGCTGGCTAATAACAAGGATAAACTGTGTTTTCACTTTGGCCAAACAACTGTTTGAAAGATAAAACATTTGTCAAATTATTAGGCAGAATTAGAAATGTTCTTTTACCAATTTTAAATATTTTAATTATTTGTTTTAATCAATGCAGGGAAACTATATGGGTTCACAGTTGTGTGTTACATGGTCCCCAACCCTTTGTCTTTATTTAGTAATGTTTCTCTATGTAACATTTACTACTTATCAACTAATGATGTTTGTAGCTTTTCTTTAAAGGCATCTGACATCAAACAACATGCAAAAGACAGGGCAGAGACAACAGTAAGAAAAACATATGAATGTCGCCCAAGATATCACACTTTGACACTATAGACGTAGTCTTTCATGATAATGCAGCATTGCCATTTAATCTTATGCAATGTCTCAGATTCTGCCTGTGAGTACATGCCGTTACAGCCAAGCAGTATTTGCAGAGTTTAAAGATGTATTTTTTTTCTAACCCTCTTCAAATCAAGGACTGTCAAATAGAAAATCCCACCAGCGCTTATACACATTTAGCTGTGAGGCAACTGGAAGCAGCATGTCTAGATTATTCTCTACTATTTTATGTTACACAGTGATTCTCTTTTCTGAATGGTGTTTATACAATTACAATTATAGGTATGTCTATGAAGATGTGTGTAAATGTATCCTCTTAATCAGTGTTAGAGATAGGCAAACTTAATGCACTATTATATCTGTATTAATATTGTCTTTACCTTTAACAGATTGCATTCAAATCTAGAGATTTCTAAAGAAATGAGGATTGATTCAATTGCAGGCATATTTAAAATAGTTATCAATTAAAGCATAAACATTAATCAGTGCTTACTATGATCTCCTGAATAAATAGAACACGATCAATTTATTTACATATTTATGCATTTTTGGCATTTTCCATTTCAAACTCTATCATTTTAATCTGAAGCAGTCTATTTTCAATTTTTAATAAACAAATAAGGAGCAATTTATAAAGACTATACAGATCACAGAAGATCAGACTAGGTTTAGTAAAAGGGAATCTAATGATTGACCTAAGTGACTATAGTTACAGACAGATAACACTCCAAAAAGGATTCTGAAAGGAGAAATTTAAAGAGATCTAAGGGATTCTTATGAGTAGAAAGTCATAATAAATTTAAGTATAATACCTGAATAACTCAATAAGGTAAGATAATAATAATAACATATGTTTACTGAGCTTTTCCTATGTGCTATGTATGTGCAGAGCACATTTTATATATTAACTTGTTTCTAAATATGCTACTCTTTTCTAAATTCATAGTGATAATAATGATAATAATAATAATAGCTAATATTCATGGAACGTTTGCTAATTTCCAGGCACTATATTAAACCATTTTACTTAGAGTGCCTCATGAAATATTGCAAATAAATAAAAGACAACAACCTTATGAGATGCACTTATTATCCCCATTTTATTGATGTAGAAATTAGAAATAAAGAGGTTTAATAATATACCCAAACTATAGATATCTTAGCCATTTCCCCCTGTGAATGGTGATTCTGTGCCAATATGGTGGAAAGGTCACAGAGTCCCTATTAGATATCATGTGAAAGAAATCATCTAGCTATTTGCCTTACTCATTTTCTTTTCTTCCCAAGCACACAACTAGTTTTCCCAGCAGCCTCTGCATTTAGAAGTGGTCACGTGACTAAGATTTGACCAATGGAATATGAGAAAAAGTGTTAATTGATACTCTCAGGCCTAGTCCATAGCAACCTGCCATGCATCCCTCCATTCTTTTTCTTCCCTTTTCAATGCCCACAACTGTGGAAACCAAGTGAAGATAGCAGAACCTCCATCAGTCTTGGTTCCCAAACAGCTGTGTGATGCAGGTACTACCTTCTCCCCAGCTGCTATTTAGTTTGACATGAGCAAGATATAAAATTCTATTGTATTAAGTTATTGAGATTCCAGCATTTATCTATTATAGCATCTAATTTACTTTAATTAATAATGGCTGCTTTCTACATTTTAGATACTTACATCAATGTCGGACACTACTAACAATTCAGAATCCAATTTCTTTAAATGTTCTCTTGTTGAGAAAGAGTTGCTTTCTTTTTATTTTCTAGCAGTCAGATCTCCTTGAATGCCTTTTTACCATTTCAAATTTCATCAACAAGAAGATGTATGCAAGAGACAGGAGGAAGAAGAAGAGCTGATGGCAGCCTATTATTGCTCCACTGAAGCAACAGGCAGGTGTGGCATTGGTGAAAGTCCTCTTCCACAGGCAGCTTGACCACCATCAATGATTCTGCAGGGCTCCTACATGTTCTGTAGATTCAGGTACTTTTCTCTGAACTTTTGATCCTCCGACCCTTCCAACAGTTTTAGAAACACCTAATTTGAAAGTATGAAATCCCGTCCAGCTTAAAATACCTAGAGGAGTTTCCTTTTCTTTAATGAAGCTCTGGGGATATAATACAATCTCTTCTTCTCAAGGCAATTGATTATTGCTATTGCCATTCAAGTTGTTTTCCTTCTTCTAGCTTATACCCCCTCCAAAGCTGGCGGTAAATGGATCTCAGGCTACAAAAACCCATTATTATTAAAATATTACTGTCAACAACAGCCATCTATACAGGACAGGCTTCTTGGGTGTGCGACCTGTGCAGTTGCCTGGACTCTGTCTTTGGAAGGGCCTACACATGGTTTAATGCTCTGCTGTTGCCTTCTTGAAGTTCTTAATAATTTTTGAAAAGAGGCCCGCATTTTTATTTTGCACTGGTCCCTGAAAATTACATAGTTGGTTCTGCAGCAATGATAGCATTTAACTCAGAATCACAGGAGACATATGCAAAGAAAGAAATCCAGGTGTTCTAATCTCTTTTGCTTCTATAGTCCATTGTGGCAACACACAAAGTACAACCCTGCATCTAACCTTGACATCTCAACACACCAACGTACTGCCTGTAACTATGATGTTTGTTACTCTGCTGAGTAGAGGAGAAACTTTAAGAATGGGATCTACAATATGTTGGAAAGAAACACAGAAATTTCAGATTTTCTCATGGTTCTTCACATGTAAAAATGCCTTAATGATTCTTTTCAGATATGCAAACTTAGGCCTCTGACTCTATGCTTTAGTAGGGTTTGAGAGTTCAAGTTTTCTGCATAATAAAATAGTAAGGATTTTATTATTGTAGTAATTAATAATAGGAAACTGTACCTCTGGAATAGTAAATATGGGAGAGAGGTAGACCTTCCCAACATGGTAGAGTTTGGGGATCTAAAAAAGCTAATTTCAGTGAGAATGCCTTGAGGTGAAGAATGGCTAATGCATTTCCAGAAACAGTGATACTTACATTCAAATTTAATTTGCTTTTCTGTCCATGTTTTTATGACAACAACTAAATCTTTCACTCTATCTCCCTCTCCATTGCTACCATTTTTCTTTCCATTGCCTAACTTTAAGGAAAAAAAATCAATTGTGAATAGTCTTAGTGATGTCTTAAATATTCGATGGGGCAAGACAAGGCAGAAAATAACCAGCAGTCATGAAAGATGAGCCCATGAGCAGAGATTTGGAATGCGATGTGCCACCACAATGTCAGGCTTTTCAGACATCTTGGAGATATTAAGTACAACACTAGATCTCCCAAAGTGTATTGAGTGGAGGCTCAAGCCATTTTATTTGGCTAGGAAGGAAAATGGTGGCCTCAAAGTCCAAGAGGACCAGGAGACAACCAGTATATACCGATATTTGCTTAAAAGGAATTATCTCTGGAAGTAATGGGAAATAAATACATGGAAGAAACCAACATAAAAGATGTAGATAGAAGGTTGGTTTGGGATTAAGCTGTGAGGTAATCTATTGAATGGAGATCTAAGCAGAAACAGGAATCTTAATGCCTATAGCAACTTTCCTGTGGCTAAGACTCCTATTTATTAAAATCCAGGTTATTCCACAGGCATAAAACTCACTTTCCAAATGTAGTAGGAAAAAAAAATTCAACTGAAATATCTTTTACATTTCAGAGAGAATGTCACCTGGCATATTTTTCAGTTTCTTAAACAGAAACAAAAGCATCAGTTTACAAGCCCATCTACACTTTCAGTATCAAGACTTAAAATCTACAGTGTGTGTATCCTTTATGTAACAGATCAAAAATAAAAGGTTCCCCCACCCAAGAAAATAACATCACATCCTCATTTCAATATTTACAAGACAGCTATCAAAATTGTGCATTGATTCACCATGTTTCTCAGGAGAGCTCAGCATTTATTTATGAGTAGAATGGAACTTCTTAGAAAAGTATCAAGTGGGCCACCTGAACACCATCCTTGGAGAATGCACACAATAACAAAAGTCAGATTGCTCTCAATTACACGCATTGACAGTTTCTATGTCACAGAGCCCTGAAATTATAGGCAGGGGGGAAATTATTCTTAGACAAAGATAATATAGTTTCAGAGATGGTACATTTATTCTTTAAAATCAAACATCTTTGATTTCACTACTCTTCAGATTTGTTCTTCTTGACAAGGTTGCATTAACACCTTAACCTAAAACAAATTCATATTTATCCAACATACATGCCATTTGAAACATTGCTTACTCTCTGACTAAACATTTAGGTACGCCTTCCCACCCACATTCAAAAACTAGAATTGTTACTCATACAAATGTATATCACAAATACTGAAAAGCTTGTGTTTTACCTACAATCTTTTTTTAAAAAATCCAAATATATAATAAGGGTGAGGATTGGACTGTATTGTTCATAAAATAATCTACAGCATTACAGACTAATTGTTTTTCTCCTGGATGATTTTATGCTCAGGTCAATTTAATAAATTTGAACATGTCATTTACTAAATTATGAATCACTAAGAAGACCTACTCACCCAGAAATCGTTCTGTTGTTTCAACTGCAACTTTAAAAAATCATCATCTATAGCACTGGATTAAATTACCTGTTTTTTAATTTCAGCAAGCAATGAAGTGTGTCTACTTGCTGGATCCTCTGCCAACTGACAGACAAAAGGCTGAGGGGAGTACACTTTGGATGCTATCAATTAAGGAAAGGTGGTTCATTAATCTTTACTGTCAACACCTGAATTCTGCTTTGATGGCTCCTAAGGTATGCAGTTGGTTGCTTGTATTTCAAACCAAGACCTCATTCAGCTGGATTCACCTTGCCGAAGGATAACGAGCTTTGCCTGGTTAATTGTGAGTTTATTTTAAAATAGCTAATAATATCTGAGAGAAAAATGTTTTGAAGTTCTTCTGTTCATTCATTCATTCATTCATTCATTCAATATGTAGTTATTTTGTGTCAATTATTTGCCAAGAATTCTATGCAAAGATTAATCGAACTGCATCAAAGAAGAACTACACATCACAGAGCTATTTTTGGAACTTGATCTCTATACACACCTTAAGAAGTGCTAAACTTTAAAAGAAAAAAATTATGGATGCTTCCTAGATCCTTAGAAAATGAAAGTTGCAAGCATTTTCTTTTTGAGAACTTGCTACAAATCACTTACTTTTAAGAGAAAGCAATGCCATATAAATCCAGGCTAGATCTCGGTTGCTTTATCATTACAAGCTAATATTTAATTAAATAAAGTTGGCAAAAGAAACTTCATTTTAGGTGAGCATAAAAAAAGAGTTGAACTGAGAGCATATAGTAATGTATTAATCACCTCAATTTGTTTAAACTTGGTATATAATACACTTAAACATGTATTTATTATATTATTTGTAGTAGTGATTAAGTTTGAAAATAATGAATGATATTGAAAGACAATTTGTGGAAACAATAAATTTTGAGAAGCCAATAACTTATGGAGTTGGTTGTGACTGTTATTCCACTAGAATAACTAACTCCAGTAAACTTTTGGTTTTTAAATGGAAACATTATCAGTCAGGGACCAACCAGAAGCAACTTCATTGAAGGGAATTTAATTCATGGAATTGGTGTCACAGGTTATAGGAAAGCTGAAAATCAAATAAGAAACACTGAAGCAACCTAGATATTACTGAAGCAACCTAGATATTACTGAAGATGGAAACAACAAAAGAAGAGTTATAACACAGAGAAACGGTAATGTCACCAGAGCCCAAGGAGCAGGGTAACATGAAGGAAGATATAACTTTGGCAGGCTCCTCTGGCAGAAGTTAACACAAAGATGCCGTCTAGGCCAAGAGGGAGGGTGAAAGAAATCCCCTGGCTTCTCCTTCCTTATGTCCTAAAATTAAACCCAGGTGATCGTCAGACAAGGAAGGCTGGGAAATACAGCCTGCAGGGGGCTGCACCGTGTGATATAGAGCATAGCAGGGGAAGTACAAGAATGGATGCTAATCCAACAAGCTCAGGACCACTGTTTGTGCCTAGATCTATATCAAGGGATTTGTCAAATTAGAAGCTCTCACATTATGTGACTCTGCATTTACCACAAAATTCGGCATCAACCAAAATATCAGTTAACTGCTGTATACCCTAAATTCCTAGTGATTTAACAGTCCCATAGGAAAATAACAGACTTAAATTTACACTGGTAGCACAGGTCTAGAAAATCTTCTTAACATATAATTTTTTAAAAGAAAACTGGGATTTTTATGTCTAAATATCCATTAGCAGAAGACGGTAACCTTCAAAGCCAATGTTTTCTCAGGTATCTTTAGTAGCATGAAATTGTTCCAGTTAACACATTCTCGAGGTCCTAGCACATTTGCCACTGTTTAGCTAAGTCTTTTTATTCTAAAGACAAGGTCCCTGGTCTCAATACCCATTGTTTCTTTATAGACAAGAGAAGGTTGCTCACACAGTATTAGTTATAGGGAACATTCTAACATCTTGTTACAGAGACCAAAGCTTAATAGTGACTTAGTCTAGCTTTAGGGCATAGAATTGCCTTATATGTTCAAAATAAGAAGTAAAAACATTAAAATCTTAAAATTAAAGTTTTATAGTATAAAACCAAATAACTTTTATAAATCCTTATAAAACTATCATAGGGCTTGTTTATCCCTACAATTATCCAAGACCGTCTTCTCCAAAGGGTATACTGAGAGATACAAATGTGGCTGTTATTTGGGAAAAGGGTTCTCTGGAAAAAAAAAAAGTGCCTTTGTTGTGGGACTTATAACATTTGATACATTAACAATCATGTTTTCATCACCAAAAAAAGGGTATGGTATTTAGTATTTACAGGACGTATTTAACAATGAAAAAATTTGCAGAATAGCTGAAAGAGAGTACTCTTATCCATAGTTTGGAAAATGAGAGGCTAAGAAAAAAGAAATAAATCGTATAGACTTGGAAAACAGAATAGCATAATGCGTTATGGCCCAGATTCTCCTGACCATAAAAATCACCTAGGGACTGACAAAAAAGTCCAGACTCCTGGGGAGAATCTGACAAACTGTATCTATGTTAAGCCAATGCCTCAGCTGAGTTTACCAAGGGAAATATGAGCTTGGGATTCGAAGGCAGGTTAACCAGGGTTTGGACCTGACTGGTCCAGTTTCTAGTCACGTGACCTTAGACAAGTTTATTAAATTTTTGGAGTCTCAATTTTTTTCATCCATTATATGGGGATACCAGTTTAATGGAATTGTTGTGAGGATAAAATTGATATAAAGCTCTTACCAATAGTGTCTGACAAATGTTATATGTTTCATCAATGTTATTAATGTTATATTAAACTAGACATCTTTTTTCTTCTCAAACTAAAAACTTGTTTACTTAATAGATTTTTTTTATAGGAATCTCTACTCTCACACCTAGCCTCAGGCCTTCTGACCAATATGCTTTTACAGTATTATAATTGGTCAAATTGTATTTGCAATGCATATGTTAAAATTAAAATTTTCATCAAGAAGTATTTGGTAAAGTCATGTTCACAATATTTGTTTTGTGTCCTTATTGTTTCTTTATTTCCCACCCTACCCTTCTGCACCATCCTGAACTTTATAGAGACATTATAACTGGCCTTTGTCAGCATGATTTGGCAGGAAGACAAAAGTGACAGGGCATCCAGTGTGAAATGTGCCCACAGATGTAAGCACTGCTTGTGTAATGAGCACACAGATATGCACACTGGAAAAAAATGCAAGTGTCATTTATGAAATAGTGCTGTCTGTCAGGGATCCCATTTTTCTTCCTAAGGGTGGCTGGTGACATGCGAGGCTTATGGTGGAAGAAACTGGTAAAGAACTCATGGGAAGTTTGCTTCTGCTTTACTGATGTCTCACTTGAAACTAACCCTTAGAGAGAGCAGCCGGTGAATATTTTGTCATTAGGATTAGAATATGGTTTCATCCACAATGAAATCGAAAGGGTGGTCAATGTCCACCTTCTGAATAAAAGGAGGGGAAAATGACATATCAATCATCCAGTCATTGTGAAAATGTATTTTTGTATTGTTAAATTTAAGTCAAGGCTTGGTTCTCAGGTGAAAATATGCAGCTCATTGATCAAAATCCCTTGCTAAAATGGTATGCCTACTCTGCTGTTCATTTTTACCTTTGTCTTCTACAATTCTGTTCTTACGAGGAAGGACTGAGCTACCTGTCAGAGTGACGGCAAGGACCAGCCTAGATGGATATCATTGCTCTGGTTTCATCTACTCTATAAAAAAATAACTTCTGATGTCTTATTTAATTTTGGGAGTCTGCATTCCATTGCTGCCACCAGCACTTGGGGGTAATGACAGAATAAGTACATGTCCCCATAGACCTTGGAATTCTGCTTGGCCAGCAACAAGTGAACCGCTAATATCTAGGAGGAATATTATAAAGAGGTACCAGATGGAATTGGTCTTTTAGAGGGCCATTCCAAGTGACAGATGCTCTGCTCAATAACAAAATTGCATGAGTGAGCCCACCTTAACAGGGAAAGTATGAGTCTATCCTTACTTCTAATTTCTTTTTGGGAAGAGGCAGCAGCTGTGGGGTTCCACTGTAAGCTCTGAGGTGGTTATTCCGTATTTTTCCCTACTAAATGGGCTATAGGAGGCTAACTCAGGCAGTGTGCATTACCCCAACTCCTGCCACGTGGCTTTTGACTGGAGGCATCAGCAGGATGTGAGAGAGTGGAAGGAGAGAGAGGTCAAAGTATTTCTTCTCTGTTCACATCTAGCTCGGTACTATATTTTCTATGTCTACATTTCTCTACCATGGCTGTGCATTACAATTATTTGGACAGCTTTTAAAATCCCTGATGTTCATGCCAAAAATCAATTAGGTCAGGATCTCTACGGGTTGGACCCAGGTGCTGGTATGTCTAAATTTCCCCTGGTAATTCCAATGAGTAGACAAGATGGAGAACTACTGTTCTAGGACAACAGCTGTGCTGGATGTCTTGTCCTCCACGGTGTTCATTCTCACTGGAGTCTAGTCACACGGCCTTCTCTTTGCCTTTTTAGGCCTAGAGGGATGGTAACAGCTTCTACCAGTTATTAGGCTCTGAGTGACTCAACATCTTGTGCCATTCCTCAACTCTGCTCACACTTCTGTAACAACTCCTTTAATTAAATCCTCTTTCTTTAGGCCATTTTTTTTTCTTTTTTACCTATTTCTTTTTTACCTATTTCTTTCTTTAAATAGGTAAATTATATTTCCTACCATGACTCTTTGTTAAGTTCCTTTGTAGCATGAGAAAAAAAAATAGTGAACTGATGAACTGTGATAAGCATGAGATAAGCAAGCAAAACAAAATAAACAAAACAAAAATCTCCAGAATAGGAATATAGTTGGAGATGGAGACATTCTAATTCAGCTCTAGATATCCAAAAAAAAAGCCTAGAGGACAAAATATTTTTAACTAGCCAAGTTAAATTAACTTTGGAGGGTGGAGTGGGTGGGACATTGTGGCTTGGAGCTTAAGAAGGCCTTGAATTTCATATGAGGGCACTAGTCACAGAGTTTGCTTAGGTCGAGTGGTCAGAGCTTTGGAAGGGAACATCTCTGCGGGTACCTCCACCTGGATTTTGCTGTGCTCTTTTCATGTGAAACAATTGCTTACCTTCCCATTTTATCCTGCTGCTTTGAGAAGACTTGTTGAAAAGCATCAAAGGGGACAGTGAGAACTGGAGGGCATAAGCGCAAATTGCAATTAGGCAGAGACACAGAGCCTTCCCAGATCACAGAGAGCAGGATTTCAACAGCACAGCATTGTTTTCTGCACTCAGGCTTGGAAAAAGGTCTCACTCCATCATAAATTAAGCTCCTACTTCTACTCCCCACCCTGATCCACAAAGAGAGGATGAGGAGTAAGGGAGTAAGGGTAGAATTAACCCAAGAACTATGCATTTTACGAGAGAGAGAGACAGACAGAGAGAGAGAGAGAGAGAGAGAGAGAGAGAGAGAGAGAGAGAGAGAGAGAGAGAGAGAAAGAGAGAAAGAGAAAAGAAAAAGGAAAAGCACCGATTTGATCTTTTGAAAAAATTCTTTTGCATGAATTTTTGTTCTTTTCTCCCTAAAAGTATAAAGCATTAATGACACAGGCCCTGCATTTGACAAGGATTAAAGAGATGTCCTTAAAAACTTATTCGAGGTCATATTCAGAAATGGACCAGTAATCTGTTCAATTTAGGAGGCAATCAGCCAATATATTACATTATTTTTATGGTCCTATCACATGTTCTCCCTCATGCTATGGTGATTTTTTTCGGAAACCATATATAGCCTTATTTTTTACACTTCAACAATCTGAAATTAAAATATGCTTGTGTGTGCATGTATGTAACATACGTTTTAGTGTGTGGTCAGAAGGCCTATTGTCCTGGGTTTGTCTCTGACCTGCTGAATGACAGTGAACAAGTCATATTTTCTTATCTATAAAGTAAGAATGCTGGAGTCACCTCCAAAGACTCCTTTCCTGATTTAACATTCTACTAAATTTTCTTCTATTTACTACTTTAGAAAACTGAGAATGATTTTTATTATAAATCTCAGACTGTCATCTAAGGTCTAATGTAGATTATCGCACAGATGATATTTAGAGATCTAACTAATAAGTAATGAGCAGATGAGACTGCACTGGAAAAATAGAAGACACTGGTATTTTCCGAATAGAATTCTAAATGAAAGGAAGAAAAACTGTTGGCCATGAAAAATATGTCTTAACATCAGAAATAAAGCTACCAGTGGTTTAATAAAGAAAAATTCTCCCAGAAAATTACCATTCCAATGGGTTAATAGTTGCTCTAAAAGATAAAATTAATTTAACAAGTTATTGCTTCATTTATCCTCTGGAATATTTACTGTGATGGATACTCCAGAGGTCAGATGAGGGTGGGCACTAGGATGATAATAGTATTTCCAACAACAACAACAATTAGCATTTATTGAGCATGTATACGTTACCGTTGGGGCCAATTGGAGTTCAGCATTGCCCCAATAGTGCAGAAGTGTAGTCAGCATTTTTCCTCACTTCTTCCTCATTGACGCAGTGAAGACTCACAAGTCAGTGAGATTTAGAAAAGATTTATTAAAAGTGTATTTTAGAAAGACAAAGAATGCCCCTAGGAGGCACATGGTTTCAGCAATGAGAGCTGCAATAGAGGGCAAAGAAGGCCACAAAGTGCAGAAAAAGGATAAAAGGCCACACAAAAGGCCACAAAAGGGCAAAAAGGGAAAAAAAAACACCCAGGACTGAGAATATCTGTATTATAACTGGGCCATGATGGGTAGTTCCAAAGGCATTCCTAGATGATTGTCAAGTGAGGTCATTTTTGATTGACACCTGGCTGCTATGAAACTGCCTAGCACATGTGCATACCCAGAATTCTATTACCATTGGGGTGTTCTTTGGGCAATCTCTAGGCTGGACCCCTATTCCTTTGTTCCCCCTGTCACTCATGTCTGACTAGCTACCTAACATATACATATAAGCACTGTTTTAAGCACTTTATATGAATTAAATAATTTCAAAAGATGTGGTCCTTATCTTTTTTTCTATCCACAGCAGTAATTACAATAATAATAATAAATGGTGTCATTATTATTATTTATAGAGTGCTTGCAATTTGCTAGGCACTGAAGTCCTTTTAGACAGTACTACATAGAAGCACTAATTGTTGTTATTTAATCTCATTGACCTTCCCTAAATAGTCTTTTAAATTAGTACTTAATTTTCTGTTTCCTTCCCACTAAATCAAAGATTTCACTTTACTCATGTAATCTTCACAATCCTTTGAGGTGGGTAATATTATAATCACTGTTTTACAGATAAATCAGCTGAATCTCAGATGGATTTAAACACATGTTTAAGGTCACACTGCTATTGAGTGGAATAGTGGGGTTTCTACCTAACACCGTCCCCAGAGCTAGCTCTGTCCCACAAACCCTGCCTAGAGAAGTACTATATACTTCTAGCTGTGAGGAGTTCATACAAACAGACACACCAATATAGTGAACAAGTACTGATGCTAAGTTCTCTGCGTAGCTAGAAAATAAAATCCTGTAGATTGGATGTCAAGAGGGTATTTATTGGATCTCAGATCCCCTGCTTATGACCTTTTAAGGTCCTCAGGATTATGTACCCTCCTATGTAACAAAGCACATCCTCTGGATCCAGACTACATTTTTTCCCACTGTTTTTTCCTACCACAGAGTTCCATAGGAAATACTGATATTTTTGCATCATCAAGCACCCCCTCTAAGGTGATGGTCAGGAAAAATAACAATCCAAGAAATTCTACTGGCCAAGGGCCCAACAAGTCACTGCCATCTTATCTTACTTTTGTTCAGAACTTCAGTGATACCCCTGCTTTGAGTTAACCACATCCCAGCTGTCCTCTTTGGGCATATTTATCACCTTATTGCATGTGCCAAATCTCTAAATAACAGGTAAAAGTAATAAAAATGTATCATATGACTATCTTTCTAACAAATATCCCCCCTTTTGACTAAATAACTCCACAGAGGTACTATTATTAATTATTAATATTTAATTTTATTGACCTTATGTGAAAATTCCTTGAAATTTGTATTTAACTGTCTAAATGCCTTCTTTTCTCCAAATAGAAACTTTCACTTTACATACTAACTATCTATTAATTTTGTGGCTTTCAATTCAGGGCTTTATAAATTGAGACTATAGCTTGTGATGTTACATCTGAGCTTCTGTATGCTAAGGCAAACTTCCACTGTCACACCTCAGTAGAAATTCAACTATAGAAATTTCCTGATACATTGTCTAAAAGAAATATGCTTTGAGAGTCAATAAGCATCCATGTTGGGTTGCTTTAATATGCAGCATTTAAAGAGACTGAAGAACTCTCTGTATACATTAGTACAATTCCAGCAGACAAGTACTGAGTAGCTCCACCCTACTCAGCTCTGTCAGATGAGTGCCCAGAGGCTGAGTGTAGGAAGGATTTTTCAGAGAGACTTCATGAAAGACAGAAGATATAAATATGAGCATTCTTGGCCAAGGGACTGCATGTGCAGTTCGGAATCAAGAATGAAACTAGCCTGTGTGGAGGACAGTGAGATGATCAGCCTTGCAGAATAAAGACATAGACTAGGAACAATGGTTTATACTATTGGTAAGAAAAATGTCTGAACGTGGACGTGGTTCCATAGTGTAGCAGTTAACATGTCTGCTTTACACGCAGAAGGTCCTGGGTTTGCGTCCCAGTGGAGCCACGGTCCATAGTGTACGGCCATGCCACCCTGAAACAAGCCCAATGTCTGACTCAGAAGCTAGGCAGGGTTGGGCTCGGTTAGTACTTGGATGGAAGACCACCCAGGAAGACCAAAGAGACAAAACAAAACAAAACAAAAAATGTCTGAATGAGCGAAGGAGAAGCCCAGCCAAATCAACCTTGAGTGAGGAAGTGATGAGATTTGGAGAACACTTTCTGTAAGAGTAATCTGTCTAACTTTATTCATGCTAGACTAGAGAAGTTAAGACTCTGGAATAAATATTTTTCTTATATAACTAGTTTTACAGTGACAATCAAGCCGAGATAAAGAATATGGCATTATATAACTGAGATAATGGAAATATAAAAAAAATCATAGTCAAGAGGTAGTATTATTTATATATTATTATCAGTATGATTATGTTGATGATGGTGGTGGCAACTGTCCCAAATCAACTGTCTTCACTTCATGGTCTGGGGCCTGGCTACTCAAAGTGCAGCCCTCGGATCAATGGCTTGGACATCACCGGGAGCTTGTTGGATGCAGAATCCCAGGCTCTTCCCCAGACCGGTGTAATTTCAATCAATATTTTCAAATAACTGGGTTATTTATATCCACATTAAAGACCAACAAGCACTGGTTTAGTAGAATCAGAAATAGAATCTGGAAAAATAGCTTGTCAATATAAATTGGTTTTGAATATGTGGATTGTCTAGTTTTTCACACTTTCAATTTATGGTTGTAATGGAATAGAAAAACAAGAAACAACCCAATTTTTACTGTAGGTAAAATTCAACAGAACATGTTTTGTGTATTTAGCATTCTACTTAAATGTATAAATCACTTTTACTACTGGATTACACTCCTCATCCCTCTTTTCTGAATGCTGGCCCTTCTTTTACTAAACCTTTATCCAAGTCAAGTATATCTTACAACAGCCAGAATTTCTGCAAAATTTCACCAAGTCAAATCATGTAATTGAGCTCTATAGAATCTTCTGTATATTTATTTTAATTAAATTCTATTTAACTGCCACCAGACAGCATTACTAGGGGGAAAAAATCCAAATTAAATTTGATCAAAGGCGACTTGATTAGGTTGCGGGATTTGTGTACATAGAGGGGATAAGAGACATAGAAAAAAAGGGAAAGCCCAAGCATCTTAATAAAACTAAGAATGTTTAATGTTAATTAACAGATCTTGGTAAATTTAAAAGAAAACCATGTAGAGTGTAATGGGATCTTTATATCTATTCTGAAATCTTTCTTAAATAACAAGTTTCTATTTAAGGTTTAGAAATAATATTTTAAAATGTTAAAGATGCTCTGTACAAGGTGCTTGTTTAGACATACATAGTTTTATTTACGTATTATCTGTCACTCGTTACTTAACATTTTAAGTGACCATGGGTAATCTAGTCAGTGTATTTTAAAGGAAATACCATAAAAGATAACATCTTTTAAAATATTTTCATGTTCTTACAAGGGAATTCAGTTTCCTTTCAAGCTATCAAGGAAAAATTAAAGCTTGTAGTAGATACAAACATAGTAACATAACAGTTTTATAAGAAGCCATTGTATGCCGGGGAAACCAAGAGATAAGAATTAAGCTGTGCCTTATTTAAAAAACTTGTTAGGATCACTAAAAACCTAAGTATGAAGGGTTATGCTATTTCACTGGACTATTGAATATAACGCTGTTTGGAAAGACTCAGTGGATATTATGATGCTATTAGACCCAAGATTACCATGAAACAATGGCTTCAGAAGCCCTTGTTTGCACTGTCCTCTTTTAAGGTCTTGGACAAGGTCCTAGCAGTCTTTTCACATGGTCATATATATATTTATATTTTTAATTAAAAATTAAAGTATAAAATTAAAAATATCTTAGTTTAATTAGCAAAGATAAGAAACAGTTCTGGTAACAATCTAACTAATGAAGATAATCAATTCCAAAGGTATTTAAGATTAGCCTTTGCCCAAGAAAATTTGAAATGCCCTAAAATCTTGCAGCTTATAACAAAAGAGGTCTGAGAGTTTTTCCAAATTTGACCATAATTCTAACAATGTACATGACATTATCAATACTTATGAAATGGAGGAAAAAATTTTCAACTATTAATATTTTTGTAAAAAAAATCTATCAACTTAGAGAAAAGAATGTTTTAATAATCACTTCATAACTGATTTTATGTTTGTAAATTTTCTTTCTCTCAAAGAGGGCTCACCCCAAAAGATGTATAAGTTTCAATCTCTGTAAAACCTAAATTCTTCACTGCATTAGATACAGATGTTTATAGTTAAGTTACAATTGAAATTTTTAAAAATAACTTTTGTAGTGTAAAACGTAATCTACTTTATCTCCATTGCATCAAAAGAGAGTATCGGCCCAAGTTGTGGCACAATAATTAGAAATTGAGGATCCCAGATGCTCATTTTCTTTTTTTTATAAACAAATTCAAGAATGGGAATTCAGTAGCAACTAATTATTGCCTTTTTCACAGCAATTTCTAATTTTGTTTTACTACAGAATATGCTGTTCTTTTTATGTAAAAGGTAATTCTCCTTATCTGGCCACAGCTTTTTCCGGTGAAGACAGATTTCCTGGAAAGCTATCTATATTCTGGCTGGTGCCTCTTTGCATTCAAAGACAAAAGTCAGGGTGACCATGAGGGTTAAAGTGTCCTTCTTGGGTCACTGAGTAGATTAAAACCAAATGGCCTGCAGGATTATTAAGCCCCTAATTCTGACCTCATTACTATAGGATTTCAACCAAATGAACTGTCCCCCTGGCTCAAGAGACACAGAATATACCCAAATCTAACTGAAATACATACACTCTGAGGGATAAGTGGGGTCCACTTAATTACAGTTATGCTTAATGTTTTTATATATATATTTTTTCTCACTATCTATTAAATCTTTGTCATTTCTCCCTCTTCCAGTACCCCCCAATTTTTTTTTTTTTTTTTTTTTTTGTCTAAATTGCTCCTTATAGATGTCTGATAAAACTTATAAGCACATATTTGGCTACTACCAAAGCGCTTCCAAAAACTCACTTCTCAGACATGCTTTTCATGTAAGTCATGGTAACTTCATTAATGTACTATGCTCATTTCTTAAGGTATATAGTAGGAAAAAAATAAAAAAGAGAGAAAAGTATAGTTGGAAAACTGGAATCAAAATGTGACCTAAGGCGTGAATTACAACAGTGTATAATTACTTGCACTTTCCATTTCTCTTTATTGCTTTCTTTCGTTTTCCCCCTCCTCACTTTGACTCTATACAGCTCTGTCTTCTGCCTCCAAATGCCACCCTTTTTTAAAAAATTACTATGAAAAAATCACAATTTAGACAACTAGATAATTCTTACAAGGGAGACACCTAAGAATCCAGTTCTTCTCTACCCTAGAATGTGGTCACTAACAAAAGCCAGTTTTACCTGCCCTCTCCAACCCTGCTTCCTCTGGCCTAATTCAGGTCATGATTTCTTACCTGGACTGTTACTTTATATCCCAAACTGGTCTCTGACCAACTTATCCCTACATAACAGGCATGTGCACACTTCTGTTAATATAATCTACATAAAAGACTAAATCAGTCAAGCTCCTTCCTGCTTAAAACACTATAGTGGTTGCCCATTACCTGTAGAATAAGACTGAGGAATCTAGACATGGGACATTAGTCCTTCCATGACCATGCCCTAGCTCACTCTACAGACACGTCTCACAGATCACAGTACTCCCACGTTAGCCTTATTCTCATGTGGTTAACGATCTACATATGCTGGTTCATACTTCTGTCTTTTCTTAGTTTCCCCACCCCCCTCAGCTGTCTGGATAATTCCTTCCCATCTTTTAAGACTCAGTTCAACTGTCACCTTCTTCAGAAGCCTCTGAGATGCCTCAGGTGCCTGTTATCTACAGTCTCACAGCCCATCCCTCCACTGTACTAACATTCATTGGATGATAATGAAATGCTACTTCTGTTACTTGCTACCCCAAACAGAGTGTGTTTCTTGAGGGCAGGAACCACTTTTAAACATATTGTAGACTTCGAGTCAAAGCAGAGCCTCACACAGATCACCTAGAGATAAATTTGCTGAATAGAGCAGAATAGAATTAAACTTGGCCCCTGTAAGACCATGGGTGGTTTCTCAATCGAGGGCATTATGAATGCTAAGCAATTAAAGCAACTTTCTGCACAAAATTTGCCTCCAAGTAAATAATTATAATTTCTCATGGCTCCCCTAGTCCTATGCCCCAGATCAGACTGACATGTGAGTGGTTCAGGGGTCCTTTGACACAGTACTGAAGTGCGACCTCGGTTGACACCCACAGAGTGTGAGGCCTGCCACAAAGCCAACTCCAGGCATCCTCCCATATTAAACGTCACCACAGGTTCTCCAAGATGAGGATGCTAACTGAACTTGCAAATGTGCAAAGGTGAAAAAACTATACGCTCCCCTTCCTTCCCCTACCATACTTCTTGAAAGAGAAATCTACTTTCATATCTCCATTTTCAGCTTTTACTCTCTCCTGTTCCCTTTATAAAATGATCCTAAAATTGAAATGGCTATTGGAGTCTTTTTAGTCCCCACAAAGGTCTTTCTCCCTAAAGCTGACCACTTACTTTATTTATGTCTACATGGTAACACTTACCATATTTTATCTTTGAAATGTGTATAATTTTTATACATGATCCTCAAGCCATCTTAATTAAAGGCAATTATTTTTTCCCATTAATCTTATTATCTTTATTACTCCTTAAACAATATTATATTTCACATGGGAAACATGAATAAATGTATGTTGACTCAAATTAACCCTAGTTTGTCCAAAGATATAATTTCACCTCCCCCACCCCCACCCCAGGAAACTATCTACCACGAACTCTCAACTTGAATAAACTGACTTGTAAATGGAATGAGGGGAGATTAAATAGAATCTTGTAAAATCCTCCTGATGCTCTTGAAACTGTCCTTATATTCCATTGTAATTGTTCTGTGCTAGCAACCAAAGTTCACTAGCAACAAAACTAATCTCATCTCATGGGGGCGGGAGGAGCTACAAGTTCAAAGAGAAGGTAAATCTGTTACTTGGTATCCAACCTCCAGTTTAGCTGAATCTCTAGTAAAAATGAAATAAAGATGTCCAAAAAATTCTAAAACTAAGAGTCACCTGCATAGTCTTAAAAAAATTCATAAATAAAATGAGCCATTCTTTTTAACTTTTTCTCAATGACAACTTAGTTTTTTGTGTATTTTGCTGTTCCCACAGACATAGCCACTTCTTTATCTTTTTCCACTTATTTTGTGTACAAAAGCCTTTTTTAAAAAAGAAATTAATGTGAGACCTCATTTTCCAAAAGCATAAGAAAATGCATGCCATAACACAATCCTACACTCAGAGTTATAATGTCATCCGATTGCAAAAAAACGTTAGAAATTGCAAAATCTGGCATAAACTTTTTTCTTACTCCAGCTATTAATCCCTCTCTAAAACAGTATTATCTTTCTTATGAATCATAATTGCTTTTAACTCCTTGATCACCTCTTCCTATGTTGAAGTCTCTTTCATGTTAATATCTTCATATTTTAAAATCTAACAGTCCATTGTCTTCCACTGTAAGATACCTTGTGTATGTAGACCTAACTCCAACTAAGACACACTCTTCTGTATCTAATAATCTCTTCAGTATTTTGAATTACTTAGAGGTACCAGCTACATCTAAGACCAGAATACTCTAAAATCTGCCCATCAGTTTGGGGCGATTATATCATCTCTCCCAAACAGCTCCTAAAATGGCATTAGGGTGCCAATTAAACATTCTAGTTAATACCTCTGATACAACAGTAGCAAACAAAACTCAATTATTTAATGCCGGCTACAGGCTGAATCTTTTTTCACCTGAAGGAAGTCTATATGTGTACATTTCCCCTTGAGATAAACTTGTAAAGTGCTGATATTTCCTGAGAGTGAATGAATAAATTGGGCCTGTGCAACTGATTTGCAATTTTCCATTCCAAATTCCATTTGCGTATCTTCAGGAACATTCTTCAGAATGTTTCATACTTTATGATGCTGGGTTTTAGAATTGTCATAGAGCTTCAAATCATCTTCGCACTGCAGGCATGAGATGTTCATCTTTTGCTTTCTCATGTAACGAACTGCAAACAGAATTGCAATGCCCTAGATGATGAGAAATGCTCTGTACTTTTAGACTATGGCTCTCCTTCCTATGTTTTTTTTAACCATATGTTAGTGATATTTCATTCAGTCATTGTAATCTGTGAGAAACAAATTTTGAAAACCCAGCATAGAGGTATACATAATCTTTGGTAGATTTGGGGTTGGGATTTTGAAGTAACAGATCTCTTTAGTAGAAAAAAAAGATGCATTTTCTGATTTCCTTGCATCCATATTTGCTATGAGTATGAGGCAATGCCAGAGTAAGGGGCAGGAGCCTATTTTTAATGGCAGTGGGACTTTTAGTTGCTGCCATCTTCCCTTGTTTTTTAATGGGAGCATTACTACCTATCAAAAGAGAGTTTTAGCAAGGACATCAAATAATGCCTGGTGGTCCATGCTTTGTTCCCCAGTGCTGCAAGACAGACCCAGTATGCCAAAGTTAGTGCAGCAACATCAAAATACATTTAATTCAATGATGCAAATTTACTCATTAGAAAATATTTTTCACACTCTAGTGGTAAAACAATAGCGAAATCAAGAGTAAGACTTGAATAAATGTAAAGGAATGAAATTTAGATGACAAGGATGATTAGCTGGGAAGGAACAGGCAGGAAGAGGCTGAATCCCAGCAAAAGGGGAATTAAGAAAAGTAAAGAGAAAACTGTAGTTCATCAATTCAAAGATGCCAATATCATAACATCTTAATACTTCCGTAATTGGAAGCTAATGATAAGCTGGGATTTTGCATGTCTGCTTAATTTGTCAGAGCACATCCTAAGTATGGTAAAGAGAGCCGATATATTTATTTCACTTGCCAACTCTGGTCAACAGGGGCTGCCAGGATCATAACGTTGAGAATAATTCTGAGGCTTTGTCTGAGAAGAAAAGAGCTGTGATTGATGAGTGTTATCTGCCTGAGAATGAGCAGCAGCTACAGGATCACCATGAATTGGCTATCTTTAGCCCAGGCTGTCCTAATTAGATAGTACAACTTCAGGTAGATGATTCTCCCCAGAAGTAAAGAGTCTGATTTGCCTTCAACCAAAAAGTCTGGCCATATGATCTTCTCATAGAATTAGTGAACATTATTTTAAAAAGAAGGGATTGCCAGCTTACCAAGAAATGATACTCTAAAGGTAAAGGGACAACTTTTTATCTCATTTTACTCTATCCATTGTAGAGATTCAGAAGATATCTTGAGAAGATCTAAAAGGAGAAAAATGCCAGTCACTCCTATAGGGTAACCAGATAGAAAAATAACGTTTTATAAATAGGCTACCATTTCCAAGAATACATACGTGTAAGTATGCTTGAGAATGTATGTAAGTTCTTTATCGAATAGAAGCCCGAGAAGGTCCATTAAGTGAAATAAAAACAAAAAGCTGAATAATAAACCATAAAGGAGCAGTGTTTTAACAACATTTGAAGCATTTTAAAAATATCCGTCAATTTCAATTTCACTGCAATTAAAGAAGGCAGAAATTCTGGTCTCGTATGTGCCTAGTGGGATGAAAAAACACTCCTCATCAGCAATTATCAAATCGTTTGTTTAAATATCACTTCTCCACATTCACGTCCCCATTTTTGTGCATAAGAACAATATTCCCTGAGAATAGAATTTAGTGATCTATGTTTCTACGAGAGCCACAGAGCCATGGAGCTCATTAATCCCACAACTTTCTGTGAGCTGCTGGCCTGAAATGGTTGGAGTTCACTTTAAACCAGACTGAATTTCAAAGCAGAGGGCTCTGAGGTGGCAAACAGCTCATTAATTCAGAATGTAATTCAACGACAGAAGAATTGTTTTAAATGTACAATCTAAAACTATTTAAATTCACATTATAATTATAAGCAAAAACTATGCACTTTAAATTTGAAATCTGGATATGCAATCTATCGATTAAACTAATGAACAAAATTTAAAAAAAGAAGAGACTGTCTTCTTACAAGAAATGCTAATCAACCTGCTTTTTGAAGTGTTCTTCATTTGCATCACAAGCATTGTTATGAAAATTCAACATTGTGCTTCTGTGTATTGTATTGTATTGCTCTGCTGAACATCAAAAAAAAAAAAAAAAAAGGTAGGCAACACTTCCTCAAAGTGAATAAAAATGAAATAAAAATCATGATCAAAGATAACTTCCATTCCTTGTTAATTTTACCTTAATTCTACACCTGGGGTGAGAACTCTTCTTCATAAGTTTTCTTTCCTGAAACAAATTTTCAGCAAGCTCATGGTCTGTAAATATAGTCTCAAATGTAATGCATTCATAAATAAACATCAGTCAAATTTACATAGCCTCTACCATGAATATGACAGCACGTCCAAAAACTCATTAGAGTTCACTGTGAGAAAAACTCATTACACTCACATTAGAACATGGGAATTAACTTTTTAAAATTAATGTTAGAAAAGAAATTTGACTCTTGTTTTAAAGTAACCAATAACAATTAAAAGACTCACTAGTGCTTTCTGTATTGTTTCATTTGTCTAAAGAAAAAAATAATCATTTATTTCTTTCAGCAATATTCATGATGAAAAGTTATAAATAGATTTTGTCTAAAGCATCTGTGTTTACACACCAGTTGCTTTATTTTCTAAATATTTGAAGCATTATTTCCCTAAAAATTGAGATAAGAAAATGAAGCATGGAAAATTTTAATTATTATACTTAATTATTTTACCTGAATAATATGCCAAATGGTAATGAACATCTTAGAACTAAAATTAAATTTAATTAAAAATTTAAGAGCTGAAACTTTACATGTTGAAAGGTGGAGTGCAAATTTTTTCCCAAAAAGTATAAAGTCTATCTCATACAATATGTATTTAATATATATATATATATATATATATATATATATATATATATATATAATTAACATTTTAAAGGCCATTTTTTTTCTTAAATTGATTTTCTCCATGAAATATTTGTATACTTATAATTAGAAGCCTAATGATATTACATTATATTTTTAAGTACATCAAAATATTTTATGGCATTTCCTGGATGAAATAAATATCGGCTGTAGAACACTTGTATGTATTAAAAAAGAAAACACGTGTAAGAGCAAAACTTAGACACAGAAAACCAAAGCCTATTTCAGTGATAACCACTGCTGTGAAATTCTCAGGTTTTCAGTCAATTACTTGGTGCCAAGTGTCTCTGTTATTATTATTTCTTTAAAAAGGCCATTTGTGGGGAAGGAGCACTTTTAATAACTGAAAAGTCAACCAACTTACTGATCGTGACTCATTTCTATAGCGAACCTCTGTAACTTGTCTGAGAGATCAAATTAAATTCTGCTTCAGGAAGGAAAGGGACACTCCTCTTGGTTGAAGCAATGTTGTACCTTTTATTCCTGCTGAGTAAATAGCCTCAAGTCAAACTCCTTGCCCTAACTAATGATCAAACATATCCAGGAATTCTGTACAAGAAATGCATTCTTCTCTCCTTTGAAGTGTATTGCTGGGAGAGTAATTGAGTTTGCTGGAGATTTTCCTTAGAACTGCAAAAGAAATTTCTTGGCTAAGCATATCATCAAGCTGTAGATTATTATTATTATTATTATTATTATTATTAAATATCTTCTTGTAAGAGGGTGGACACTGAATAAACATTATGCCTCAAAGGAGTGTAAGAATGATGCACTACTGTCTCTTTGCTGACTGAGGAATTCTCAGCAGTGGTAGGTTAGAAAATTCCATCAGAAGAAAACATCACTGCGAAATATTTCATTGAGTCATATAATCCCCTCTAGAAATACAACTGTGTCTCCAAATATTAATATCATTATAATATGGCAGTAGGAATATACAAAGAATATGACATAGAACCTGTCCTCGAAAAACTTACATACTAGCAGGTTAGTTATTATAAAAATCCTTTAAAAAAAACTATACAAAAATAATCAAACAGTCAGGATATAGAAGGCTATAACAAAAGGCCACAAAACAAATGTCACAGGACATCCGATAAAAAAGAAAGAGGTTACTTTTTGTGAGGGTGGTCAGCAGAGGGTGGTCAGCAGAGGCTGTTTGATGATCTTTACCAATATTTGAGCTAGGTATGCAAATGGATAGGATTTCAATAGGTAGGTTGTAGCTGGGATGGCATTTCTGGCCAACAAAGGCAGAGACATAGGCTCTGTCTGGGGAATGGAGAATGGTTCAAAATGACTGAAGTATTAGAAAGTAAAGATGGGAAAGTTTAAGAAGGCAGACAGAGAGAGAACATGGAGAACTTGAATGCCAATATCATTCCTAGAGAATGCATAGAGAGCTTTAGAAGGCCTTTCTTCTGTTGATATTCCAGAATGAATATTCTATGTTCCTTTTGATAGTTTGTTGTCTTGGGTTGACTATAAGTACAGTAACCCTGAGAACTAGTTTGCCTGGAATCATCTTTTTATGTCTTTCTTCTTGTGATAAAGGAGTATACCCCTTTTGACTGGAAGTATCTCAATTTAGACTAAAGTGGGAAAAAAATGGAAACAGCATCTAAACAGGGCAGCAAGTACTGAGGACTTGTCCTATCAACCTTTCTAAGCTAGTCCTTTGCCTCCCAGACTACTGGGATTCTGGAGAAAAATAAGTTAAGATACTATGAGAGAATATAGAATGTTGAGAGCCTCAAACCATAGCAGGAATGTCATTCTTAGCCTCTAATGCAAGAACAACTCACAATCAATGTGAGTGAACCATAAAGTAGAAAGCCAAGGCAGTCTCAGAATTAGCATTGAGATATCCATATGATGGAGGAAGTATAAAAGTAAAATGAATGGATGTGAACAGGACAGCTTGGTGATAGTGTCAATGGTGGTCATGGCAGTACCCATAGTACCAGATGACCATGCCATGTCTGGGGTTTAAAAACTTCTTGTAGGCTGAAAGCATCAAAACATAGGGCTATAAATTAAGACTTCAAGGGAAACATATACAGACATGAATACACATAATGAGTACAGTAAAATAGCAAAAGAGTTAACAAGAATGAGCAAATAAGAGCCAGGTCAGGACAAATACAAGAATGAGTTTGTAATCCTTTTCAAATATACCAAGAGAACAAAAGTGGTCAGAAGAAAAAGAAGTGAAAAATGGCTCAATGATGTTTACCAATTGCCTTTGAGTGAAGGAAATGGTAAACAAATCTAAACTCTTATTGCAGATTTAGAGAAGTTGTTTAAGTTGGTTCTGGGTATACCAATAGGACAGATTTAATTTATTTGCCTTGCCCATCTAGTAGAAATAGAAAAGAAGTCACATCAATGATCTACAATCTGGGTGTGTGTGTTCTTTTAGTAAAATGTATTTTGAGAATACCCAAATATTTATATATGTTTATTTACCAATTTTAACTGTGTACTACTACATTGGCAAAGTATACATGTTATAAAATATACACAAACATGTAAATTTAGAAGGATGGGAAAAAATAAATTTAAAGAAAAGTTTTAATACTTCCTTCAGAGGCCATTAAGTTCGATAATTGTTTTCTCTCCTAGCCTCAACCATAATGCAGAGTTTATATTTTTATATTTTGTAGGCAGTAAAGAAACAAGAAAAGTTTATGAACATGAAATAAGAGGATAAGATGGCTGTTTTAGGAAAATTAAGCCAGGATATCAGAGCTGGCATGGTAAAAAGAGAGCTAAGCAGTCAAAGAGAAGGCCTTATTGACAGCCATGGTACAGAATGATAAGGGCCTGGATTTAGGTATTGGTGGTACAATGGAGAGAGGGGGACACATACACTTTGGCAATTAAACTTTACAGGAAACAACCATACAGGTGCATTTCTGTGAAGACAGGAGAGGAGCTCATATCTGGGTATAGAGGTTTCCTGGAGATGACTCCTGGAGTTCATCTCCTTTCATCTTCTGTTCTGATCAAATGTTAGACTCCATTGCTTCACAGAAGAGACTTCAGTATAGAATGGATACCATTTCAAGTGATAATTATTTCTTGTATCTGAGTGAAACAATCCAAAAATAAAATAATTCTGGAGACAGAAAAAGATCAATTTTGGAAAGCCAAAGAGCTTCAAAAATGTCTCAACAATTGTAGGGTGCCATTTTCTACTTTATTTGCGCACAGATAACTGCTCTGATTCTAAAAGTCTGTCAGAGTCCTCTTTAAAGTTATTGTATCTGCCTTAGTAATAAAGCATTATGAAGAACAACAATATACATTTAATACTTTCCAAAGTATATTGAGAATACCACAATATTTTTTTTTAAACAAAACAGGCTCAATTTTAAGAAAATACATCTAAATATGAGGGTTTCAGTGAAATACCCAAAGCCAATGATTACTACTCTGGGAAGATTGTAGGAAAGGTACTTACAAAAGAAATCAATAGAATGTCTTGATGTCTAGCAGGGAAGAAAGTAACATGTTTTCTATTCTAATAAAACTCCACCCAAAGGAAAAATCTTAAAACCAACTTTGATGTGAATAATACCAAGATCATAGAATATTTCTTTATTACCTAGAAGATACAATTTCTGTCATGGTGTTTTACTATGTTATAAATGACAGGTAATGAGACAAAATTCAAGTTTATTTATAATCACATCATTTTAACTTTCATTTATAATATTGTATTACACTAACTACTTTGATGAAAAATGTTAAAGCTGAAATTCAATTGAACATCAAGGCACTTCTTTCTACCTGATCACCTGAGGAAGCTGTATTATAGCGCCATTCATATATATTACATGCAACAAGGACTACCTTTTTCTTTCCTCTATCCCTTCCTTCCTTCCTTTCTTTCTTCCTTCCTTCCTTCCTTCCTTCCTTCCTTCCTTCCTTCCTTCCTTCCTTCCTCCTGCCCCCCCCTCCTTCCCTTCTTTCTTCAAACATCTACTGGAAAGGTAAATCTCAGGTGGTCTCCAATGTTTTAAGCTAAGGTGAAAACCAGTGAAAATATTTCAAAAACCCATTATTTCTTTGTCTTTATCATGATGATAAAGATGGCGGGGTTTCCCTTGCCCCTCACATCAGTGGAAAGTTCCTATTAGAACAAATTATAAAGAAACTAATTAATTCACCTAATCTACATTAATAAGGGAAATTCTTAATCAAAACTTTTGATTTGATTGTCAGAGGAGGCCTCAAAGGACTGCCTATTTAATTTCTTTTCTTCATTATTTTATCTGTGTGATCAAGTTATCCTATAGAACATCAGTCATTTAACCATAACCAAATTCTGTATTTTCACAGTTGTTTCAATATACAAAGATTTCAATGGAAATATTTTTAATATTAGTCAAAGAATAATATTTAGAGTATAAGCAATAGAGCAAACAACCTTAAAATATTATTTGTTAAATAATTTTGAAAACTTTTAGAGTCATTCATGGTTTTGATCTAAAATTTACAAGTGCATTTTTTGAAATAATATCTCAGGATTTTATTCCATGCAGTGAAAAAAAAGTGAAGCATTATTATGGAACATCTGATGAAGACAAATCACTTTGGCTTATTTCAAAGTGCAATGCCATTGCACTAGCCCTGCACTCTTTAAGCCATGTTTCATTCTTCATTCTGAAACCTATCAAAATCATGATAAAATATTATAGAAGAACCTGTGATGAGCTTTCAGATAAGAGCAAAATGTAGAGTTAAGTGAAAAAGGTTTCTTATGCTTTCAAAATGACCTTCCCTTGAAAGAACCTGTTAACCTTTCCGATGATGGAACATCAATATTTTTAGGGCTAGTTTAACTCAATTTTCCTTTCTTTCCTTTAGTTTTAATGTAGTCATCCTGATAAGAGAACTGATTGCAGGCCCCTTCCCAGTCTCCCCAGAGAAAACCCTTAAAAAATAGCATGGGATAACTTTAAGCCTTGGTCATTTTACCATTTCAGGAAGCTAGTTTGAAATGAAAATTCTAGGAGACATTTTATTCTCATTTACCGAAAATCATGAGTCCTCTAGGAGCAGACAGAGAAATGAGTAACATCCCAGAGAAAAAAAGGAGAAAAGAAGAAACATTCTCACAATTTTTACTTCTCCCTTCAATCTAAGAAAACAGAGAACAAAAGATGTGTGGTAGGTTTGAGATTCATCAGTAGGATATTGAAATTTCTGATAAATCAGGATCTAAATTCTAGAAAACATCTACCCATATCTATAATCAAAATTCAGTAGTGTAAGAAAAACTGTTTTTAATATCCAAAAAAAATCTTCCTCCTTTAAATATAGCTTATATCAAAATACCTCCCATCTGATAAGTGTCCACAAGCAGCATTTTAAATGACCAGTGCTCCTAAGTCACTGTCAATTCTGGGAACATGCTTAGAGATCACTATAAGAGACTACAGCAGAGTTACTTAGGGACCAATTCTGAGCCCCACTAGGCCATGATAAACATTATTTTATGGGGAATGGGAAACCTCAAGTGACCCAATCTGTATAACTTGAATGTGTGTGTCAAATGGAGATGGGCCAACAGCCATCACAAAGATCATATTGCTCTGTCTTACATTCTGGCATTCCAAATGCAATGTAACTTAACACAAAAGCTGGTTTTCCAATATCCACAGAGTACTCAGCTTAAATCAAATTTTTTCATGCTATCTCTCATTCCATCAGAGTTGTGTTTTAAAGCATTAGGAAGCCAAAAAGAGTTTAAAATCACAAAGAGAAATGCAAATCAATCTACAACAAATCACCTAACAGGTGCCCTGGAAGAGAATTTTATTGCTACTGACATTAACCATTTGCTTATCACTGATCCTATCCTCCTTACAGATAATATGTGGTTATCCTCCCACAACTTGGAGCCACAAAGAGGGAAAAGTAACCCAAATACCCTCCACGTTGCTTTAAGGAAAAATGCATTAAAATGACTAACCTTTCCCAAGGTCATTAGGCCAAAGAGATGGGTTCTTCTGTTTCAAGATAGCTTTCCTCCTGACCCACAGCATATGGTTTCTATTACTGCCAGACCATGACCACAAAGACATTTCAAATCCCTGTGAAAAATGTGATTCCATGTCTCCTGCTCCGTTGTATCTCATAAAGAAAAGTTGAAGTTTTGGCGGATGAGAGGGAGGGGGAAAGGGTAGCAGTGAGGATTTAATCCATGCTATCCCTATATATGATATGACTAGGTTTGTAATAGAAACCTTCTCACTTCTGCTTTCTCTCTTTTATCTTACAAACCACTTAATGCTCATAAGAGACAGTGAACACACTTCAGTGTATCATGTTTAAGCTCTCCAAAGATGTGAAACAGCTTTATCAAGGGTGACAGCTCTGCCATTCGTTAATCTGCTTTTCAAAATTTAGTGTTTCTTTTTTTAAAGGAAGATAAAAGTAAATTTATGCTATTTAATCTGCATTTGCACAGCAAACAATACTCTGTCTATGATGATTACGAAATGTTTATGAAATTATTTTGAATAGATATTTAATTGTAGGTATTACAGTTACCTCAGAACATTAATAACGAGGACAAGAATTGGTCAACTAATACAAGATATTCCACAAGGCACCTTTAATCCAGTCAGATTAGTCAGACTTTCAAAATGAACATAATAATGTTCTGCCTTATTAGATTTCACAAATGATGTTTTCTCAGTTTTTAATATAACATAAAATGTAGAATCATTGTCTGGTCTTGTAAAAGAATTTTATAAAATTAATTATGAGTTTCTAGTATATCTTAATTTTATAGTCACTGATTTATAACATTTCTTTGGGCACTGAATTTAATGGTTCCTGACAAAAGAGACAGGCAAAAGATTATACACTCGCACAAATATTTACACAAATATAAGCAAATAGTTCATATAAGTTATTTGCTTTATAGTGAAATTCTAGTAAATGAGAAAGAAAGCCTTGAGCAACTTTCTTAATTTTATCTTTATTAATTATTCCTGTTCAATGGTATGAATTTAGCTATATTTTTCAGTTTGTCCTTTACATTTGTTTGTTTGTTTTGGCCATGCTCTATAGTCTTTATTTTTCCTTCAGGGAGTATTCCACTCTTTGTGATCATTTTGAAATGTTTCATGGAAAAAAAAAACAAAATACTCTGATACCTCTCCATAGAGCCCTGAATGTGTCTAGATAGAAATAATATTTTAATATGTGCAAAACACTAATCAAATTAAATTTCCTGGTTGAGCATGACATAGGTAAATCCACTGATACCTTGTTTCCTGTGTAAAACAGAAATTTGTCATACCTAAATATAGTTTTGCTAGCTAGGGGGAAAAATTGATCAAAATAATTATTTCAATGAGTTGGCTCATCAATTCTATTAAAATAGTCTCTCTTATCTCAAGTACCCTTTTATAGTGTCATATCTGACACTTGATCCTGAGAATTAGGAAGGCAGGGGCTTTCAAGGGATAGTTAGTTTCAAAGCCTGAAATTTACAAAGAAATGCAGTTCCCTGGAGGTAACACATCACCAAGGCTTTGTTACATATCCATTCATACTCCAATTAGTTAAATAACAAGAATACTAAAAAGTTGAGTCATATTGTTTTCAATATTTTTAATATGATTATCCTAAGCACATATGAACTCTTCCTTTGCTGTGGCAAACTTATTATTTAATGATATTCTGTCTGTTAGACAATCAAAAATGTTCTGATGGTAGTAAGCCTGTGTCTTTATGAAGAAATTAACTCATAACCTATTCTATGGTCCTCGGGAATACAAGTTCATTTTGAAAATCTAATAGTATTTTCTAGATATTGTGCATATATAATAAACACTTACTACTTTACTCTTTAGGAAACAAAATTTGCTTGGGGAGAGAAATAGGCTGATGAATGCCAAGGAAACATTCATCAATCTTTATTTCACAGACCATCCATCACACTTTTCTAATTAATCACAAGATTTCTATTTCCTCTTATCTTTTCATAAAACTTTTATGTAAAACTCTCTAAAAGCACAATTATTTTCTTTACAATCTATTTTCATTTATTCTTTCATCAAATATTTCTTGATCATTCAATATTTATCAGTTGGTAAATATACAGATATGTTTTTGGAGAAGAAAATTTTCAATTCCTATGCGTATTTCTCACAAATTTATTCATTCAGCTTGGTATTCTTTTCACTGTTCATAACCACCAAAAGTGAGGATATAGATCTAAAAGCTTGATTTCCTATTAACAACCCTCTATGGACTTCTTACCTATAAAATAATCCTTAAAGTATGGGTAGAGGAGGTTTTGTATAGTCAGTTCTGTCTTCTAGAATTTTAGTAAATAGTATGGGCAAACTGTGGATAGCATTTATAATTTTACACATTTCAATGATATCCCTTCAGAGTCACTGCAATATCATAATTATATCAAAGAATCCCAGCTTCATAGACAGTCCTCATATAGAGAACCCTTCATTAACCTGGATCCTCTTTGGGGCCTCTATGTGGATCCTTTTCTCCATTGCCTTTTCTGAAGTACAATCAGCAAGACCATAGCCACCTTTTCTCCCTGTATTTTCCTGTGGATAGCTTCTTTTAGTGAGAGATAAAACTGGGAGATTGGGATTTAAACAAATTTGCTGTGAGACAACGGTCCCCAACATTTTTGGCACCAGGGACTAGTGCTTCTATGAGAATCTAACACCTGATGGGGCATCCCTCAAGATGCTATAATGCAGACTGTTCTCAGGTCAAATGATTTAGGGAAAATCTGTATATGTTAGCCCCTCTTAGATATTTCATTACATATTAGCAAATTGAAAGACTCATGTTGCTGCAATAAAACTAAAATAACCTCTTGAACTCTGTTTAACACACCATTTCCCAAATATTTTTTGGTAGGAAAAAAATATTTCTGTCTTTTGTATGTTTATTGGTTTCGTGAGTTTTGGGTTTTATTTTTTATTTTTTGCATTTGTTTGTTTGATTATTTATGTCTAATAACTATGAGCAATGTACCCTTTGGAGAATTCTGCTATCAACATATTCATTTGAAGATTTAAACTTGTTTCACAAAAATATGAATAGAAAATCCCACGGTAAAATCTTTCAATGCAGGTTATTTGACATATTAATATTTTCTACTCTTTCTGTAACACATTTGCCTGAATTTTTCTGAAGAAGCAATGTGTGAGAGAAGCTAGTCAAGAAAATAGTACTTAGCTCTAAGTAATATCAAGATAACATGTGTGGAGGAGCCCAGCTTGGTGTCTGGCATCTACTAAGAAATAGATAATAAAAATGAAAATGAAGTTGGAATGGCCAGTGGCTTATTAATGATATAACACCCCTCCCAGAACAATGGTAGTAGAAATTACTCTCATGTGCTAATTGACTCTTAGCGATACATTGACCTTGGGCTCCTGTAACCAGGTTGGCCCATCTGAGTCAGTTCCATAGGACTTTTTTGCTCCTGTATTATTCCGTATGTTGTTTATCTCACCTTGACTCAGACTTTTAAAGCCTGGATTTCTGGATCTTGTTACCTAGTGGACAAAGAACTGAATGTTAAACTTACATATCAATTTCCCAATGGCTGGAGCCCAGATGATGGCTACCAAACTTCCATGATGCCAATGTTTCTCTAAAAAGGGGATTTCAATTAGCTTTATATCTTACTGTCTGTCTATCTAATATAGAATTCTGGACTCATCATGGACTGAGTATTAATTCATATTTCAGATGTTCCTTCATTTATGAGCAGAAATCCTGCTTCAAATACATGTCTTCATGTGTCCACCTTATTTTATGCTCTGATTCCTGAACCTGTCTTGGTAGAACCACCTAGAGTTTTAAGACTGTCTTTTCCTCATGTGCCCAAGGCCCAAATAATAAATAAAAAGTGACAGTGGGAGAACCAGTAGTACCAAGGAGCTGATATAGTTTAACTAAAATAGTTGGTAAGAGGAGTTTAGGCATGTACAACAACAAAAATGAATTCAACAGATGTTCTATTTAGTTCTATTTTACCACAGTAAGGGGAGAGTCAGTTTAACAATTCAAACTCTCTTTCTCTATCATTCATGCACTCAAATAAATATATATTCTCATAGACACACAACTAGTCAATCACAGAGAGGGATAATTTAAAATGCATTTTAAATTTGTGCTTCCCAAATGTCTATTACCCTAATTCCACTGAACTTTAACAATGGCCAATACAATTTAGAAGAGAGTAAAATAAAATTATTTCAACCAATGATTCTGGTTGTTCATGGATAGATGTATTGTAGTAGAAAAGATTTTACAAATATAAAAATTTCTAATATATTTTGAAATGGCTTCTTAAAAATTTTAAATACAGTAAGTACATAGGATGAAGAAACTTAATAACCTATGGTCTCCAAAATATACTTAACTAGTTGGTCCCTTTTGATTTTTAACCCTTCGCTGTAATGAGTCTGCAGTAATTAGGACCCTGATTTATACCAATCAGAATTGTTCTCCCACTATCATTGTCAAATGCCTTTTTACGTGATTAGTGATTGAACTGATTCATGACAAAGTATAAATTGTCCTCCCTATCAGGTACAAAAACACTATTCTGGAAAATTGGTTATGCTAAATATCTTCTGTCAATTTACTTCTATTTCTAGTATTTTGCCTGAAATTTGACTCTTCCGCCCCCCCCAAAAAAAAAAAAAATACCACTAGTGGAAAAGGTAAAGGTCACAAATCGGCATTTCTTCTTAAAATATCTCCATTTAAATGCAAATTTTGGCCTTTATTCCTAACCTTTAAACAGTCATTTTATAGAAATGCAAAAAGTAAGAGTAAAGTTTGTGTTTTAATATCTACAGAGTAGCACTCTAATGAGTTATTTAGCCTCATTTATGCTGTATATACCCTACATTTTTAGAGCTTGATGAATTTCTTTAGGGATAAACAGCATTTTCTCAGAAAATTCAATTTTAAAAAATTTAAATTTGCATAGAATGTATTAAATTAAACTTTAAAAAATAGAGCCGCATCATTTTTCATAATTTGAATCACTATAAGTTACATTTTTTCATACTATTTTTATTAAGCTTGTACAATTTAAAATCTATGGCATTCATTAGTAATAAATAACATTTTTATTATTGTTGTTTTTATTGTTGTTGAAATTAATTTAAATACACATATAAAAATAAAAATGTAAAGCGGTAGCATTTTCTACTTGAATTTCAAATGTAATTATTGAAAACAAGGTAAAATATTGCTTAATAATGAGGTGATAGTTTTGTCCCAGTGAGTAACTTAAAGCAAAATCAAAGTGATTAAAGTTTTAAAAGAAAAAAAAAATCTTTAGAGAACACTAAAAGTTTTAAAAGTATTAAATTAATTTTGAACTTTAGGATTATTAACAGAAATAAATTTCTTATGACATGAACTTTGATACGAAATTATAGAAATATATTTGAATGTACCAAATTATTGATTTTTCCATGCCCTGTAAAACATAAGAGCCATTTCATGCCCCCAGGAGATCCCTCAGCCTGCCTGATTTCCTCTGCATGGTGAGTGGGGTTGGGGATTCCTCACACGAAGGCAGTGTTTCTCTCAACTTTTCTTCCTTAGGGATTTCTCTCAAGTCCCGGCAGATATCTTAAGCCCCAAACAGGCAGGATAGGTTGGAAGTATTAGGGAGTTAATACCTTTTGCCCCATACACCTTCACAAATCAGAGAGAGTTAGTGACTAATGCCTGAGCCTCAGATCCTTTAGATGTATGCTGCCCAATCCAGCAGTCGCTAGCCAGCCATACATGGCTATTTACATGAAAAGTTATTAAAATTAAATAAAATTAAAAACTTAATTTCTTCAGTCACAGTAGCCATATTTCAAGCATTGAATAGTCACATGTAGCTATCACAGTGGACACTGTAGACCTAGAACATTTCCACCATCAGAAAGTCCTACTGGGCACTGCTGTCTAGAGGCATACCTCTGAGGCTATGAGTGCTGCACTGCTCTGCAGAGGCTCCTGGCTAGATTGAGCCCACCTGCCAACAGCTGTAACCAGCTCAAGAGCACACCCTTTATTGAATTTTGCCTGTTCTCTGGCTCATTCCCTTCTTCTTCATTTCTACTTCCTGGGATCAAAACCAAATAAACTACTTGCACCCAAACCTTTGTCTCAGGCTCTGCTCTTTGGGAAATCCAAACTGAAAAAGGTAGCATCTCAAAAATTTTGACCCTGCTTTAGTTAGAAGAATGCCATAATTAACCAAGATGCAGAGAGAAATAAGATAATTATAATAATTAAATTATGTGTTTTAATAATTCCTGCCCCCCCCCACCAGTCTCTCTGGGCTTCCTTCCTTTACTAGTTCTACCACTACCTGGTCCTCACTAAACTGAACAGGCTGAGGAGGGAACAGGACAGTGTCTGAGGCCAACCAGAAAGGTCAACCAACATATTATATTTTAAAAATAAGGATGGTTGAAGAATGAGAGTGGTGGAAAGGAGGGAGGTAGAGAGAAGGGGAGAAGAAGAGCAGGTGCCCTTTGGTATGGAACTCTGGAGAGAAGTTATTTAAATGGGAGTATTAAGAAGTCTAGATCCACATTTTCTTCTCTGATGCCTCTCTATAGCCTCCCAGAAGACCTTAGTTTTCAAGGCTTTTTGCAGTTAGACTTCTACAATTTTTAGTTGCAACATTGGTCTCAAAGGTACCCAACACAGTCAGGGACATCTCCAAGAATAAAAATATCATCAAATGTGAACTTTACATTTGTACCATAGTACCATGTATTCCTTAATGTAAGAAAAACATAAAATGAAAATTATGATAAACTTCTAACAATTTGATAGTACAACAGTAACAAAGTATCTTTCCCCAAAGTTAAAGGAGTTAAAATTATCTTCATTTATGTATGTTTAGTTATCAATAAGCCTCAACAATGCTGTGGTGTAAGGACTGACCTAACTTCTGAGATGGTTTCCATGAAAGTTAGTATTGTGTTTAGTTTATGGCAAATGTTAATAAATTGTAATAAGTGCCTTGGTAGGCAACTACTTATACTGCTAGTAAGCAGCCCTTGAACCTTTATAAAAATGAGCATCTGTGACACTTTCTATCATTTTACTCTTTAAGAACTATCCACTCATGGGCCGTAGGCCAGACTTTGAAAATCACTATGATAGAGCTTGCAGTTTTTTCTCCATTTAAGATTAAGGTAGTCTATAACATTTTTAAAAATAATACTGTGACAATATGTATGTGACTTGATTATTTGTTTTTAAAGTAATTTATTTCTAGTAAACATACATTTTTTCAACTTTGTTATCCCAAGAGTACAATATGTATACATTAACTTTTACAGTCTTCACACAAATCTTCCATACAGAAATACCAATGTTAGGAATTGACCCTGAACAAAAAAAACCTAATATTCCAAAAGGATATCTGAAAAGAACTTGTCTCTAAGCATTTATTTTCTAATCATAGAAAAAAAAGTCTGTAATTATGCCTCTGATCAGTCAAGTCAGTAAAATTGGAAATATTTATCAAACAAACGGTGAATTCGTCCATTCATGCATCCATTCATTAATTCACTCACAAAATTTATTAAGCATATACTTGTGCCAGCCACTGTGCTGGATGGTAGGAATACAGAGTAGCTAATTTATTCAACAAATTATTTATTAGAAACATATTTGCCTTTGGTAGTTGGTGAAGTAAGAGTGATCATTAGTTCTTCCCATTGAGGAAACATAAGAGTGGGGAAATAGTGAGCCAAGTGAGGTTTCCAATGTTATGTGATGCAGGGCACCCCAAGGAGACATGCTTACAAACACTGCAAAATGTGTAGATAATATAACCAACTTCGAGCCTAAATAGTATATAAAGAGAAAAATACTTTACCAATTAGAGTAGGTACAGATAAGGCCAGTTTAAATTTTTTCAAGGAACATTTTAAAGGATAAATTATTCCTTATGTGGGCATCCTTCTAGCCAGCAAAGCAAAGGTAGGTTCATCTTTTAAGCTATTTTAATAAAAGAAATATTTCTGGCTGGTCATTACAGAGAACTTATGGTTCTCAAGTGCGTAACGACAAGTTGTTTTCTCAGATAGGCTAAACAAGTCCTTCCTGTGTGAAAATCCACACGATATGCATCTATGTGGTGATTCACTGCCAATTAATAACTTCACCCTTATTTCAGTCGACTCCTAACTAAATTATTACATTTTGAATACTGTTTCTCTCGATCTGCCTGTTAGACATTCAATAAATCAATATCTAGATTACTTATTGATTTTTCTAGTTCTTCATGTGCATGCAGACATTTCATTCAGTTTGAGGAAATGAAATAGAAATAAAGGTTACATGAACATGCTCTAATTAATGAAAAACAAACCCGGCATTACATTCAAATTTGGTATTCGAAATGTTTGTGTAAGAATCTGATTTTTTAAATCTCAATTTATAAGCAGAAAGATGCCAGCCCTAAGAAGCTTGCCAATGTTTTATATAATGCAAAGATTCACCATTAAAGTTAAAAAAAAAAAAAAAAAAGACTAAAAATCATTGCAGAAGTAAAGCACACAGCATAATGTCACTCAATTACCACTCAGAATGGACCAGCGATCACAGCATGGCCAATTCAAATTTCAGTGATGCCTCTTTAAATCCTAATGAACCGTAGTGCCCTAATGAGAGGTTTCACTGAATCCTAATCAACCAAGCATACATTTCACAGAGAAAAGAGAAAACTAGGAATCTATGCATCGTAAATGGTGATATGTGTAGCAACAATGTTTACAGGTCAGTTTTTCTTTGGATAAAGAAACCAAATACCTACAGTTCTATGGGACTCATATATAAGGGTGTTCACTTAATTCAACAAGAAACCAATTTTACACCATGAAATATTCTGTGTTAATTTATCAATGTTAAAAATTAATTCATTTATTAAACTTCTTTTAGGAAAATATTTTCATAGTTTTATATAATAGAAGTACATTTTGAAATGTTTAACAAAGAATCACAGGTATTTTGTCTACAGAAAATTAATGCTGAGACTAACTAAAAATTGATTCACTAGAAACAAAGACTCAGTTAATTGAAAAAATAATATTGGCCACAAGAGTTTCTGGCATCATATAGGTCAAATCTCAACTAAGTCCACATATTTTCCTTCTCTTACTAATGATTTTGGCAAATGTGGACAGAAGAATGGGTAAAAATGTCCAAAGAGAGAGATCAGACTCAAAGGCATTACTGTTCACAGGTTAACTATGGGACTCCAATGTCCTCACATTTTTGCTTAAGATCCTTAAAGATTAGACAACTAAGATTAGAACTTCACTTGACTTCAAGAATAACACTGAGTAACTTGAACACACTACCTATAAGATGAAATTCCACCTTGCTGATGTGCAAGTCTTCTGAGTATGGGCCTAATATTTTCCTTTAAAAATAGTTCTGGACCACCATATACTAATAATTGTCATATAGGCAAAAAAAAAAAAAAAAAAAAAAAAAGACAAAGGGAGCAGAAAAGAGACTTTGTAGACCTTTTATTTTTAATTGTCCAACAATAAAATAGAATAAAATGACCAGACTTAGAATATGCAAAAGCATACCTAGCATTCCTCAGTAGGAATGTAATGTTTAATTGTTAGCATGGTGTAATACAGTAAAGTGCCAAGTGAGCAACAGACCATCTGTTTCATATCATTATTGTATCTTGGGCCTGCCACAATGCCTAATGCATAGTAAGCATTCAAATGATTTTCAATGAAGAAATAAATCACCATGCTGTACAGTTTATCCTAAAAGCAAAGTATGATTCAGGCAACTTCCTACACAAATATAATTCTAGAGAATATTTTGGTCATGTGTCAAATATTAAACATGCATACTCTCTCACCTTCTTAAGCAGAAGCTGACAGGAATGGTCTAAGAAACATTGTTTATAATCACAATAGCCTAGAATCGAATTAAATTCCAACAATAGGTAATTAAATAAATTATGGCACATTCTTAAAATGGACTAGCACAAAATTAGGTGGAAGGACTAGCTGCAAAACCGTATATGTAAAAGACACAGAGAAAAATTTTATTTTTCACATAGAAAAACATATGTGAAAAATTCAGAAAGGATATCAACTATTAACAGGGCTTACCTCTAAATTGTGAGCTATGTCATTGTTCTTTTCTTTATTATGCTCTTCTATTTTTTTTAAACTTTAGCAATAAACATATTTTACTTTCATCATTAAAAATTAAAATTATTAAAAGAAAAACATGAAGATGGATTATGACAATAACATGGATAGAGTGCAATTTTTCTTGCATATAATTCTTTTCTACTTCATATGAAACCATGAAGTATTCTATATTAGATATTATGCAAAAAACTTAAATAGTTACATAGTTTAAACTACTATTAACAAATATTAAATGTTCATTCAAATGCAAATCCATAATTAGGCCTGTGAAATTGAATATTCAACCTCTAACACTTTACAGAATAAAAACTAATAGGCTTGGAGAGGGATCACACCAAGGAGTATATTCTGGCAACTTTTACTTTTGGCAAGAATATGCATATATAGAAATAAAATGAAGTCAAGAATTAGTTACATTATCTGTAAAATACAATCTCTGAAGTCTATCAGGGTACAAAACCTAGGTCTAAGGAAAATTTAAAACTTCTTTTCTATAATTGTGGTCAATGGCAGGGCCTTTGGTTTTTGATATTAGATTAAGTGGCTGAAGTAATGGTTAAAGTCACAGAGAAGGGATAATATCTACCTGTAGGTTACTGTGAAATAAGCCCAGATACCATGCAGAGAAAGTATCCATGCCATACCTGGAATGTACTTTTCATTCAAGCTGATTTTATTATTGTTGTTGTGTATGGATAGAGAAAAATAATTTGCTCAAATCATCAACATAACTGTTACAACTTCCTACTCAACAGTAGTCACTGTGGAAGGAGACTAACTACTGTGCAGACTGACAACCAACTTCCAAGGATATCAATAAAAAGTTCAATAAGTCATTTGATGCCAACTTAATTTTTAATGTAGTTGGAGTAGTCCCAGAGGGCCTGTGGCTGCCTCAAAGCAGTCCTGTAACAGCAAATGTCACAGCCATTCAAGGACCTGAGGATGCTAATGTAGCATTCTTCATAAAATAAAACTGGGTTGCCGCTCCCCCTGACATCATAACAAAGCACTGATGGATGTGCACTCTGCGTGCTGAATTGATTTTTGTTAAATCCAAACTCTCATACTATTTTATCCTAATGTGCCTAAATAAGCAGTGTTGACTCCTTAATTTACTCATTTTAACACTAGTAGCTTCCAGGACTCCATTAACATGATGACACATTTAAGTTGTCTGCTGAATTTGCTAACCTCGAATGTATGAAATCTGAATTTTTAAAACTGAAAACAATGCCAGGAAAACCTTTCCTTTTAAGAGTGAAATAAACTTGTATATCAGAATTTCAACAAGTCACATCATAAATACATAAACCGGAGGGTACAGTGAATTAATTAAGACACTTGGTTTATTAAGAAGGTTGATGGTTGGGTATATGTTACAAATGCAACCTGAAGGCCATAAAGAAGTGTTTTAATGTTTTGCCACCAAAATAAACCATTGGGGAGACATTCATTTAAGGAAATCCAACAAAACAGAATGCAATTCAATAGATATAAGGATTTTGCCAAAAGCAAAATAGACTATTAGGGTCTGGAGTAATTTGGAAATAAACAGTAAATTCTGTAAGAAAAAAAATTTTAAAAAAGAGAGAAAGGAAGATAATTACTTCAAGTAATACAAACAGTGTTTTAAAACAAATGGAAACTACACACCAAAATAGATTATTTTAACCAAGCAAATTCAAAAAAAAAAAATTCTGTTAGAGACATTTGCATGATATACAATGATGATCCAAAACCCTTGGGGATGTAGTAATGCATGCATTTATTTGGGAATTTAAGAAATCTATTTCTTAGAAGTCAATGAGGGGTATTGTGGGTTCATATTTGTGTTTCATTTCTTTCTTTAACTATCTGGTGTTTATTTCTGAGTGTTTGGTGGTTGTATTTTATCACTCAGGGAATTGAGCTATTTAAGGGTGACATATTCAATGAATTTCCCCTTCTATCAAATTTAGTGTTTTACTGATTTTAAAACCAGCCATTACTTTTATTGTCTCCAGCAAAACCAAACGCGTGCTTTATTTTAATTCCACATCTGTATTGATAATGATAGGTCACTAGCTCTTCAGTGCAACCCAAACTGACATTATAAAAGCCTGCCTCCTTATTGAAGGTTAGTCTTTGCTTGTAAAAACAAGGCGAAGGTCCAATTAGTGATTCAGAGGAAAATGGGAGGGCAGTCTTTTGTGCATAGGCATCCCCGTTTGAAAACCTATAATCCATAATGAGCCCTGTTTAACATGACGGATGCTTTCCTTTCAGACAAGCCCAAATACCAGGTCACTAATGAGCAAGAATTTAAAACGCTGAGGCCATGAATGAAACAGGTTATTGTGAAAATTGGCTCATATTAAGAGATTTAAAAGACTTGGCTAGTTCTGTTTGGCCTGACAGGTCTAGCTAATTAATCAAATGCTTTCATAAGTTACTAACTTCTTGCATTTTAAAAAGGAGCTCTGATCTGCCAGTGAAGAAAAAGAACAATCCTGATGCTACTTAAAGTATAAAGAATGGAATTTCATGGCCATGTGCATGACCTATGCTTATTTTGACAAGGGTGTTCTGGTCAAAGCTGTGATATCTGGAACATACCAATTAGAAAGTATTAGAAATTAGCATATTTGTAATACCCCTGGTTATAAGCCTTTATTCTAGGAAAAAGGTACCAACATGGAGAGCTTTTTAGAATAGACTTGAGAGGTTGTTATCACTGGTCAGATTTCTGAGAAGAAAGAGCTTGCAATGGGGCAGAGCACAAAGGAGCTGGTCTCTTGTCTGGCCCCAGAGTCGGTGCTTTCCTCTACGGGTTCTCACTATTAGGCGTCTCTGTGGCACAAGTAGCTCTTGGTTAATTAGAATGTCTAGGAGTCTCTCTCCCTTGTCTTCAGTTAAAAAAAAAAACAAAACAAAACAAAACATATCAGGAGGCAAGGATTTTGTGCTTAGAGTAAAAACACAGAGAACAGACATGCCAGCAGTGGTTACAGTGGACCAACTAGTTCAGAAGTTAGCTAAGGGCCATGGAAAGAGGAAAGACTGGCAGCATTCAGAGCTGGCTGAAATACTCGGCCCTACTACTTAGAGCTATATGATTTCCTACTGATCAATTAAAACATTTTGAACCTCATTTTTCCTATCTGAAAAATGAGACAATGATATCTTCTTTGTAAGGCAACTGTGAGATTAAACAGTGACTTACACAAGGTAATGACTCAATAAATAGTGTTTATTTGCTTCCCTCTTAAAACTTACTGTGGCAGGCAGTTACTTTGATGACCCCACTTTTATACATCCATTTGTAGTCCCTCCCACACAGACTCTGGCTTTTGCCATGTGACTAGCTTTGGTCAATGGGCCATTCGCAGAATCTTGATTAGTGTTTACACACTGAGACTTGTCCTCTTGGAATTCTCAGTCTTAAAATGATCCCTCTTTGAAATCAGCTGCCATTGTGTGAAAGGAGCAACCCAGCCATGGGGAGAAGCTGTATAAAGAGAATTGAAATCCTTGTCATTGGCCAGCACTGACTTGCCAACCATGTGGAAGAAGCTCTCCCAGCCCCTATGACTGAACCACCCCATCTGATGCCAAGCGGAATATAGTCAAGCCATCCCCACTGGGTTCTGTCCAAACTGCAGAGTCGTGAGCAGATAATTGTTTTTTTTAGGCCACTAAGTTTAGGAGTAATCTGTTAGTAACAGATAACCAGAATACTTATCACCTTTTCATTATCTGCTACTGGTTAATGACTCCCAAGAATTCTGCGTAGTGTTTAAAGAAGCTACAGTCTTCAATTCTCATAACTAGCTTAATATTTTCTCAGGCCTTCACATTTTACAATTGTTCATGAACTCTCTGGATTGTCTTTTAAGACTGGCTAAATAACTCTAGACCAATTATAAACCACCAACACCACCCCCTTTCTTATAGATGTTATGAATAAATGAAGTTGCCAAACAATTTATTAGTATATAAGCAAATTGTAGAATTTTTAATTAATTGCTAGAAAATATTATAAAAGTATATGGTCCTGGTATTTTCTCACTTATGGTCCAACTTTTTTTAAACCTTCACAGCTAGCTGTCAATATGGCAAGTTGCTTACTAGCTTTATTTATATCACTTCTTTTACTCTCTGTCTAAATAATACAAATACTTCCACTTTTAATTTCAGTACATTTAATTTGAGCAGGTCTTCCAATATTGCAGTCTGAAAACAGTGCTGTGGCATAGATTGCTATTATCTATTTCAATATCTTTTCCCATCTTCCTCCTTAGTAACACACACACACACACACACACACACACACACACACACACACACACACTTAAATATAATTCTGGAGTTGCGAGCCTTCCTTTCAGCAAGGTATAACCATGCTAGTCAGTAACGAGATCTAAGCAGAATTGATGTATGGGGTTTATAGAAAGACTCGTTATAAAGAAGAAGACAACTCCTCTGGTACCCCACTCTTTCTTCCTACTGGGAAGGCTGGTGATCCTACAGCAATTTTAGAACAAGAGGTGACCTTGAGGATGAAAGTTCTGTGCTAAGGATATAGAAATCCATGTTCTTATGATATCTGAGCCACCAGACCAGCCCTGGACTACCTATATCTGCACTTATTTTATACGAGGTTAAAAAATTACTGCCTTAGTTAAGCCACTGTTATTTTAGAATTTCTGTTATTTGCAGATAAACTTAATCCTAATAAATACAAGTAACCTCAGTATTGCTACATATGAAAAAAAAAAGTTTGATTTTGGTCTCAAGTTAAAAAATTTAAAAAGAAAAAATATTGCTGAAAAAAAAAGTCATAAACAGAGAGTTGTTAGCTGCTAGAAAACCAAAACGAACAATCTAGAATCCAGCAAGAATTCATATCTTTTTGCTAAACTTTGCTTTGCATATTTAAAGATAAACTACAACAATAACAACCATAGAACATGGAAAGGCACAGGAAAACCATTAATCACTGTTGAATTTATTCAGTGGTTTGGCTGTGCCATTTAAGTATACTTTGAAAAGATTCAACTAAAAAAAAAAACTAAAGTACACATTGCAACTTAAGTGAAATAATTTGCTTAATTGTAACAAAATAACAGCACAATTTTTGAAATGATTGAAATACATAGATTCTACACAGTAAAATCTAACTTAGAATTAATCCACAACTTAGCTAATGACATGGATGAGCGATGAATACAACAGTGGGTGTGTGTGCACACACAGGCATATGGTAATAATCATCAAATCTCTATCAAAGCACAGTTTTATTTTTCAAGAGAAAATTGCCTCGAGAATCTTAACATTTTTTTCAGTGATTGAAAGAGTTTGTTTTATACTGAAATCTCAAATTCAGTGACAGAGCGAAATAGTTTTGTGGTGAAAGATTGTGTTTTCAACAAAATATTCGGATGACTCAATTAAATGAAAATTTTACCTACGAAATAGTCAAAGTCCAATTTTTTTCCTAATTATCATTGAAAATACCAACTCAGAAGAGATTTTGATTGCTATAGACTCAAAATGCCTAGCGATAGCTTCTGATAGTATCATAGGCCCAGCAAGTGGGTTGCCCAAACTGTAGCTGAAAGAATGAGTAAGGGCATACTATGAATGACAGAGTTTATCATAAGGTAGAATCTTACATAAATTATATCTAACATGTTAAAAAGGCTCAAATCCTGTATATATTTTTTATATGAACACAAGATATAAACATCACTCGCAAGCAAAATTATTTTTTGATGAGTGAATTTTCCCACTCCTTCCATTACATATATTTATTAGTGATATTTTCTTAACACTAAAGCAACCTTCTGAGCTGATGACCTTTTTGAAATTGTTATAGAATTTAATTGGAAAGATATATTAGAGGTTTTTCATAACTAGACTGTTTCTCACCATTTTCCACCAAAGCTTTAAATTTATGTATAACCCTTAAATAAAATTATCCAAGGATAAGTAATATGATATTTGCAGCAAATACCTATCAGATTTTAAAGGAATAAGAACTCTTGTTTTCTACAAGGTAGAAAATGGGGTCCTAAAAGCACTATGGTACACTGTCTTGAGCCTATGTTACAATGTACCATCTTGTGCAAAGATATGGGATACAAAATTTCTGCTTTTTAGATTGATAAACATTTGAATCCTAAACGGAATATTACATATCCATGTAAAAGTATAAAATAGAGCAAATATATTTTTGAGTAAGAGGTCACGTCTAAGGCACTTAAGGGATGACACAGTCCTAACTAGACAGAATCCTGTCAGTGTCAGCGTCCACTGGTAAGTCTTTATTTACAAGCTTGTCAAGGCAAGTTGGGAAGTGCCGGAGGCACTCTCGGACAAACAAATTTGTCTACAGGGTAGCTTACAGTGGTGTTGGGTGTCCTCTTTAAACTTCTATGTGGTCAGTCCGAGCATAAATTGGAACCATCTGAATCTCCTTGGAATGCTCAGCAGCTCCCTTACTCTACTGGCCCAGAACCATGCCCTGAGATCAGTGAGCCAGACTTAGGGAAAACAAAAGAGAAAGGAAGAATGAGGACAGTTACCTTAGGGAAGCTGTCACACATGATGGGAAGGCTGGTTCTTAACTCTGGCTACGCATTGGAATTACCTGGGAGCTTTAAAAAAATCCAGATGCCCAGAATGCACCCAAGACCAACAAAATCAAAATTTGGGGGAGATGGGACTCAAACATCAGAACTGTTTTTGAAAGCTTCCCAGGTGATTCCAATCTGTCTGTCTGACCAAATTCTCCCTTAGCTATAGACATTTAGGAAGGTCATTGAGAGAACAAGAAAAATGAAACATGTAATTTCCCCTTGTGAAATTCTGTGTTTGTGGGTACACAATCTAATTCCTGACTGCCAGATGAAGATATTAACCCAATTATGCTTATTTTATTGCATTGAAAAAATGGACCTGTCATTTTTTAAAATTTGTTCAATTGTTAAAAAAATACGTATTCCAGTGTCAATATGCCAAACCTAATACATTTCATATGAAAGCCATCTATTTATGAGTATAAGTAAGACTGGAAAACTGTCAATGCACATTTTCCAACAGATCTAGGAGGCTTAGTAGGTAGCAAGCTGAGCTGGCATGTAGGGCCTTGTGTTAATGAAAACACAGAACTCTGATTTACTAATTCTTCATGACTGGGAAATTAGAGTTTACGGTTCTGGAGGCTTTCTATGTACCTCTCATCATCTGAGTATAATTAAAGACTGACGCATAAGTACCCAAGCATCATGTGAACCCTGTACAGATGCTATACAGAGAGGCACAGCAGCTCAATCAAATGGAGAACAAAAACACTGCAATACACAATGAATAAGTAAAATCCTTATGAATCAATTGACTAAGTACTTAAAAAAAAAAAAAAGCAACAGGAATCTTTTTCTATAGTATACCCAAGGGTAACTGATGTAACAAACCAGTTAATGATGATACAAGATTAAAATAAACATCAAAAAACCACTGTGCCTGGATTCATATTATTTAGATGAGAAATTAAGTTAAAATAATCTAGAAAATCTCACTTAATTACACTGGTGATGAAATTATCTTTTCTTTGGCTTAGTAGTTATGACCTGGGTCCAACTCTCTTGACCTTTTAAGCTGAGCCCATGTTCATTTGAACACACCACAGTAGCTGTATCTGTATAAGAAAAGCTCTTTTTTAGTTATGAAAATAAAGCAAAGAAAATGGAAGAAAAATTATTCCTAATCCCACCATCTTCGGATATCAAAACAATTAAATTTGCATTAGCGTTTCCTTTTAGAATTAGAGGGTAGAGTTCCTTCAGATTTTTGTCCAGCAGATAGAAATCAGCTTTCATGCATGCAAACTTCCTAAAGATTTTCAGAAGCTATTTTGCTAATACGTATCGTATTCTCCAAATCAGAAGCCAAGGCAATGCCATTATTCTCCCCTCCTTTACCACTGAGACTCACCTAAGTCTTCCCTTTCTAAATCCTCAATATCCCTCAAAGAAATCCACTTGTCTCCACCTTCACCAACAGCACCCTGCAGTGAATCATAAGAATTACTGGTGCAGTTTCCTTGCCCCTGGGTTATTCCTCATCAATTCATCTAACACAACACAGCCAGAGGAATCTTCTAAAATGCAACTCATGACGCTACCTCCTTCACTGGCTTCCCAAGGCCTTTATGATAGAAAGGCATCACAATTTCCCAGCATGGCTCACAAGATCTCCATGTCCCCAGCTTCTTCTGTCTCTATTCACCACCTGAAACTCAATGTCCCAGCCATATTATCCTTTCAATGTTGGAATGAAGCCTTTGGGCCTACAGATATGCTCTCCCCTATACCTGGAACACTACTCTCCTCCCCTCTCCACCTGGTATTTAATTTTCAGCTTAAAGTCATTTTCTCAGGAAAACTTTTTCTGATCCCTAAAATCAGTTAGGTCCCCTGGCTTTAGGCTCCCTTAGTAACTGTGCTTCCCATCATAACACTTGGAATTTGGTATTCACTGATTTGTTTAACAGCTTTGCTGTTCTCCCTACATAAGCTGCACGAGGCAGGGGGTCACCTGTCTTGTTCATGATGGTGTGCTCAGTGCCTAGGTAAGTGTCTGGCCTATATTCAATTTCCTAGGTAAGTTTTGTTGAACAAATAAATGAAACCTGGATTTCCTTATGTTGTACCTTGTCTTTCTGATCAGTAAGTTTGGCAACCCTACCTCAGAATTTGAGGGGCCCAGGTTAAAAATCTGATGGACTAGTTTTGTGATTTCAGACAAGTTAATTAACTTCCTGAACTTCAGTTTCATTGATATAAAATAAAGATGGTAATCTGCTTTGTAGGTCTGTTGCAAGCTTTTAGAGATAAGAAATGCCTGGTGACATGTACCAAGCATTCTATAAAGTGGTAACCATTGCTACCATTGCCATCTCTGCAACCACCTCTACGATCTCCCTAAAACAAACAAACAAACAAAAAAAACAAAGGAACAGTAATAAAAACTGTAAATATCAATATTTTAGATAATCATATATTTTTATTCATATTGTTATAGTTGTGCCTCCAATTCTGGATTAAAATATATGTGGAAGGGTGTCTGTTCCATGACATGATTGCTGTCTGTGCCACGAGCTAGACCTGGCCAGACAGAGGTTGCTTTCCACGAACCTCATTTAGAGCCTGTCTAATCATAATTGATGTTCACTTTGACATAAATTGGTACTCCTCCCTTGCCTCCTGCTATGTGCTGGTTCCTGGAACAGGTTGTTGGCCTGCCCTGGTCAAGCGTGTAATTCCTCAGCCTGATAGCATTCCTGTACTAGTACCTATTACTAGTCTCCCCTTTTACCCCAAATAAAATTTTCTGGTGCCTACCAAATGGTGTGGGGATCCATTTCATCTTGCAGCCACCTAAGACATGCCTTATATTATAATATAAACTTTATTATAATTACCAGACTGGAGTTGCCTGCCACTTTCTTTGGTCTTTCTCTACCCTCCACTTATGGAGGTAGGTTTTCAATCTCAGGGATTTGCCCTGGGTCTGCATGTTCTAACAACACCTCCTTAAATATTATACTTTTTGTTAAAACTTCTTCAGTATGGATTCATCCAAAAACATGTACTGGCCTTCTTATATGTTCATGGTCCACAGTAGTAGTCATCCTTTAGATACACCTAGATTTTTGGCATGCAGAGTCCCTATCTCCTCTTCTATGTGGACTCAGCATATTCTCATGTCAATTCTTGAACAATGAAATGACTATTACAGCCAGAGAATACAGCTACTAAAATAACCTGACTAAACAGCAACATATTGCTACTCCTTCTTTTTCATAGACATGTGTCTTCAGGGGAGATACACAGAGGCTAGTGAACTAAGATACTTGAAAGAAAACAAACAAAAAACGTGGGGCGGGGTGGGGTGGGAGTCAAAGCCTCTTAGGAAGGCACTATGATTCTGTACTTTCCAACAGATGGAGTTAAATGTTTCAAATTTCTGTGCACCCCAAAGTCTATCCTTGGCTCATCTTCTACTAGGCCCATTACTAATGGTGCCTCATTGGTGGTAATTTGTAATATTCTTACTTGAGGTCTGCCTTCTATACCTAGAACAGTAACCCCTAGCAGGAGAGATTAATAAATGTGAGTGAATTTATGAATTAATAATGATCTATCTTTCTATAGATGGAGATAAAATAACATTGGGTGGACATAAGTATACAGAAGGTACGGTGGATATTTTTGGTGTCTATCCTAGCATTCTTAGCTATTTCTTCTACTATATGCTCCAAACGAGTTTCAACTGCCAGTATCTGCTTTTCTTTGCTTCAGGATTTTCTCTAGCTATTTGCATGGTAGGCCAGATTAGTCAGGAAAATCACATCTTCAAACTCTGTGTCATTCAGCTAATGCCTGATGAAAGTATACATATGAATACACCACATCCTTGCCCTTTGAGTAACTGAAACAGTTTCAAATTATTTCCCAGAAATTTATGAACTTCCCAAATACATGCATGGGAATCCCTGACATGGGGCCTAGTTCAGAGGGAAACCCAAATTAAGATTCCCCTCTCCTCCCCCTAAAAAACCCCAGACATGAAGAACACAGGTGTTAACATGTAGTCTAGCTAACATAGTCCAAGGAAGTCAGAAATATATTCTGTAAGGTTGTCAAAATGTTCAGTCTAGATAAAATTTTCAATAACTTCCATGTATTATAATTTACTAAAGTGTATGGTCTGATATAAATAAAATAATTAAGTGTACACATCCTTTACATGCAGTTTCCAACATTAGACATGTATGAGCCACAGGAGCAATAAGTATTGGAGAAATAAATGAACCAGTGATTTGGTCATGGGTAATGTGTTCTTAATGAGAAGACTGGCTCCCTGCCACAAAATGTTTCTTCAAGCATGATTTCAAACGTGATATCACTCACAAAAAAGGATGTAGATTCAAAATAAAATGCTCTGATAGTTCCGTTTTCTTCACAACAAATGCGTCAGTGAAGAATCTTAACATTAATTAGCACCCTCACGTCAAGTGTTCCAAACGAGAGAAAAAAAGGAAAAACTGTAAATCGGCAGTTTAAAAAGAAAAGATTTACAAACGGCTAAGTTGTTTTTGAGTAATATTTTAGAAATCATATTGTTCATTGATGATCATTCGGGTACACATGTTCATATAAAATATTAGGATATTTGACTTAAATGTTTAAGAAAAAAATTATTTAGGTGAGTAGTCTACTTTTTATTCCATGTAACTATTGCTGTATCTTTCATTTTGCGTACTGCAATTATTTATTTTTTTTTATAATTTTACACAACTCAGATGCAATTGTGTTTCATCAGAATATATAATAGAATCACGGTTTTAAGGCCAGCACCTCATATAATGTAATTTAGTTCCATTAGCCAATTTGTTCAACTATTTTGCATAAACAGTCAATAATGAAAAGCACTCCTATTCCTCTCCTTGCTGAATCACATCATAATTTTCCATTCCTAATATTAGTGTTAGGCTAAAAAAATATTTAGATGCATCTTTGAAAATATAATTTATATATGTATAAGCATTATATATGCATATAAATAAAAAATGAAAGTGGCTCAGTTATAAAAGAAATGGCTGTATTAAAAGTTGAAGAAATCTGACATATGTATACAGATGAAAAATATATAAAGCAATTTGTACAATATTAAGGAATATATAAACTTCTAAAAGCTTTTAAAGGTCTTCAGTAATTTAACTTCTTTAATGCTCAGCACCTTCAGGTATCTGGATCTTTACCTTACAACAGGTGTCCTTCTTTTACTCATTCCTAAAATGTTATGAACTACTGACATCTTAAGCAACATTTTTGCTCTTATTAAATCAGCAAGAAAAATGCAGATGTTTGGAAAATAGAGAAAAGAAAGTGAGAGTGGGGACTATGGTTTTCTCCATGTTCCACATCTGGGAACTAAATTCAGTAGACATTCCCTGTTCCTCCTACATCTTAAATCTCTCACTAATTTATATTTTTCCTTTTTTGATAAGCCTTCCTTCTATCCTTTCCTCCTACAAACCTACCACCTTACCTTTCTGTAGGTTCATTGATAAATTTCTGGAAAAGGTAGTAAACTTAGACTCAGTTTATTGCCTTTTCTATTTTCTATGTAACCCTTTTTATTGTGGGTTCTAAACTCTTCTCAGTTAATATTTTTTATTTGCAAAGAAGAGAAGATCAACTCAAATGCTATAGTGTAAAAGAAAATATATTGGCTTATGCAACTAAGTTGTGGAGCTATAGGTCAGCCTTTACACACTATCACTTACAGGCTCTCAAACAATGTCACCAAGATCTTTGCCTTGGCTTTGTTCTCTTCATTCAGGTGATCACATGGACTGAGAGTGGGTGGAAAGTTGGTTCCCCAAAGAGAAATTGTGATACAGTTAGCCAAAAAAAAAAAAAAAAAGTAAGGGCAAACAGTAATTTAATAATATTTTTTTCCCCACAAGTCACCAACCTCGGGGCACTCTAATGGCTCTTTCCCTTTCTCCTCATACTCACCATTAGATAATAAGGTCTTTCTTGACATCCAGGATACTACTCAGTTCTGGAATTCCCCTCTTATTCCTTTTGCTGATCATTTTAAATTCCCCTTCAGTGGTATTCCCTCTGCCAAGCTCTTAAGTACAGGCATTCCTCTCCGTCCAGTCCTTGGCTTTTTTTTTCTTGAACTCTTGCTGAGCAACCTCATTTCTACATAGGCTTCTGCTATCATGTCTATGTAGAAGGCTCTATATAGAAGTGTACATGCCAAACTGCAAGTTCCCTCCTGTTATAAGCTGAACTGTGTTCCTCCTAAAATTCACATACTGCAGCCTACTCCCTAATAAGATGGTATTTGGAGATGATGACTCTGGGAAGTAATTAGTTTTAGATGAGATCATGAGGATGGAGCCCTCAGGATGGGATTAGTGCTCTGATAACAAAAGACACCAGTTAACTTGCTTTCTGTCTCTCTTCATCATGTGAAGAAGGTGCATGTTTGCAAGCCAGGAAGAAACAACACTCCATGAGGAACCAAATTAGCTGGCACCTTGATCTTACAGATTTGTCAGCCTCCATAACTATGAGGGAAAAATTCCTGTTGTCCAAGCCAGTTAGTCTATGGTTTTTGTTATAGCAGTGTGAGAAGACAAAGATACTTCTCAATTCCAAATCTTGGCTTCCCATTGCCTATTGAATGTCTTCTACACAATTGTCATACTATACCACAAACTCAATGAGACCAAAGTAGTTGCTATCTTTCTTCAACAAATTAAGGCCTACAGACCTAATTTGGCCCACGACTATTTCTGAAAATAAAGTTATTAGTTTACAGCTGCTTTAATGCTGCCAGGGCAAGTTGAATAGTTGTGAGAAAGATCATATGGCCTGGAAAGCTTAAAATATTTACTATTTGGCCCTTTATTAAAAACATTTTTTTTTTTTTTATCTTAGAACAGTAATTGCTATTCTTACCTATACATTAGAATCCCATGGGGAACATTCAATAATCTTAACCAGTTAAACCATAATCCTTGGGAGTTCAACTCAGGCATTAGCATTTTTAAAGGCTCTTCAGGTGACCTATGTGCAGCCAAGATAAAGATTCACCACTATGGAACCAATTTCTGCTCCTGAATTCCCAGTCTTAGGTATTAGTGTCACCATTCTTCCAAAGCAAAGTTATCGCTGGTGCCTTTTTACTGTCCACTCTGATAGTTTATCCCATGCACTGTCATGTTCTTCTGTGTTCAGAATATAAAGTTTTCTTGACTTATTTATTCTTTTCTACTTAGACCCTCATTGCCTTTCACTCAGCAATTTCAATAACCTCTTCAAGAGTCTCCTTTTGCTATGGTTAACTCTACTGATGGTCTCTAGAGTTTTACTACTAAAATAAAGGCATAATAATGACACTCCTAAAGAAAAATAGACCTTGACTTTGGACATCGTACTAAACCATTTTATGAACTGTAATAGTTTCATTTACAGGCAATTTTTATAAGTATATAATGATCTGCAAATGGCGATAATTTTGCCTTTGTGCGTGTATAAAGTATGTGTTATTGTGTTGGCTAAAATATCTAATGTAATGTGAATAATAGTAAAATAGCTGACATTTTGGTCTTGTCCCTATCTCCTGAAAATGGAATTATTTTCTAGTCCTAATACAGATGTATTTTTGTGAGTATGTGTGTGTGCGTGTGTGTGTGTGTGTGTGTGCGTGTGTGTGTGTGTGTGTGTGTGTGTGTGTGTATTTTCAATTGAATTTTAGGTGAGCTGTGCTCTATCTGCCATTTTGGTCCATTTCCATTTTCTTTCAAGATGATATTTGAAGAATAAATCACATCTAAGGTTTATATAATGCTTCTTACTCACATCTCAAATTCAACCACCTCTTTTGAAAGTTATCACAGAGAAGAATAAGCAAACACGGAATCTCAAGTGTTCCACTTAAAATAGAGATCTCTTTGTCAATCAATAATACGCTAAGAAGAAAAATTGTGAATAAGTATTTGAAACATGCAGACTCCAGGTTTGATTCATAATGAGAATAACATAATTAAGTTGCCTGTTTCCTAAACCTCTTTCCTGAAAAAAAGATAGGGCATAAACCATTTGCTGTAGTGGAATTAGCAGATTGCCTAATAAAAAACTTGGGAATAGTGAACAAGTAAATAATCTCTGGCTTCCTACATAGCCAAGCTGAGCAGTATGTGTGTAATCTCAAATTAAACTTGTTTATTTAATATGATCTTTTCTCAGACCTGGGTAAAAATGTAGCCTCTGCTGCTCACTATATACATAGCCCTGGAAAGTAATTTAATTTCTTTTAGCTTGGGTGTCCTCATCTATAAAATAGGATTGATCAGTAATATCTGCCCAATAAAACTTCTTGTGACACTAAGAAGGTGGATGTGGAAGCCTTCCATGTATTGAAACATTTCCTACAAATGTTATGATATTACTGTTTTAATTATGGCAAAAATAAATTAAAAAAAAAAAACTTGGGATGGGAGAATAGAGAGCCTGGCCTTCATGAAATCTGGATTCAAATTTAGCTAAGTCTTATTATTTGGGCAAATAATTTTGTCTCAGTGTACTTGCTCTGACTTATCTACCTGACAGTATTAAGTATAAGATTCCTAATAAATATGAAAGTGTTAAAGTTGAAAGTACTATAAAATCTGTTACCTTTATTATATATTCCCAATAAGAATATTTGTCCTAAAAATAAAATTAATTGTGGTTATATCCATTGGCAAAAACAAACAAACAAACAAACAAACAAAAACATTAAATCAACAGTATTAAGACATTATATTCAAGCAAACGACTCTGGTAAGAATAAAAGTCAAGGAAGGATAGATTATAAGGATAGTGTCTGATTTAATCCAGGGCTACTGTCCTGAACTGAAAATCAGGGCAGATCATCGTTGCAACTGAGTGGAAGCAGAAAACATTTGATGAGAAAGGACTTTTGATTGTGTTAAGAAGAACTGAGTTATCTGGGAGCAAAATCAACTGCTAAATGACCTACTTTAAGTACAACATTTAGACTTGAAGGGTCAAGTAGAATGTGAAAATGCCAACTTTTAAGGAAAATAATTAATTTAAACATGGTTTGAGACTGTTAATTGTAAGGGTTAAGTGAAATAATGTATGAAAAGAGTTGACAGCATTGTTTGGCACATAGTAACCATTTAGTGAATCTTAGTATTTTAGGTACAGTTAATGTTATCATTGTTACTAACTTGTGATTGAATGCTACACTATACCAGAGAGGAAAACATACTCAAAAAAGAAATCAGACTGGGATTTAGCAATATAAGTTTTAGTAACTGAACAGCACCTTAAGACTGATATACCAAATTTATATTTGAATTACTATAGAGGGAATTTAGATGTTGAGAGATAAATACATATGTACATACACACACATACAAACACAAATGATTTCCGGGAAGAGATGCAGTGATATATTGTTTTGATAAATATTTAATCTATGAAAGCTTCAATGTCATTTAGAAACTTAGATATGAAAAACCTAATTATGAAAGCATCATGTAAAATCCTAAATCAAAAAGCATCTACTTATGAGTTTAAGGGATATTTTTTCCTTCCAAAAGATTTACTGCCTTTTTTCTTTAAAATTTATACCCTTATTATATAACTTGAAATAAGACATCAAATGTAGAAACTTGACCCAGACACAACTTTCCCCAGCAAATTACGTGTTTCTGGGAAATAACAACATGCAGCTTACATTATTTAAAATATGATACTCAATTTCTAGGGGGGTTTAAAAGCCATGAAACTCCCTCTCTCACCTCGAGGCCACAATGGTCTGTAACATGGATTCTGCCCTGACTACTTCATTGAACTTTACCCTTTAGTTGCTAAATCCCAGGTTGTCTCCTCGGGGTGCAGCATTCAACTCTGGGATCACACCAGTTTTTATAATACTATTCATTCATTCATTCATTCATTCATTCAGTAAATTTTCAATGTATGCATTTTCTTCTAAGAGTCTTAGAGCTGATAACCCCTTCTCTTGTCCCCTCTCATCATTCTTTTCCTGTCTTTAACATCATACTCATTGTCATCCTCTACAATTATTTCTTCAATTGTCTATCTCCTTTAACCAGCACTTCAGGGGCAAGTATGACAATGATTTAGTCATTTTTGTTAATCCAGGAAATAGCAAGGTACTTGAATCATGGTACATAACCACAGATGTTTGCTGAATGAATGATGAACATAAACATAAATTCTCCTTTAGAAAACGCTATAGCTCATAACTTTTCATTCTTTTAGGGTGCCCATTTCTACTTATGGTTTTTATTTACCTTGCTCATTACAAAACCTAAAATTTTTAGTGTCTGTTAAAAAATTTATTATGTGTGAACACATCAGCCAGTAGAATGTTTTATTACGAAGATATCATGTCTTCTAACTCTCCTTCATAACTTATATCCATAAAATTAAAATACCAATTTTTTTTGCAAAAGATTGCAAGCATGTACCATTACCAAGCAATGTAAATAAATAAAGCTGTTATCTCTCATTGCCTCTCATATGTAGCTCCTAGCTGCCATCGGCACTGAGAAATGGATAATAGTGAGCTAGCAAAGTCCTCAAAGAAAACTTTAGATTATGCAGTGTAAAGAGAGATGTGAAACAGCATTAATTTGAAATACAAATTTGTGCTTTTTTTTGGCTTGGGGGAGGGCTGTTTCTGTCCAATTCATGCTGGACTCCCTGTGCCTAGGACAGAATCTGGACCTCAGTCACTATTTATAATTAATTGTTCTTTCTTCATCCATTGCTTCTCCTCTTCTTCCTCTTTCTTGTCCGTCCTCTTCCCATTTTCTCTCTCTCTCTCTTTTTTTTTTAATTTGAAAAAGTTGGAGATTTATACAATCCATGAAGTGATCCCCCTGATTACTCTAGGACCCATTTGGCACTATATACAACCACTACTGTAATATTGACTATATGCTGTACTCTAAATCCTTGTTACTGTTTTGTAAACTAATTTGTACTTCTTTATCCCTTAAGCTTTTTCTCCCAGTCCTCCAACCACCTCCCCTCTGGCAATCACCAGTTCATTTTTGGTATCTGCAAGTCTGTTTTCTTTATTTGTTCATTTCTTTTGTTCCTTAGATTCCACATATAAGTGAAATTATATGGTACTTACCTTTCTCTCTCTGACTTATTATTCAGCATAATACCCTCTAGGTCCATCCATGTCATTGCAAATGGTTAAGATTTCATTTTCTATAATAGCGGAGTAATATCCCATTGTATATGTGTACCATAACTTCTTTATCCAATCATCTATTGATGGGCACTCAGGTTGCTTTCATACCTTGGCTATTGTGAATAGCATTGCTGTGAACATAGGGGCGCGTAGATCTTTATGAACTAGTGTTTTGACTTTCTTTGAATAAACACCCAGAAGTACAATTGCTGGATCAAACGTAGTTCTATTTTTAATTTTTTGATGCACCTCCAAACTGTTTTCCAGAGTGGCTTTACCAATTCGAGGGTTCCCTTTTCTCCACATTCTTGCCAACATTTGTTGTTTTTTTTGATTTATTAATGATACCCAATCTGACAGATGTGAGGCGATATCTCATTGTGGTTTTAATCTGCATTTCTCTGATAATTAGTGACCTTGAGCATCTTTTCACATGTCTATTGGCCATCTGTATGTACTCTTTAGAGAAATACCTATTCAGGTCTTCTGCCCATTTTTTAATTTTTTTTTTTTTTTTTTTTGCTGTTGAGTTGCATGAGTTCTTTATAGATTTTGGATATTAACCCCTTGTCAGATGTACCATAGGCAAACATCTTTCCCCATTCAGTAGGTTGTCTTTTCATCTTGTTGATGGTTTCCTTTGCTGTGCAAAAAACTTTCCAGTTTGATGTAGTCTGTTTGTTTTTGTTTTTGTTTTTGTTTTTGTCCTTGTCTGAGAAGATAGATCAGAAAAAAACCACTAATAGCAATATCAGAGAGTTTACTACCTACATTTTTTTCTAGAAGTTTTATGGTTTTGGGTCTTATATTTAAGTCTAAAATCCATTTTGAGTTTATTCTTCTATGTGGTATAAGAAGGTGGTCCAGTTTTATTTTTTTTATTTTTTGCATGTATCTGTCCAATTTTCCCAGAACCATTTGTTGAAGAGACTGTCTTTACCCCATTGTATATTCTTGCCTCCTTTGTCATAAATTAAATGACCATATAGGCATGGATTTATTTCTGGATTCTCTGTTCTTTTCCATTGATCTATGTGTCTGTTTTTATATCAGTACCATGTTGTTTTGATTACTATAGACTATAGTGATATCAGGTAGCGTGATACCTTCAACTTTGTTTTTCTTTCTCAAGATTGCCATGGTTACTTAGGGTATTTTAGGTTCCTTATAAATTTTTGAATTATTTGTTCTAGTTCTCCGATAAATGCCATTGGTATTTTGATAGGGATTGCATTGAATCTATAGATTGTTTTGGATAGTCCAGCCATTTTATTTTATTTTATTTCATTGTTTTATTTTATTTTATACTTTATTTTATTTGGCAAAGCAACCCTTGGTTGACCTCACAGATTGTAAGGATCTTGTCAACTTACCATCCCTTATTTTTTATTTATTTTTTTACACCTATAGTACCTGGTCTTTCTACATGGTCTCCCATCCAAGTACTAACCAAGCCTGACCCTGCTTAGCTTCTGAGATCAGACGGGATCGGGCTTGTTCAGGGTAGCATGGCCATAGACTTTCCAGCCATATTAATGATGTTGATTCTTCCTACCTATGAGCACAGTATATGCTTCCATTTATTTGTATCTTCTTCAATTTCTTTTTTCAATGATTTATTTTCCGAGAACAGGTCTTTTACTTCCTTGGTTAGATTCTCAGGTATCTTTTTATTTTGATGTAACTATAAGTGAGATTGCTTTTTTAATTTTTCTTTCTGATAGTTCATTGTTGGTGTATACAAATGAAACAGACATCTGAATATTAATTTTGTATCCTGTTACTTTTCTGAATTCATTGATCAGTTCTAACAGTTTTTTGATGGAATCTTTAGGGCTCTCTCTATATAGTATCATGTCTTCTGCAAATAATGATAGTTATACTCTTCATTTACAATTTGGATGCCTTTTATTTCTATTTTTTGTCTGATTGCTATAGCTAGGACTTCTAGTACAATGTTGAATAGATGTGGTGAAAGTGAGCATCTTTGTCTTGTTCCGGATCTTAAGGAATACACTTTTAGCTTTTCCCCATTGAGTATGATGTTAGCTGTGGGTTTGTCATATATTGCCTTTATTATGTTGAGATATGTTCCCTCTATTTCAATTTTGTTGAGTGTTTTTATCATAAATGGGTGCTGGATTTTGTCGAACACTTTTTCTGCATCTATTGATTGATCATATGTTTTTTATCTTTCAATTTGTTAATGTGGTATATCACATTAATTGATTTGCAGATGTTAAATCAACTTTGCATCCAAGGAATAAATCCAACTTGATCATGGTGTATAATATTTTTAATGTATTGCTGAATTCAGTTTGCTAATATTCGTTGAGCAATACACTGTGTCAATACTCTCTTTCTGGGATCATTTTACAACTTCTCTGCTCTGATATTTAAGATGATTATACCAAAAGAGTTCCTGTAAAGTGGCTTGGGTTACTGGGTGTGAAAAAATAAATTAGGGGAAAGGTTATATTCAAACCCAAATATCATTCTGAATGAATCACTGTCATTTTCATGTCCATTTCTAAACAAAGGCATATTAGATACCCTCAGAAAATAAGACTTTCTACTTGAGTTGTAACTAATAATAACAGTTATTGAGTGCTTATTATGTGCAGACATTATTTTTATTGCTTTATTTGTATAATATCACTGCGTCTTCACAATGATCTCGCTTTAAACTTGAGGGAATTGAAGCAAAGAAATACCAGGTTATGTGCCCAAGGCCACACGAGAGTAGATCTAGAATCTGAACATGTATGAAAAACCTAGAATTGCAGGGGACAGCCAGAGATCTAACCTTTGTGAACTGGGTTAATAGCAATAGCTTACTATAGTACACTTTTTCCTTGTTAAGCCATTGCATCTTAAACCCCAGGAGAGAGCAAAAAAAGGGAATGTTCAGAAGTTGACTCTTGTTAAATACATGACACTCAAAAGTGTAAAAACTGGTGGGCTTTGTTCATCTACTATAGCTGTCATCATAGCATAGTGGTTAAGCTCATGGGCTTTAAAATCAGAGAGACCTAGGTCTGAATCCCGGCTCTGTTAATTTCCAACTGTATCACCTTTGTGAAATTATTTAACCTATCAGAGCTTCAGAATTTTTATAAGGCTTTGGTTAATGTGCATAAAGCTTTTAGCAAGTTAGCTGGCAGAAAGCAAACACCTAACAAATGATACAATGACATGAACTGATGATTATATATTATTTCCACTAAACTGGTGGTTATTGAAAAAGTAGTAAGAACTACTGCTAGCAGAGAGGGGAAGCAGTATAGTACATGTCTATAGTACACTAAATAAGAGCTTCCATTAACTTACGGACTTTAGGTTTCTCTTTATGTGGTGTTTCTGGTCTCAGTTATGGTTCTGGAAATTACATAATTCACATCATGAAAAAAGAAAGAGTCTAAAAGAGTAGAATAATCATTCTATGACCAATATTTAATGTGAACGGAAAGAGACTTATTTATGGTGCCTAGTTTGGTGCCCTTAGAACTGTCTCTTTTCCTAATTCTAAATAAAAAGCCTAGTAAAATAAGGGTACACAAAAAATAAGTGAATCTGAAAATGATAACATATAGTCGAGCCATTGCCAGAATCTAGGAGGAATTTTCTCTAATTATAAGACCAACTGAACTGGATTCTAAAGTACAAGCTTGGCTCATACATGCCATGATTGCCTGAAAGTAGACAGAAAAATTGTCTTTTCCTTAAAGAAATAGAAACTATCCATTAACCAATACATTGTGCAATCATTATTTTACAGAAAGTAGAATTTTCTTAGGCACAACTTCCTATTTCTTTTTGAGGATCTCATAAAAAGTGATGGATCCTCTCCTCAGGAAAGACAGATATGCACACACACAAAATTGAGCTTAAAACTCCTAGGGAAACATGGACCCACTAAAACTCATCTAAAGACTCATAGACCTTCATAGATATTAACTTAAGAACAAGAGTTTTCTGTGTAGGAACTTATTCATCAACACTTACACACACACGCACACACACACACACACACACACACCCCTGCACTCCTCCTCATCTCTCCTCCTCAGCCTATCAAAGCCCTAGAAAACAACTGGAAAGGTGGTGGGGAAAGCTTAGCATGAGCACAAACACTGGTGACCATGACACAGCAGCTTTCCTGGTGATTCACAGTGGTGATGGCGCTTTTCAGGGACATTATCACATCACAGCATCTATGACAGGTGAGGGTGACAAGTGCTACAGAAATTGCCCATCTCCATTCAGCAGAGTAGTCCCAGAGGAAAGCCTTGGAAACTTTCTCTGGACTTATGTTGCTACTGTTTCCTGTTTGTGTATTTGTGAATGGGGAAAACTCTAGATTTTCTGTTAAACATGGGTAATTTGCAAGGAGTGGCCTTGGACCCTACATTCTCTTTGTCTAGATGCTGAGAAGATCATCAGTTCAGATCTTCTTCAACTTAAAGGGAGGTAAATGTGCACAAATCCTGGTAAATGTCCAATGAAGACAGAGCATTTTTTTACAAAAGAATCTAGATGAAGCTTAAAAGCAATCAATTATATTATAATTTATGAAAATAATATGAAAATAAAAAATATTTTATGAAAATAAATAAATAAATAAATAAATAAACAAACAACCAAAGAGCTACCTATTTCTGGGGGGGGGGGGGTGGTAGGGGGAACTTAACTAAGTTTTCTAAAATAGAATTACTTTCGAGTAGTGAGATTTAAAAATGAAAAATCAATGTCAGCCAACTGTATAAAATTTGAGAGAAATGGAAAACTGACATAACTTTGTTCTAGGATTTTTATCTGTTAAACATCCAAGCGGCATTATTAATTATAAATGCTTAAACATGCAAATACAAATTAAATAACACTACCACTACCTACTTTAATAGAAATCACAATTATATAGATTAGAGATCAGGGTAAAATAAAACAATATAAATAAGTGTTACAATAATTTAAAAATAAAAAGGGAAGGGAGGGGACAGAGAAGGAGATAGTAATGAGGAGGCAATATTTGGTTGTACTGATAGAAGAATCATTTGATACAATAGTCATAAGTGTTCCATATCAGACATGTAAATAAGTTTATATTTGTATATCTATATCTTTATATAATTTTACCTTTGTAAAGTTGAAATAAGAACTAAAATAATAAGGCTGAACTAAATCCTTTCTCTTATCGTCTCATTGAATTTCCTTATTTCTGATTTATAAATTAACAGCTACCTTGGGATCTAATCCAAGGACTGGTGAATTAGACTAAAAACCAACAAAAATAATATAACTCTCAATAAAAGCACTATTAAAGGAAGAAAGCAAAAATATGCTAGACATTTTGCTGCTCTGAAGATTTTTAATTTGCTAAATAATTACCTACACATTATATACACTGAAGTTCATAATTTATGGTACGAAGTGGTAAATGTTCATAAACTCTCCCCTAAAAAGTGCCATTTTGCCTTCTTTGAGTCATAGTGGACAAAGAAAAAGTTACTTTTCTATTTAAAGAATAACATTAAAGATAATTTAGTCTTATCATTATTTAACCACTTACATATCCAAATGACACTAAGAATCATACATTAAAATATGCTAACTTCAAATATACTAGATATACCAGAAAGTTTTTGTATGACATTCTGAGCAGTTTGATTTAATTTATGAATAATCATCTTAACCTGTGCACATAAGAATTTCATAAGGCAAGAACAAGAACAATGGGACAGACTGGGTGAATAATCAATAAGTTCCTTGTTGTGTCCTCTTTTTTAATATGCCAATATATTTCACTTTAAGAAACCCTGAATTTTCCTTCAATTTTGTGCTGCTAATAATTAATTCATTTTGCTTACACTGCATCCAGCTTCAAATCATAGTCTCCATTTCTAGGTAATAGGTTCTGCCACAGGCAATATGCTGTGGCATAACCTCAATTACAACTTACAAAGAAGAAGACTGTACTTATTTTCTGCTGGAGCTGCTATTTTGTCTTAAATTAAATTGTATATGGGTGATGGGAAGTGCCATTGTAAAAGGAAATGGTGGGACCCCAACCGTACTGAGCATATGTAAAAATCCATTCTAACTCAGGGTCTAAGAATGAAAGATCCAATGATATTAAGAAGATGATAAAAGGTGACTAAGAAAAAAATTTAATTTATAGTAGGAACACCAGGTGTAGAGACAACTCTACTATTATAATTAAAAGTGAAAAATTCTAACCAAACGAATCTTTGTGCAGATATTAATGAACTGTAAAATCATATTTCTTTTGAAATCACAAAGCATATATGTATGGGAAGAGATAACAACACATGAGACAGAGATACAAGACAGAGACACACAGGGAGATATCTATTTGTAATACAAATTTAAAATATCAGATGGAATAATTATTATCTTTTCTCATCATTATTTACTTTATTATAGGTATAACTATTATATATATATATATACATATATATATATATATGTTTTGACTTTTCAAATGTGATTGTTACAATTTACATTTATATTAACCCTCAAACTGTGTAATAGATGTGAGTCCAAATTAAAATGTGTAATTGTTATGCAGGCATGAATGTGCAAGCATTGCACTAATGGTGTGTGCTAGGGAAAGTGGTGGTTTTAATGGCATTTTTTGCTTCTTAATTTCCTTCTGAAATTATATAGCAGAAGAGAAAATTTAACAATGATTACAATGTGCCCTGAATTTTTTAAGTCTTCCTGTAAAAAAAAATGTGTTTAACTATAAATGGGAAACTCAATTACTGCAAAGATGTCTACAAGCATGTTAAAACCACATTCAAGTCTTGTTGCTCCCATTTTTAACCTCACAAGTCCCTTACTAGTGAACTAGATTTCTCTGTTCTCTGGACAAAAATGGTTTGCATAGTAAAAGCAAGTGTTTATATGTTTGTGTACTAAAAGGAAACTCAGGGACATGCTGTCTCAGGATTCTTCTATAGGAACACCACTCAATTCCACGGTATGTGACATCATGGTTGATAATAGGCCTAAATGCCCTTGTCAACCACTCACAGACTTGGTGACTTGGTAGAGACATGTATAATTAATTCTGCTTTGTCCCTGAAGTTTCAAGAACTTAATTATGTTGGAGTCTTGGAAGTAACTGATATTGACCCACCGTGCCCTTGGTGGGTGACACTTAAGAGAGGTTGCTAAGATTTTATCTTTCAGAAAGTAAAAAGGAAAATAATCAGAAAAACAGGACTTGGAGCTATAAAAGGGAAGTGCAGTGACACTCTGTGTTAATCAATCATCTGCATTTTTGCTTTTTCCTGTTACTTTATTTCATAGAATAGTAGAAATGTCTAGTTCACATAACTGTGGATCATCAAGTTCAACAACCCTAATACCACAGATGAGGCCCCAGAAAGGCCAAATGACTTCATTAGGATCACACAGCTTGTCAGGGAGTCAGAACCAGAAGCCAAGTATCCTGGTGTCCATCAAGTCTTCTGTCCACTATACACTATACTGCCCCTAACTTCTAGCTTGCAGCAAGAAAAAGTCATGTGTCTTTAAAGAAATCAGCTTTTTAAGAACAATGTGTATATGTATGGGGACAGGAAGAGAGAAAGAGAGAGACAAAAGAAGAGAACAAAAGAGAAGACAAGAGAGAAGGAAAGAAAGAGAAATGAAAAGGGAAAAAGAAGGAAAAGATTTTAGCTTTCTTTCAATAGTACATGTGTAGGAGAACATGGGCCTACAGCTGGGTCATATCTAACTCATTGTCAAGCTGACCTGTCAAAATATTATATAAATGAAAGACTGAGGAGTCTCCTGGGAGAAAATCTGTCATAGGAAAGCATCTGTAAACATCAGTGTACCAAAGAGAAGGCTGGTGGGAGTGCTTTGCCCAGGCAGGGAGGAGTATATATTTCTTCTCTGATGTTGTTTATAATCACCAGCATGTGGTAATACTAAAAAGCAGACCGATTTTGGCTAATTTTGTTATAGTTCTAAATTTGCTGCAGAAAAATCACCCCATTATTTTCATTCCCCTAAGTGAACTGATCCCGTTTCTGCCTCAGCACCCTCTCTGCTCCCGCCCTGTCCCTGCCCCTGGCAAGCCTCTGCCTGTAACACAGTGGAATAAGCTGCAGAGCTCTGGATTCTCATCCTCTAATATAACCTAAGAGAGAGTATTGAGAGAGGCAGAGTCCCTTGTAGATTGCTAAAGAGGATTTGGTAGATCTGGCCTCTAGATATCAGTGGTGCTAGCGGAGCTGCCAGAAACCAGGGACCAAGTGACTTGACTCAATAATGCATACTGAAGAGTGCCCAAAGCAAGAGAATAGGAAAGAAATAGCTGGCACATAGTAGCAGTCTTCAGTTGACTGGGTTATTGGTGAGCACATGTAAAATTACTCCCTGAGAACACTAAATATGCTTAGTTTTTCTGATGGGAGTTTTTTTTTTTTTTAATATGCCTTAGCAGATGGTCAATATACATTATAACTGTAGTTATTACAGTATGAAAAACTCCTGGTTCAAGAATATGTAATCAGATTACAGAAAGAGGCTTTAAAAAAATAAACCCTCGGGATAAACATTAATGTTACAATGTTTAATAAGTTTATGAATATACAAAGTTAAATGGACAAATCAGCCTAATAATTAACTCCATGGGACAAAAGGGACTGAGGCCTTGGATTGTGTTGCAGAGACACAGAGTAGCTTCTTATGGAGAAAAGCGCCAGTCGGTATACAGTGGCATGTTTTCAGCGTCGAAGGGCAGAGGAAGGTGGCTTATTACCCTATAAACAATGCTGACTAACCTAGTATAAAGCATGATCACGACTAATTCCGAAAGGCAAAAGTTATCTTAATTACTGAAACGTTTTCCATCAGCTTCTTCCTTTTTAAATGATTTTCAACAGGGGTGTGATTTCATTTTCCCCTCCTATTATTTTGAAGTTAGAATTTCAGGAGAATCAGAAAATTATGTGCTAAAAAATTCCCTTTATATAAACATAGAGTAAAGGGGGAAAACTCACATGTGTGTTGTCAAGCTAAATTATGGGTGAAACAGAGGACTGTAACCATATGCATCCACAGAGTTGACTGTTATGGCAGATTTAATTAGTAAAATTAGTCAAACTCATCAACCAAGCTGTGTTGAAACAAGGAACACAACCTGTGTTTATTGGCAGAGCACTACAATTAAACAGGCTAAGATTATTTCAATTTAAGATGACTCTAAGTTACTAGCTATACCCGTGACTATGACTGAGCTTCAAATGAAATTACAAAGGTATTCTGGCCTTTAGAGAGAAAGAAGTAGACAAGTTTCCTAGAGTACACAGCAATACTCTTACTGCATCCTAAAATGACTTATTTTTATTAATATGGAAAGTCCTTGAATTGGTTAAATTTCAAAAAAAATAGATGAAAGTATTTCCCCAGTGGGACACTTATATACAAGAAGAAAAGACCTTTCAATGACTCTTAAATTGCATTGGGCAACCTAATCTCATCAGATACAATATATTGGAAAAGTTAGGCTATAAAACACATATGTTTTCAAGAAAAATGATAGAAATAACCTTAGCTAGGTGGTGATTTCCACATATAAAAGCTAGGCAAATTAATTCCAACCATAATCATCAACAGTTTTGATAAGAATTTCTTTGGCACAAGGATATGTATTTACACACTTTATAAACTCTCTAAAATACTTAGAATTTGGGGGCACCAATCTGGTTAGTTGAATTTTCTCTTTTAGACACAGAATCCCTTTTGGAGTTAACAGAATTAGTTTGAGTTCTCTCTTTCAAAGTTTTATGAAATTTCCTTTCTTGCACAAGATGACCGATTTGCCTAAAATGCAAAACAAAAACAAAAACAAAAACAAAAACAAAAATCTTAAGACTCAAATAAATCATTACGGCATCTTCCTCCTAGTTTTGTCACTAGGTGCCTGCCGTTCAGTGACCTCAGCAAAGGTGGTCCCAATAGAATGCCTGTCTGACCTGTCAGCTTGACTGTACATTTCTAAAGCTTTCCATATTGGCATTTAATCATTTATTCACAGAAACAAGTCACAGAAACAAGTCGCCATTTTTTAAACTGCCAAAAGAAATCGTGGGATAAACTGTTGTCTTTCTTTAGCTGCCAGCAAAATATTGTAAGATAATAGGAAGACAAGAATATTTCTTCCATTAACCCCTTCACCCTGTAAGTTAATGGCTTTTTGTTACAAATATATCAACAAACAGGGCCTCAACTGGGATTCTAACCCAGGAGTAAGATCTCTGCAATTACATGGAACAGTGCAGTGCCCCATACCAGTTCCTAATACACTTAATGTAAGAGCCAGTCTGCCACAGAAACGTAACTAATATCTTTTCAGAGCAACTTCTAAGGAAAACACATAAAGACATTTAAATTATTATTTTAAACTTAAATGTGTCAGAAGTGCTACCATACCTATTTTTGGCCTTTATCTAAAGATCTTACCCTATTGCATAATGAAGGTTACATTTTCATTGTCAATGCAGAACTCAAAATCTTCTATGCTTAGAGTAGAGTAAGTGGGAAAAAAAACTTGGAAACACAATTTTAATATTTTCCAAAAAAAAAATTATTATTTGCATAAACTATCCAATTGGTATGTGTTAGCGACTGTTTAAAAGGATGACAATGACAATCAAAATTACTATCACTTCTTATTATTTTTATATTAAGATTATGCTGGGGTTTCCCAGATTAAAATGTTAACAAGTAAGGGCTTCATCAAGCTGATTTGGGATGCAAGAAAAAAATGACTTAATTTCTTCAAATTCAAAATTTCATCAGAAGTATACTTCTACAAACGAGAACTCTTTAAGGGATAAAATAGTATTAAATTATTATATTTGCATAACTTTTTTCCTAATTGTAAAAATGCCCCTTCTCTAGCAATTTCTTTAAGGTAAATTTCTATAAGAGTAAATATGTTAGGGAACATGTTGAAACATGTTAATATAAACTGTTAAGTTAACATGTTCTATGTTAGAAAATCTGTCCCAATGTATATGTTATTATATTTTTAAGCAACTGAAGAATCTGAAAATAATCATTTTTTAGCAGAATGATTTAATTCAAATACAAGTTAAAAACTAGAGTAAAAATTCAACAGATATATAAATGTTCCATTATTTCTAAGTTATTACAACATAAAGTTACAGCACTATCTTTTCTCATTTATGTGGCTGTAACTACACATAAAACTAAAATAAATAATGTTTTAAGAAATGAGAGAATTTGTCAGAAAGACACTGAAGTAAATTTACTTTCCAAAATGAGAAATTGAACTTACATTATCATGATCAATTAATATTTATCATATCTCATTATGTAGTAGATACCAATGAAATATGAGTAGTAGCTACTATTAAAATAGCAAAACAATTAAGATTTGACCTATAAAATATAATAATAATACAAAAAAAATCTTCCTCTGCTCAACTGTGTGATTGCTAATTATCCATGTGATACAAATGATAAATATCAGTTTTTAGAAGAGACTTCAGTTACAAATAGAAAAGTAATGACCTCCTGAAATCAAAGTAGTGCTGAAAAATTATCAGGATAAATCCCAGCTGAAAAAATTGAAAGCTGAAGAACATGGGGGAAAATATTAAACTTCTGTTTACTATATTTAAAGTAAAATTTACCCTAAATCTATACCTAAGTCACTGTTTCCAATTACATTTTACATTAAATTCATTTAAAGTAAATAAAATAAGATTTTCAAGTGGATTTTGCAAGCTACTAATGCCAGTTATTACAGTTACAAACAGCAACAGTAATAAATACTAGAAAACATAACTGAAAATAATTACATTTCCAGAGTCCCATAGTCTAACATTATTAATTAATGTCAAATTTAATCTCAAAATGAACTGACCTTTACATAAAAGGAAAGCTCTATTAACTCAGTTGTATATGAAATTGAAGTTGTTTTTCCAAATCTTATAATAAAATGCACTGAGTCAGCCTTGTATATGTATGCAATCTTTTCAAAACCATTCATTCATTCATTCATCCAACCATCCATCCATCCATCCATCCATCCACAAATGCTTATGTAACCACCAAACCAGCTCAAAATGGTCCTATCTTGTTTAGGGGGATACTGAGTTGCTCTGCAGAAACAAAAGACAAAAATCTCAAATCATGCAGCCAAAGCATGTGCAGAGGAGAGAACTTTGACTTCCCGTTGCACCCAGAACTAAAGTCTCCCCTTACTATCCCCACAACATACGCACCAAACCTAAGGACCAGGATATAACCAGAACTTGAACACCTGAACCCTTTCAGAAGCAGAGGGTCCTTTCTCCAGGAAGGTCTTGTACTGACACCCCTTACCATAAATGGCCAAGATCCCAGGTCCTCCAATTAAAACTTGCCCCATCAGTGCTTCCACATACCTGTTCCCCTAACCTCTAACAACCCACCAGAATCCTGAATCAGAGAATTTGGGCTTTTGCACACTAGCTTGCCAGTTCTCCTGGGTGGCGACATTTATAAGAAAATAGTCAATCTTTCTCCATCATAATTCTTGGTGTTTAATGTTTGACTCTGCTAGTGCCAGGTGGACAAACACTTATTGATTGCTCTTTGCTACTGACACTAAGTGCTGGGATACAGGGTAAACAAAAGCAGCTGTGATCCAGCTCCTCATAGAATTTATAGCCTAGAGTTAAAAACAGATATTAATCAGATATTCTTAATATTATTTATCATAACACATGGATAAAAATCTATAACTATAAGTGCTATACAGGAAAGGTGGCCAGTGCTATAAGGGGATGGATGGAATCTGGGGTTTGGGGAAGGCTTCCTGAGGAAGTGCCATTTGAGTAGGAATGTACGCACAAGTAAGCATTAACTAGGTGAGAAAGATGCGGGAGGAAGAGAATCCTCAGCAGACAGGGCAGCAAACACAAAGAAAGGAAAAAAGGGAATACCAAGGAGAATGTGAGGAGCAGAGTGCGAGCAGGAGGCAATTGAAGAGGCCAGAACATGCAAGCTTGGTAGACTAGGTTAAGGATTTTGGTCATTATTCTGAAGACAACTGGACAGTCATTGAAAGGTTTTAAGTAGAAGAATGACATGCTCAAAGTTGGGTTTTAAAAACAGCATTCTGCCTGTGGTCTGGAGAAGGGCTGATGTTAGTGTATGGAGACCATTTAGAAGGAGAGTGCAATAGTCTAGGTGATTGGTAATGGTAATTTGGGCAAGGAAGGTAAAAGAACAGTGGATATAGAGATAAGTAGATGTAAGAGCAAGATATTAGGAGATACAATGAGCAAGTCATGGCAATGCATCAGTCATGGTAGTAGAGAAAAATAAAAGCTCATTAACAGTAAGTACCATGTGCTGTAATAAAGAGCAATGAAAGAGAAGGAGACTTATGGAGAAAGATCATGAGTTTGTTCCAGATATCTTGGATCTGAGATGTCTAAAAGACATTGAGAAAAGTGTGACCTATACAGAATTTAAGACATAAATTCATAAGGCATTAGCCTGGGGTTTGTTGGAAAAAGGCAACAATAGGATCTCACTTCAAAAAATTAAAACTGGATTTAAAGTATAAAAAAGTTTATGAATGCAGTAAAGCTTTTACACAAAAATACATATTAACGATAAGTGCATAGATCAGGGCTCCTTGTGGTAAAGGAAAACTATGTATGTGAGAATATGAAGGGCACATTTTTTCATTTCTGAATAAGCATTCTCAGTATGCAATAGGATAGCAATGCCTTTTGCCATCAAAAAATTTAAAAAATAAATAAATAAAAAGTAGAGCACAGTTAAGGAAAGACAAATGTCATATTCATATAAAGTAAAATAACGGCAGACATATTTGGCTTGTTCTCCAATAAGGAAGTAATTCAATAACACCCATGGATATTAGATTTTCTGCTGTAAGCTATCCTTGAATAAGTAAACTTAATTTTACATTTAGTTCAAGTATTTTATACTTGACTTATGATGAGTTATATCCCAATAAACTCATTGTAAGTTGAAAATATCATAAGTTGAAAATGCAGTAAGTATACCTAACCTACCAAACATCATACCTTAAACATGCTCAGAACACTTACATTAGCCTACAGCTGGGCAATATCATCTCACTGCTGCTGCCCAGCATCATGAGAGAGTATCATACCACATATTGCTTGCCTGGGAGAAGATCAAAAGTACTGTTTCTACTGAATACGTATTGCTTTTGCACCACTGTAAAGTCAAAAAAATCATAAATTGAACCATCATAAGTCGGGGACCATCTATACTGACATTGATTAAAGATCAAATTGGTCATATAAAAAAATATTACTCTAAGATTCTTAACAGAATCTGGTTATTCAGATGCAACAGCTCTCATTTTTCTTGCATTGGTTATCTCTAGTTCTCACGGCCTGGTTGCACTAAAACAATTGTTGGGCATCATTGTGGGTGAGTGTTCTACAGAGAAAAGCCTAAAAGATTAGACAGGAGGGACAGGATTCTTGTTACCACTCTGATTCAATTTCCAGTTATAGATTCCAATCATAGGGAAGGCAGTAAACCTTTCAAAGCCACTTACATCAAATATTATCCACTAAATGAAAATGTAATAAGTTGGCAGACAATTCTTCCTCAGACTTGACAAAAAATTGTGGGCATTATTATTCCTTCCTATCAACCACCTGAGGCTCATAAAAACCTGAATATATATATATATATATATATATATATATTCATAAAACTTCATATAATATGAAACTGTTTGTGTCAAAGTCAATATAAACCTCTATGTGGCCAAATACAATTGACCTTTCTCTCTATTCATCTACTTGAACTTCTCTATACTTGGCTTCTGCAAGACACACTTGGCTCCTCCACTCATGCAGCATTATTCTCTCTTGGATTTCATAAGGCTCAACTTCTGCTTTTCTTACTACCTCCCAGGCTGTCTTCATTTGTTCCTCCTACTATACCACTCTTCAAAAAGCTAGAAATTCTTTACTGTGCACATTATCTTCCTACTTGACCACATCTGAGCATATGGCTTTACATTCCAAATGATAATTTCAAAAACATAAAAACAAATAAGCTTCTAATTTCTATCATTGTCCTTGACTTCTGCTGTAATTTCTGGACTTGGATATTCAACTGCCTGTTCAATAGCTCTGTTTGAATATCTTGTAGGTATTTTAAACACTCTATGGGTCTCAAATGGAATTTAATTTTCCTCTGCTGTTACATGTCTCACTTTGATTCCACCAGATCCATAATGACATCGACATCCACCCAGCTGCTTAATCCAGTCCATGGGGAGTATTCTTGATTCCTCCCCCTACTTGCCTCCCGACCAACGCTCATAGCCAATTTTTCACCTATTCCTTCAGGGCCCACTTCCAAAGCATGTCTAAAATCATCATCATCATCATCATCATCATCATCATCATCATCACCATCACCAGCTCTTGTCTAAATACTGGCTTTCTTTCCCTAGTCCTCTTTCTGTTTCAACTCGCACCTTTAGAATGCATTCTCTACAGTTACCAGCATGACCTTTAAAACTATAAATTGGCATATATTATTCCCACACTTGAAATGTTCTATGGTTTCCCAATTTCATTGGAATAAAATCCAAACTGCTTACTATGCTGCTTCAGTCCTTCCTAGCCTGGCCCCTCGTACTCCTCCAAGCTCACTCCTTTCTTCTCATTGTGCATTACCTACAGTAACTTCATGGTAGTACCTTGAAAATACCAAGTTCTGTCCTAATTAAAGGATATTGTCCTTGCAATTTCCTCTGCTTAGAATGCCTTTCATAGGGCAACTTCCTCCCTTTTTATCCTTCAGATGTCATCTCAAATAGTATCCCTTCAAAAACATTTTTATGGCTACATGCATAAATACACTTTCAAAAACAACCCAGTATTTTTTTTCCTTTATAGCATTTTTTGCATTGTTTCTGTGTTTATTAGCTCATTATCTTTCTCCTGTCTCCACTAGAATATACGTTCCCCGCATGCCTGAACCTTGAGGGTTCTATTCACTCTGATTTCTCAGTGTCTGGCACCTATGAGACTCCAGTAAATATTTGTTAAATGAATTTTAAAGTTCTACAAACATATCATTTTAATATTAGAAAGAAATTATAAAACCTAACAATCTGTATTCAACAAAATACAAATGGGTACATACTTTACCAAAATTCATTTCTACATCTTCTTTTAGAGATTATGTTGTCTTCTAATTATTTCAATTAAAACCAAATAAATAGGGAAATATTTCTTACATATTTTTAGCATTTAATAAACGTTTAACTTCATATAAAATTACCTAATGGTAACAGTCATCTTTCTAACACAAAATGCAGAAAGAGGAAAAATTATATTAATTTCCATTTGAGTAAATAAAAAACATTTCCCACATATAGGTATTTCCCTTGTTGATACCAACAGAATTATATAAAGATTTGCCTTTGAAGAATCTTAAAAGAATTTAAAAAGTCCTCTATTTGAATGGTGATGCACTAAGTAGGGAAAATCATATTATCTATTCTTCTCAAAGGATTATTTTAATAGTCAAAGTAATTTTAAATTTTAATATTTGAGTGTGTAACTATAGATATTTACTTTCAACATTCATGTGTGAATTTGAGTCTCTTCAAAAGTAAATACGTCATATTAAAGTAAACCAAAGGAGCTGGTGGGCTCTTAAGTCCCTTAGGGGCAGATTTTTATCCCATAAATCAAGGTCTGACATTACTCTACTAATACAGACCTATGCCAGTTAGTAAGCTGCTGTCTCAGGTCTAACACCACCCTTCTAGTCTTCTGCTCTATAATGCTAAAGCTGGGATTGTGAAGCTACATGTCTTCTTCATCAGCTGGCTTCCTGTTAGGTTGCACCAAGAGGGGCAGTAGAAGGAAACTGGCTGGCAGGAGCAGGGGAGAAAAGACCAGCTCCTTCCTTTTTCACTTTTCATTACTTTCAGTGTAGCCCCAGCCTCAGCTCTTTACAGCAGCAGCAGCAGCAGCAGCAGCAGCAGCAGCAGCAGCAGCAGCAGCGGCAGTTACCCTCAGCTTCTATTTTCTATTTTTTGGTGCTACCAGTATAAGTTTTGCTGTACCCTCAGATGTACAGATGTACCGGCTTGAGGAGAAGGGCTCTACAGAGACCTTTCTCCAGCCAATGAGGTATCAGCACCAGCTGGGGAGCATCCCTCCTCAGAAATCCAGGCTTAAGTTTTATGGGGTCTTTCTTCAAGCTCCTAGGACCTGGTAAATCCAACTTCTTTAATTTATTCCCCCATCCTTAGGATTTCTTTTAGCTCATGGTTCCCTTTTTGCTTTTGTAGCCCTCCAACAGCTGTATAATCAATTCCCTATGTTACATTTTTCACAATTTAAATAACTACTACAGATGCCCGCTTCCTGACTAGACCCTAGATGACTCGGAATGAGACAAGGAAGGTGGCCTGTGGTGAACTAAAAGGAAAAACGAACCAGAAAATATGCTGTGGAGGATAAAATGGAGTATCAGTATATTTTATGTATAAGTTAGAGTTTTTTTTTTTTTTTTTTTTTTTTTTTTTAATATCAGGCATCTCATAAGTTATATCAACAAAATGTAAACTTGAGGACAAAGGCTGGGTATTAGTGATAATTGTCATGATGCTAAGAACCATTACTTATTCTGTCACTACAATTTCATTGAATGCTTTGTGAGGTACATAAAATGTTTAATTTTCAATTCACACTATAACCGAATGCAATAGCTATTATTCCCATATTGCATGAGTGCACGCACGTGCATGCATGTGCGTGGGCACACACACACACACACTCAGACACACACAGTCTCTCTCTCTCTCTCTCTCTCTCTCTCTCTCACACACACACACACACACACACACACACACACACCTGTAAAGAGAAGATAAAAAGATAAGTTCACACAGTTAATTAATGACTAAGTGAAAATTTTAACTCATGTCTTTAGAACTCCAGTGCTTCATTCTCCATTAGACCAGACTGCTCTCACTTATTTGCCATTATATTTCTTGCCATAAACAAGATAGAATCTTGTGAAAAATGGATGCTTAGTAAATATTTGTTGAGTGGATGATTGAACAAATAAACACTTTTTTCTAAACTAAAATAACTTTATTTGGTAGCTGTATGATATTGGCATTAGTAAATAAACTGGATGACATTTCTGTTCCAAAGGTAACACAGGTTTGTGACTACAATTCAGTGATTGCACCACTCTAACAAATAAGAGGCCAAACTGCAGACTAGGACAATGATGAGAGGAGAAAGAAACTGAAATCGGCTTGGTAAATGGAATTTCCAATGGGGTGATAAATATAGGACGTTAATCTAACTCAGAGGATGGGACTACTAATGCTCAAGGTGACAGCCCAAGTTCTCCTTGCATGCTGGGTAATCAAAGTGTGTTGAACTGAAGGTGCGTTGCCCTAATGACTTCATAGATCTGTGATGTTAGTTGAGAAAATCTGCTTAATGTGTCTGATTTTTTCTTTTGATAAAGTTTCACTTGTGAACAAGAGGGTTTTGGCAGATCATCAAATGATCATTCACACCCAGATAAGCAGCTTTTATCTTTGAAGGGTATTCCTAACCAGTATTCAGCCCAAAATAATAAATGCAATTAAAATCCTAAAGAACAAGAATAACTTGGCACTAACACTGGAGTGAAGGGTACATTTCATGGCTGATTAAAAGAGAGAAATGTGTGTGGGGGAAAATAACATGTTCCGTGTTAAAATATTTGGTTGTATACACAAATAATACAGACTATTTAGTGCTAATTTAATATTCTCATGGATTGTATGCAGAGAGAAACAGTGACTACCATTCCAAAATAAAATATTTCCTAAATTAAAACGCAAATTATATGATACATGATGTAACACAAGCTTTATGATGCATCTTTCATGAAAAAAAAAACCCTCAAGTGTTATAAGATATAAATATTATTTTTAAACATTATATAATTATAGGATACAGAAATATTCTTAATGTTGTGTAAGAAAGGTTTTCCCCCTCCTTTGAGAATATCAAAATATTTTGCAAAAATTGTAATGATATCGACAGAATACTATAAATTGATTACCATTAAGATTTCAAAATTAGAGAATATTCTAATGTGAAATGTTTACCAAGCAAAAAATATATAAATGCATGTATATATAAACAAGATATGAATTCACTCATATTTACACTACACTATTTAATGTTCTTTGAAAGAATTTGATTATTATAACATATTATATACTGAATTTATGGATCCTAAGAAGGTTTGGTGGAATCTGAGGGATTGGAAGAAACAGAGATGAGATTCAAAAGTGTTTGATTCATGTCTCAGTTCACCACTTGAGAATATTTCAAATTTTATAGTCATTTTTCAACTTCTTCCTATTCTGCATTAAGAAACGAAGGCAGAGAGACATTACATATCTAAATAAGACCACAGCAAAAGAACAAGAGGCAACCAGGTCTTCTGATACCAGTAGCTGTGTTTTTATGCCCCTATTTGGTTCCAGATCTTAGTTTTCTCAACTGGAAAATTGGAATAATAACTTGTCCGTAAAACTCACATCTTTTGTAAGGATCCAAAGATGATGTACTCACTTCCCAAACCATGAAGTATTATATAGACATAGGGATTGCTGTATCATAGACACAATGCATTTCTTTAGTTTGGAATTCACACACAGGCTCAAATTTTAAGTTCAAATATGTGCATGCATAATCTAATGTACTATATTTAAACAGAAATGGGTTCTCATTTATTCAACTGACTTATTTGTACAATGTAGGAATAATTAATCTTTATCATATTTTGGACCAAAAAAATGCGCATAAGCCATATTTGAAATTTCACAAAGCTTTTTTCAAAAGAGAAAATACTGTCTACAGCTGACACTGTTGATACCTTGCCTCATAGTCTTTTGGATCAGCTGACAATTTCCCAAACTTTGGTCTCTTTCTTCTCTGCCTTTTTCTGGCACCCTCAGAGCTTGCACAGAGTTGCAATCTGGAAGTCAATGAAGGAAAAGCACAGAGGAAATTTAACACTCCCAGGTGCAGTTCTCGACCAGTGTGTGTAGGGGGGAAAGGGGGCGGGTGGTGGGGAGAACATTATTTTGAGTGTCTATGATCTAAACTTCACTTGCAAATTCATTATGAAAACTGAATTGTTTCTGCAAAACTCCAAGGGCAATTAGCTAATAGTAGCTGCTTTAAGTTTAGGTCTTCAGGGTCTACTTTTAATTATCGAAGAAAGGTGAAGTGATATATAACCAGCAAATATATAAAAACATATAACACTGACCATTACAATTATGTCTGGACTACACTATTCACAGGAATTCAATTAATGTTTTAAGTGCTACAACGCAACATGTCTCTGCCACAATGAAAGTCATTTGTCTAGTCCTACTGCATGAGATGGTATTCCTTTTCAAAAAAGAACAACTTCGATTGTAACTCATAAAGCCAGTTTGGTTATAACTCTTTTTATGGGAGTACCTCTGAAATATTGCACATGCTCCTTAGCAACTCCTTCCAACTTATACTACCTATGCAGAAAACACACTGCCTGTACTCTGCCCTGGGCCTTAGAATGGCCTTTGGCCCAAAGCTAGTACAACTTGACAAGGGCAGAGAAATGTTTATTTTTTATAAATTAAATAATCACAATATTTATTGAGCACAGTAACAGCTATGGCATATTTCAGTCTAGAAAACCAGTAAAATAATTTTAAGTGCAGTTTTTATTTATAAACAAATAAGTGCATATTTAAAATATGCACTTAAAAAGAAAAAAGTTGCCTATTGAAATAAATAAGAAAATGCTGGCTTTTTAAATTTACATATTTGATATGTTGTTTAGGTTCACTTAAATACATGTATAACTGTATAAAAGCACCATTAGCATCTTTAGTTATCATTTGAATATTCTATTTTCTTCTAATAAAAAATGCAATCTAAATTTCATTTTTAAATGGTTTTATTTCAAAACCATATTTTTTCCTCTTTCAATTTTGAGCACCTTAATTTTTATTTCACACCATCATATTTACACAATGTCAGTAAGGCAAAAACAGTTATATTCCTAATGAAAATGAGGTTGGATGGTTTATAAATTTACATTAGAATTTGCAGTGCCTGATTAATCTGCACAACAAAGAGATATACTTTCAGAGGTTATGTTTTTGGTCTTTATGGGGGGCTGTTTTGGATTCAGGGAGAGGCTGCAAAATCATATGATTTCTTTAGTTTTATCCCTCAGAACACTTATATTTAACTAATGAAACCAGAGATGCCTTTACTGCCATTTAGTTTAGGCATAACATATACAGATGACAAAGTTTAATCTCATTTAATTTTTTCTTTTTCTTTTTTTCTGAGTAAATATAGAATTTAAAGCCAATAAGCTTTTGAAGCAAGTCTCAATTTTTAATGGATAAATTGAAATACTTTGTATGAATTTTAAAACAGCATCCTTAATAAAAAGAAAAATATATATAGCAAGCATATCATTAAAAATAACACTGATCCGAGTTATACAGAAAAGTATAAAAAAGATGATGAAAATGACCCAATATCTCACCATTCAGATAAACTGTTATATATATATATATATATACATATATATGTATATATATGTATATATATATATATATGTATGTATATGTATGTATGTGTGTGTGTGTGTGTATATATATATATATATATATATATATATATAAAAAATCAGACCGTATTGAAAAGTAATCAGATTTCTCTCTTTCCTAACAGTCCTTCTTTATAAAGAAACCACTAGTCAAAATTATTTCAACTAGCACTTATCCTCAGGTATTTCAGCAAGTCACCTAATGTGTCTATTCATCCATACATCCCTCGATCTACCCATCCTTTAAAAAGAGAGATCATGTTATAAGTGTTATGCAACTTAATCCATTCTTGCATGCTTAACATATTTTCCACACCAGTACAAATTTCCCTTATTTTTTATAGTTTGCATAGTATTTCAATATTTAGAAAACATGTGTTTTTTTTGATTTTTGGATTTGACTGTTAGAGAATGGACTAGATTAAATTTAATTAAAAGCCCTTTTGGGGAAATATTTTTATTGAGTGGGAAAGCCAAGATATAGTAAAGAGATCTTGTAAACTTGCTCTGGTGCTCTCCATCAACTGCCTGCAGTCATGTAGTCCATGAACACCATAGAATAGACTCTGCAACATTTCTCTAAAAAATGTTATTTAGGGAAAATATTATCTGAAAAAGACCAGCCCCTAAATCCTCTCAAAGAACAGTAAAGAATAAGTTTGCCCTCCCATAAACCATTCTTCTAGAAAAGAATAGGAAGACCTCATGCGGCTGTCTAGACAGGAAAACATGGCCTCCCTGGCATGATAAGGAAAATGGATCATGGTGTTATGTCTATAGCACACACTCCACAGACAGCATCAGTTACTACTTAAATCTCCTGGATACTTACAAAGATAAGCATAACAGGGATTTTGTTTCACGTGAGATCATGGAACAGATGATAGGGGCCAAAGCTCCTTGGTAAACCTTATCCTGCTTGTTCTATCTACCACCTTAGCTTTGACTTCATATTACATCTCTTCAAGTGAACTCACTGTCAACTTTGAACTTTCCCCAGACAGGGAAAAATGGCTACATGCTCCTTAACAATGACAGGTGTTCTTTTTTATGAACTTTGAGGATAATTTAGAATTTAGTACTAACATTTACTTTTATTTTTTACTCTTTACAATATATTCAATAACTTGTATTTATAAAGGCTTTCAAAAATGATCATTGAAAATGTAAAAGTTAATTAAGAAGATTGATGAAGATGCTTCAAATTAATTAAAACTTAAGAAGTAACCAACTCTTTAATAGACATTTAATATGAAATCTAATAGTTTATCTCATTTAGATTATATTAGATAAGACAGTTCGAATATGGAGATCAATAAACATCTGGTAGCTATGATTCCTATTATGTATGTAGTTTATGGCTGGGGAAGTTATTAAAGCTAAATGATCCATGTATGACTTAAGTTTGCAACCTTTGCTTCCTTAGAATTTGCCTGTCATCAACTGAATTCTTGGTGATGGCTGTCCTGTGAGTCTGACAAGTACATTACTTTTCCTATTTTAGCTGTTGCATTGACCTCATTGCCTCTTTTTTAATGTATACAGTAGTCACCCCTTAACTGCAGAGGATACACTCCAAGACCCTCAGTAGATGCCTGAAACTGCAGATGCCTGAAACTGCAAACCCTATATACTATGTTTTTTCCTATACATAGATATCTACGATAAAGTTTAGTTTATAAATTAGGCACTGCAAGAAATTAATAACAATAATAGAATATGTATAATAATACATTGTAATAAAAATTATGTTAATGTGGTTTCTCTCTCTCAAAATATCTCATAACTGACCTGATAACTAAGATGACTACTGAGTGACTAATGAGCAGGTAGTTTATATAGCATGGATACACTGGACAAAAGGATAACGTACATCCTGAAAGCACAAAGCAAGACAGCACAAGATTTCACCACACTACTCTGAATGGCAAACAATTTAAAATTTATGAACTGTTTATTTCTGGAATTTTCCACTTAATATTTTTGGACCATGGTTGACTGTGAGTAACTGAAACCACGAATAACGGGGACCATTTCAAGGCAGGTGATCATTTCAACAAAAAGAGGTAAGCACTCCTCTCTAACAAATGCTATGGATTCTGGTACACTGAGCCTACTGCAACCCTAGGCTCTACTGTAGTTTTTGTCTTTAAAAGCATAAAGTTCAACCCTGGGCTTCTTGATCCCAATTTCCACCCTTCCCTCTTCTAATAATGAATCTCTAAGAGTTTAAAAGTGGATTTATCTCATCTTCTTTTGAAAGCTGAGAATGAACAAAGAGACAACTTTGGCCAATAAGAAGAGAAAAATGATACTTGCTTTCTTCTAGGCCAACCTTTCCCCAAAGAGAAGAAATAGTCAAGGCTATTAAGAGATGAGGATTTAAATCGTGTTAATAAAGGATTTGCACTGTCATGCCTTAGAGTCTAGCACAAACATCCAGTCAGCATTCCGAATGCTGGAAAATGCAAGCTATCTCAAAAAGAAATTTCAGTACTTCAGAAAATATCAAGCCTCTTTGTGCATTCTCTCTCTCTCTCCCCCTCTCTCCCCGCTCCCTCTCCCTCTCCACCTCCCCTCCCTCCCTCACTCTTGCTCTTGTGCTTGCTCGCTCTCTTTTCTTTCTCTAATTCTCTGAGTGAAGCAAACAGTACCAAAAAGGGAACTGGGAATTTGCACAGATGGTTTATGCACTTAAAGCATACTGTCACTACCTTTCTGCAGTCCAATCTACATAAGCATCTAAATAGAAGCAATATTGTGTGTGCGTGTATCACTGCCTACCTAATATCCATTTTCCTCCTCTTTCTTAAGAAAGAAAACCTGAGCGAGGAGCATAGATACTTAAATGCATTTCCTACTCTCCCTTTCAGATGGAGATGGCCAATGAGATGTAAAAGAAAGTAATTGGGTAGGGGTTCCAGGAAAGCTCTTCAAAGGATGCTGATCAACTGAGAAAGAATTGTTTTTGATCTTCTTCTTCCTTGCTAAGACACAGAGGTGATTGATGGAACTTCAGCTAGTCATCTAGGACCACAGACAACACTGAAGATAAAAAACAGACATTAACAGAGAATGATGATAAAAGGAGCCTAAGTTCCTAATGATTGTGGCTCTCCCATTCCACCTGCCTCCTTCTCAGCTTCTTTTGCCTGAGATTTTTTTTTTCAATCAAAAATCAAAAATCAAAAAAAAAAAAAACCAAAAAAAAACACACACACACACACAACAAGAACAAAAAAGCCAAAATAACCCTGCATTTACTTTAAGTCATAGTAATTTGAGGTTTCTGTTACGACAGCCTGTAGATACAGTATGCACATAAGTATCACGTTTGGGGTAGGCATGTGAGATGAGACCAATTTAAAGAGGGTGGCCTGTAATGCTGGCCCAAAGTCATCTACCTTGACTCCAAGTCCCAGGAGGGCATTGTCCCTCTCCCCTTCCCTTGAGCTATGACTTCATTTGAAGTCATTTAAACACTGTGGGAGCATTTATTCTTGTTCATAGCTCATTAAAGGCTATTTTCCCTGCTCATATAAATAAGATTTAACTTACAGAAGCATGCAAAAGGTCTAAATATGTGTATGGCAGAGGTGGGGGATCTGATGGGGCATGGGGTAGGGGAGACAGTAGATGTGTCAAGTGAAGCCAAGTGATTTTCCCAGCCCAGGCCCTTAACTCCTGGACCAGTGGCCAGTGTCTTCTCAAATTCCTAAAATGATCTCTCAGGATTAGTGTATGTGTGTGTGGTGTGTATGCATGTGTATGTAAGAGAGAGAGAAACAATTTGTTTCTTTTAGTGTGCTGCCACACAAAAGTTAACTGAAAATTGTAAAAGGTAACTAAATAGGCACTGTATTTTTTTTAGGAGAAAATGCTTTTTTTACAGAAAGTTACTGTCATTCCATTGAGTTTTCTTTCTTTTCAGGAAAGTATGTTACAGAGCATCACTGCCTCCAGGCCCTGTTTTCTCATTTGTAATGATATACTATATGTAAAGTTATATTACCAGCACTTGCAATTTCCCAATTGCTTAATGCCTGATGTCACAAAATTATAACTAAGGGAGGCTGTTACATCTACTGCTCCAAGGCACAGAGAGTATTATTTCAGCAACAATGAAAGCATATAATAAAAGACTTTAATTTTAATGACAGCTTGAGTGCAAGCTGTTAGAAAAATTGAGTGTATGTTTTTCCTATCCAGGTAACCAAATGAGGTGGCCCCAGAAAACAGCATCATTTCCCAACCTACTTTGGATTTAAATTATTCAGTTTAATTCAACAAGCATTTATCGAATACCCATTACACGTGAAGCATGGCAGTGGGTGCCACAGTAATTGAACAGCAACACCTGCCCTTCAGGAGTTCACAATCTAGGAAAAAAGAGATGCCTATTGAATAACTTTAATACAAGGCAGATTGTGAGGCTACCATGAAGTGCCACAAACTACAAGAGAGGGCTGTGTAAAGCATCTTGGAAAATGGGGGCTTCCGAGAAAGATGCCAATAGGAATATAATATATACATTCCAAAGAGACCCAACTTCCAACCTAAACAAAGGTGAGAACTCTTGGGAGGAGTGGTTAAGGGATGATACATGATTAGATATTTTATAACTAGAACACAGTAAAAACAGCAAAGAAAGGAGAGGCTATGGAGCTAGCAGGGAGGCATCACCAGTAGAAATGAGTGATTATATGTAGGAATTAGGAAGGAACGCCTAGCCTATAGGAAGCTATTGCAATGTCTGTGTTTTCTCTTCATTAGCCTGTACCATTGAGGGCCCCACTCATCCCCTTGCCCCGACATTTCAGTGCCCACAGACTTGAGGGCCAGTACCTGTATCATATGTTTGTATGTATTTATTTTGCCTAAGGGCCTTCTTTGGCTTCTAGAGCCTGCTTTGCACTGGCACATGGGAGACAGGAAGTACTGAGGAGGTGACATCCATAGAGAGCCATTCCTAAGAGATGACTGACAGGAATTGGTTCATTAATAGCCAAGCTCCTTTGCCCTGGAGCGGGTAAGAATGAGGTGCATATCCTACATGGGCTACCAGAGTTTCCCAGCTGGATTAAGCTCCAGTTGCTTGAAAACACACCAGTATTAGCTTCTTTCTCTTCCCTGTCTCATCTTCCTACTGCCCTACCTTAAGTTCCCTTGACAGTATACTACCTGCCCTCAAATCCTCGAAGTCTCAGGGCCTGCTTCTGGGGAAACCCAACTTGAAGACAACCAATATAGGTGATGCCAATTTGGTGGTGAGCCTCACTGAAATACTATTATCACCAGGAATCTTTAAGGCTTTCCTTTAAAACTGTAGTGTAAGTAGAGAAATAAGCAGAACCGTGAGGAGTGTAAGTTATACTGAGTGGAGATGGCAAATAGAACAAGAGATGTTTACAACCAGTTTTTAGAGCAAAAGCATTATTTAGTCACGTGACTCCACAGTAGTTTCTTGAAGTGAAAAACATCATAGTAGTCCTGAGAGAAAGGCAACAATTGAACAGGTTTCTACTCCAGTAAACACAATTACTTTCTTGCTTGTTTTTGTGGGCTATTGCTACTTAGGTGGTATTCACACAGATCATTAAGATTTAGAAAGAGGCCTCAGAAAGCTAACAATGTAAGAATATGATCCCTCAAATTTTTACACACTGTAATGGACAAACATGTGTAGAAAAGTAGTAGTGTTGAGAATAATTAATATACTGAAATGAGTGCTTTAGGGTCAAGAAGGAAACATTTAAGCAAAGCTTCCTCTGAGAAGCCTTCCTTGGCTACCCTGGCTCTTAGCAATTTTCTTGGCTTCTGAGATGTAAAAGCATTCAGAATCTCAATGGTCCATTTCACCCTTAGCCCTCCTACAGAGTATGCACTGCTGTGTCCTGTCTTTTAAGCTAGACTACAATTCTCCCTGAATATAAGTCTTATGTGCACACAGTGACCCATACTCCTCATACTCTGGCATGTTGGTTTTCCAGAAGAGCAGACTCTGGGGTGGAGACTGGAGTATAGGAAATTGATTAGGAAGTGTTCTAGGGATTAACAACAATAAAATTTGTCTTTATTTTCTAGCAAGATGGTTAAAGCCCTAGGGAGCAAACCTCTGTATTTCATTCTTTGATTCACAGTATTTTTAACATAAAAATTAACATAATAATTGTTGAATTATTATTCACTGATGATTGTAATTTTACTGGAAGCGATACTAAGAAGTAAAATTAATCTACTACAACACATTCCTAAACAGAGTTTTTTTCTTTTTTAAGACATAATAAGCTTCCTATGAGACATTCTTTTAGGACTTAGGATGAGGAAATATACTGCTGTCCCTGTTAGACATTATCTTCTATGAAAACAAAAGTGTTAACTTAGTCTGCCTTTTTGGTTTGGCTGCCAAAAGCCTCAGCATATTAGTTCTTATTCATACATTTTCATCCTGACATTTTTTATCATTATGTATATGTGCCATTATTTTATTCCACATGCATTTATGTGTGTTGAACAAAGCAGTGTATAAATAAATACATTAGTATTTCAAAATTGTAAAACTCCTCTGGTGTCCCCAAAAAGACATAACTGAAGTTCCACTTTATTTTCTAAGGCTTTCTCTGAGAATTTCCAAACACTTCATATACAGATTTTTTGCTACATTGTGTTACATGGTTTTGCTGTCTGTAGCACACTAGAAGGAGGACAGGCAACTGAGGAAAGAACTTAGAGGATTCAAACATGAGAAAAAATAAAATCAAGAGAGGAGAGCTGAAAACAAATAAAAGCAGACCAAGAGATATTCTGCTGCATAGTAAAATTATGAATTTTTCAAGTGATGCCTTGGGGTCATCTATATAGATATATAAGAATGCCTATAGAATATTTTAGAAAGATTCCCATTAAAAATTAGCTTTTCAAAGTTTTGATACTTGAATCAGTAAAATTCAGTGGTTTTTTAAATAAGGATTTTGCAGATTCTGTGAAAAATACCCACTGCTATCATCTGAATACATTTTGACTGATTAATACTGCCCTCATGCTTCTTTGTATAATTATGGTTGTTTTACACTGTTAATTCACTGGTGATTATATTGTAAATCAAAGTTTGTTTTTTTAATTTCTCCCCTTTTTTCCCTATAGATAAAGTGGCCAATGTGAATATGCAACAAAGAAGAAAGGTCACCCTTTTCAAAAGCAGAGTAATGTGCTCTCATTCTTAAGAGCAACTTGATGTCAGAAGGTCCTGATCATGAATCCTATTTTGACCATTTTCTTGTTTATGACATTGAGACAATGACTCAACCTCTCTGAGCCTCAGTTTCTTCTTCTGTAAAATTGGACAACAATACCTATCTTGCAGGATTAAGGTGAGGACTGTAGTTGACAATCTAACTGTTTAACAGGACCTGGCCCACAGCAAATAATCAATCTGCTTTGGCAATTGTGTTTATTGTATTTGTTAAAATGTTAAAAATGAATCTAAATACAGGACATAATGATCTAATAAATATCGACTGGTGATCATCTATGATATTATGAACGTTTAGAATAAAAGGTCTAGAGTAAATAAAAATAAGGATATCAAAAATATAGAGAATATAAAGATTTATAAATTATTTATTTTATTAAATAAAATTATTTGCTATTATTTGTCCACCTATTAAACATTCTATTTGTTAAGGAAAATTTGGTGAATAGAGTTTTATTTTTACCAGACTGCTTAATAATATAAACCTATAACGAATAAGAAAACTGGGTTATATTGTATGATACAATGTTAAGTTCCAAGTTAAATTCTATTTTGAATAACAGAGCTGTAAGGCCTTTGAGAACTGCTGTATGAATGCCTTGTGCTGTCAGCCTGTTGTGACTGATAGGTTAGAAGGGGACATAGAGATAATGACAAAATCCAAAGACTCCTTTATAGTACAAATCAGAAAATGCAAATGTGATCTTGTCACATGACTGTGTACTCACACGAAAGCCAATACAACTTTGCAATTACCTTTGAAAGATGTAAGGTATGATGTGTCTATGAAGAGAGAAAAAAATATAAATTTTTACACAAAGAGAAACCATGAGTATTGAGAATGGGAAATTATATAACCACAATCCTGATTTAGAAGAGGAATAAACTGCCATGAACATGCTGTGAACAGCAGATTGTTTTTATGTACACTCTGAGCTTAGAATGAAGACATCTGATGATGACTTTTGGTAGAACAAGACTGACAATTTTTTTCCTACCCATAATCTTGTCAATGTTGACTCATGTATTTCTAGTCAATGCTGGAAATGGAGTCTGTTCTGAGTGATTTAATCAACTAGATTTATTTTGCTTAATTTGACTCATCTGTAAGATTATAAGAACAAAATTTTTTAAAAAATTAAATGACATGTTGTAATGAAAAGAGGACTGTTCTGTGAATTGAGATATTTTTATTCTAGCCCTAACTCTTCCCTCACATGGCATTCTTGGAATTGACCTTTCTGAGCTTCAATCATTAAATGAGGTACTTGCATTGCATAATCATGAAAGTATGTTTTATCATATAAGTCTGTCATTCAAGTAACCATTCTAGATATTGCAAGGAATTAGAACACTTTCCTTGTCTAGGCCACCAGTTCACATACGTGTTAAGCTCAAGCTTCATAATAAATAAAGCTCTCTAAGTGAGACAGCCAGGAAAATATACCCCCAAGTCACTTTGGCTGTGTTATAAGAAGCAACATAATTTAATGGCTCTCATGTGATTCCAACCAGGCCAGAAAGACCTGTCTGCACTAATATTACTCCCCTAAACTACCATAAATTCCACACTTTGCCACACTGTCTGAATGCTTCCTGAATTTATTTTGGAAATGGGATGGCTAGGTTGTCTTAGTGAAGAGCTATGGACAGGTTAAAGACCCCTTATACAGATAAGGACACTAGATGGGAGGGGAAAGAGTTAGATATTAAAACATAAGAGGACAGAGATTGATAGAGACAGGGAAGTAGGAGGGCAACAAAGACAGTTGTCTAGGCTTGGCTGTCCTTGTTAAGATAGCAGAAGGTGGTATTCAGCTACTTCCACCAGAGTGAAATGATAGAGATTTAAAAAGCATTTGTAAAGTCTACCAGAGAATTTTTTAAATAGTTTCCCTGCTGTTTACTGCTAAAACGTACAACTACTTCCTTTTTATGTGTCTCTGGCAACACACAGCAGTAAAGAATTAAAACGTGGATTTGCAAGTAGTCCTGTTATTTGCAAACTTTGGGAATTTGGACAAGTTACTCAGCATCTCTGCAACTGATCTATGAGGGAAAAAGGACGGTGGAGAAAACACAACTGGCAAGGTTTGAAGATTAAAGAGGGAAAGAAGTGTGTAAGACCTCAAGCTCAGTAGAAGCTCAGTCCATTATTGAAACTTTTACTTGTTCCTGCTGTCTTTCAGTTTTTAGCATAACTTTCCCCAAACTACAGAGGCTTTTGAATGGTTTCAATTAACACAAGATATCATGTTTATAATCCATTTTTCTCCTCATTGCTAAAACTGGAGGCCACCTGATAAGTCCAAACTTGGTATAGGGGGATGTCAGTGTGAAAACTCACACATTCCTTACACTAGCTGTCAGACACTTCTACAATTTCAAACAAGTTTCTCTTCTTAACCTTTTATGTTTAAACAGCATATTACTAAATTTCATGCCCGGATCTACTAGTTACCTAATAAGTAAGTTTTTCTTTTTTGTTCTCTGGCGCCACTCTAGACCATATTGGTGTTATCTAATATGCCTCTTCTAACTTGTGTGGTCTATATGAATTGGGCTGCTTTCAAACTCGTTTCAGTTTCCAAGAAAACATTAGAAAAAGAAATCCACAGCTGTTAAGAACTGCCATCAAAATATTATCAAGCCCTAAAACAGAAGCAGAAACGCATGGTTCTGATAGCTAGCTCTCCAGCCTCTTACACAAATCTGAGGGAGGCCCTACTCTCAGCCACCTATATGGGATCTAGTGCCCACAAGGACAGCTCTTAATACAGCTGCATTCTGCTCAGCTGGATGCTTTACAAGTAATCGCAAAGCAGGGAGAATAATTCTTAAAAAGCAATAATGATACAGAACAACCTAGTGCACTGCTGATGGGAATGTAAATTGATACATGCTCTTGAGAAAGATACTAAACATATGTGTATGCCATGGCCTAGCAATCTCAAACTTAGGTAAATATCCAGCAGGAATGTATCTATTTGTACACTGAAAGGCACGCACAAGAATATAGAACCTCTTTTTGTTTTTTTAAATAGTTTCCTTGCTGTTTACTGTTAAAATGTACTAACTCCTTTTTATGTGTCTCTGGCAACATGAGGCAGTAAAGAATTAAAATGTGGATCTGAGAGTGGCTCTGTTATTTGCAAACTTTGGGAACTTGGACAAGTTACTTAGCATCTCTGGGACTGATCTATAAAAAAAAGAATGGTGAAAATACACAACTGGCAGGGTTTGAGGATTAGTGTGGAAAAGAAGTGTGTTCCCTAAACTGGAAACTACCCAAATGTGTATCAAAAGAAAAAGAAAAAATTGTGGTATATTCACACAATAGAATATTAAACAGCATTTTTAAAAAAGCACTGCTACATCCAAATTATGAATGAAACTCACAGACTTAATATCGGCTGAAAGAACTGAGATAAAGGCACGTACAAATTATATGGCTCTAATATCATATATTTCAAAAACAGGCAAAACTAATCTATTGGAGCTAAGGATACACTCCCTTGAGGGATGGTATAGGGACTGAGGAAATGTTCTGTTTCTTGATTGGGTACTGGTTACAAAACTGTTCATCAAGCCCTATGCCTGATGTGTGTGTGTGTGTGTGTGTGTGTGTGTGTGTGTATAATACTCAATAAAAAGTTTTAAAAAGTTGTAAATGGTTATAAAAATGTATGCTTGTCTCTAAAAAGATCTAGGAAAAAGCAAGAAAAAATGTCCAAGTGGTAGGGAGAAATCTAATTGGTTCATCAAGTCAGCAAGATCACAAGTTCAAGCAGAGATTCTTTTGTAGACTGAGTATTTGTGCCCATTATCCTTCATCAAGTTCATATGTTGAAACCTAATTCCCAACGTTTTGGTATTTGGAGATGGGGCCCTTGGAAAGTGATTAGATCATGAAGGTGGAATCCACAGAAATGAGGTAAATGTTCTTATTAAAAGAGACCCCAGAGAATACCCTTGTCCTTTCTATCATACGAGGACACAGTGAAAAGGTAGCTGTCTATGAACTTGGAAGTGGGCCCTTGTCAGACATCAAATATGTTGACGCCTTGATCTTGTACTTCCAAGACTACACATCTGTGAGAAATTTCTGTAGTTTTCACCCAGTCTGTGGCATTTTTCTTATAATATCTCAAATTAACTAAGACAGACTCCAGTGACAAATCTGACACAGTTCGTTTAGGAACCACTAACATATATGGCTACAATGACATTACTATTACTACTATTACTACTACTAATAGTACTGGCACTACTTCTACTACAACTTTTATGTCTGTATAGGCGAGGCACTGTATTGAGGCTTCTTCATAAACATGATCTCATTTATCCTTATTTACACCCTATGAGAAACACTGTAATTTCCATTTCAGAGGTGTGGAAACTCACCTCAAACAGGTTAAGCTACTCATCTCAAGTTGTTGGAAGACCCAAGATGTGGATGATCACTTACACTGGTGATCTGTGATACCCTTGAGTCTAGACTGTGGGCTTCCGTGAGCCTACACTTTGGCTCCAGGAAAAACCCTCCTCACTGCTGTGTGAGATGACAATGGGTTATTCCTCTGGCATTCACTTTCCCTCTGTGGTCAGGTTTGTTCAGCCTTGTTCTTCAGTCAGTCTGTGAAGTACTGACTGTTTAGCAGCATGGCCACATCCGGCTCTACTGTTGCCCACACACATGTGGTTCAGTTCCACCAAGTTCAACGTCAAGGCTGCCAGGCTGGATGGAGGCCAGAGACTCATTGTGACTACAATTTGCCTATAGGAATTATCAATGTGATTGACTACAGAAGTAATCCAATCCCCTGCTTGCTTTTAGAATTTACAAAGGTTGATATGAGGGTATGTGTTTTCTGAATTCCCAGAGAAGTCCAATTTTTTTTTCCTTGTAGACCTATGCAAAATTATTTGTGCTCAACATCAGCAAATTGATGGGGAATTTTTTTGTAGTGAAGGGGAAGCGTGTGGTCACTAGGTACTTACACTAATGGTCTTTAGAGAACAGTAAACCTCTGGTCAAATCCCAGCTAAGCCATTTACTAAGCCCCATCTTCTTTACCTAATAAATGTGGAAAATACGTTCCTTCGTCAGAGAATTATTAGAAAGATAAATGAGATAATGTATGAAAAGCACTTAGTTAAATCTCTGCCATGTGTTATGCTTTTCATGAGTGATAAATCCATACATATAAACATGCACACATACAATTTATTAAGCATACTGTATAGTAATATCATGAATGATATTCACATACATTTGCACACACGCACCCTCACAGAATCAAAGATTTGTGACTTCTTAGTCTTCTAATAGCTACAGTAGCAAACCCTGCTTCTGAAAGTTTGGTCATGTGGAAGTTTTCTAAAATAGCTGAGAATTACAGAAAAAATATTATTATGAACCGCAGTATAATAAATAACTTGTAAAGAAGCAAAATAGATTTTAAAGACATTTGAGTGTCTAAATTCTGAGGATTAAAAAAGTGTGAAATCTGTCCAGCACCACATATTTCTAGACCACTTAGTCAAAATGACAACTTTCATCCTCTGTGTAGCTTGACGTGCATATTATGTTACTCATTTATAGAGTACTTTGAGGTGAATAGCTCTTAACTATCAACGGTCTACAAGTCTATGTGTAATGGCCTTTTAATCATTGTCTTCCCTTCTCTTTAAAAACTACAAGTACTGCAGTCTCCCATTTTATTTTTATGTGACCTCCCAAAGAACTAAGAAGAGAATGTTCAAATAGAAATTTGCCACGCCCACAGCTATGCTCAGGAAGCTAATTCACAGCAGAATTAAAGAAGATTTTGTTCCATTTACAGAGTCTTCAATGATGTTTAATTATTTTACTTCCTCATTACATTTATCTTGCCCCAATACAGAGAAAATAATTAGACCTTGAACACGGCAATTAAAAAGCAGATATCCTGAGCTCTGGCACTTCTAGCAGACCAGCAGAGTATTAAGGAATATCATGACCCTGTTGGCAAATTTCTAAAAAGTTACAGAACACTGCTGAGGAAAAAATCATTCACTGGCAAGTATGACCTAAGAGTTTAGATGTTCCAAGTTCGGTTTCCTAAAAAGCATACATATATATGATCTGATGCTTTTTAATGCTATCTTATTTCCTTTAAGTTGTGCACTAATATTTTATTTCCAAGGTCTGTAAAGGTTATTCTTCCATGATAATGTTAACTATACTAAACAAAACTATAACCTTGGGTTATAAACATGATCAAGTAACTTTTTGTTGTGAAGATGACATGTAGAGTCTATAAAAATGCTATTTAATTGGACCAATAAGATTTATTTTCAAAAGAAACTAAATATGCTTCTTTATTGGCTGGTGGTTCTTTGGTTTCTCACTGATGCATATTAAAAGACATTAGAATGTTTAGCACAGAAATAAGTGTAGCTGCATCAATCACATAAGCACACCTCAATCAGCATCCATGTTAATACGAGTAAGACAAATTTCCATTTAAGGCCCAGTGGTCCTCAATCTTTTTGAAACCAGGGACTGGTGCTCCTATGAGAATCTAATGCCTGATGATCTGAGGTGGAGCTGAGGTGGTGATGCTAGCACTGAGGAGCACCTGCAAACACAGATGAAGCTTCACTCTTTTGCCTGCTGCTCGCCTCCTGCTGTGTGGCCTGGTTCCTAACAGGCCATGGTCTGGTACCTATCCACAGCCTGGGGGTTAGGATTTTAGCCACCCAGTTTATGGTACTTTATTATGGTAACCCTAACAAATTAATACAGGTACCAAACTTAATTTCAGTTTATTGCACAATGAATTCAACTGTATATTAGAGGTGTTTATCACTTTGGTGAGTTGTTTTACAAAACCACATTTCACGTGAGGCATACTCTGACAAAATATTTCTTTTTGCTTGAATTGAAACTTTATTGTAGAACAGTCTACTAGGTAAGAAGCCAGGGCATCCTGATAATAGTGAGTGAGCCATCATGGAGGTGGATCCCCTAGCCCTGTAGTCTGGCCTTCAGATGCCTGCAGCTCCTGCTGACATCCTGACTATAACACTTGAGCCAGGGCCACCCAGCCAAATCACTCCAAAATTCTTGATCTATAGAAACAGTGAGATAGTAAATGTTTGGTATTTCAAACCACTAGAGCAAAAACATATAACTAAGTCTATCTGATATTCATTTTCCCTTTCTATTAAGAGAAACTTTATTTATTATTCAGGTGGAAATTTTTAATGGTAAAATTACACTTCCCAGCTCTGTGCAATCTGAATTAACCGTAGAAGCACAACTGTGGCAACAAAGTGCAAACCAAAATTTGCTAAGGATTTCTAGGAACATTTTGCTCTCCTATAAATATGGTTTCTTTCATCCCACCTTGAATGTCTGAGGCCACAACAATCACCTTACCACTTGGAGGGAAAGGTCAAGGGAATCATACTGACCTTGGCCCTAACATCATTGAGCCGCTGAAGCAGCACCAGAAAGTGTCTACCTTTGAACTGTTATATGAAGAAAAAAAAATGTTTAAGTCATTTTTTAGTCAGTTTTTCTGTTACCAGTAACTGGAATACAATCCTCCTGACGAAAGCTACTTCTCCATTTTATGTCATTTTGAGAGTTTTGGCATAGCCTTTCTGTTTTTATTCAGAAAATATTATTCATTCACTGTCATGAAAATTATTACTATTTAAAAAAAATCTTTAGAAGCAAATATTTTACATACATCATCTCTATCTATATTATTATTATGGATAAAAAGGAACTACTAGAAGGAAAAAAATGGAAGGGATTTAAAAAAAGAAAAAGAGGAAAGGGGAAAAAAAGTGGCCATGATAAAAAGACACAGATGTGGAAAAGGGAAAATGATAAAAGGGAAAAATACAGTTTAATGCCTATGGAAAGAAATTGGTGTGATGATAATTAATATAATTTAACCATTAAAGTGTAAAAACATTTGTTGTCTCCTTCTATGATGTCAAGTAGTTTTTAAAAGTTATGAACAATGAGATCTTTGTAAGCATTAAATTTCTTTTCCTAGTGTTTAAACTTTGACATTAAGTAATAAAAGGCTAAACTTGAGATTTTTTCTTACATTAAGTAATAAAAGGCTAAACTTTTGATAACCGTAGTTCCTACAAACAAGATGTAAGGTGATAATGAATTGAACCTTTGAAAACATATAGAGTTTGTAGGTACTAGTTATTTTATGGGTTGCATACATACAAAAAAATTACTTACCCTACAGAGATAAAATGGAGATGAAATAAATATACCAAAGAAAATAAATATTGAATTGGTGGCACAAAGTATTTTTTTTACATTTATGCAAAATGTATCACACCTACAAAAAGGGAATAAATTTCTAAATATCTTTATGTTATTTGTGAAAATAAAGCACTTTTGGAATGTTTTTTCTTCAACTAAATGTATTGTCGACTTTATACTTCCAGGGATAATAGACTGATATGGTGTTTTGAAGTTTTGTTTCAATTTAAGTGGGTGATCTCATCTTTGGTAAATATGAGACAATAATATAGCATATGTGACACATATCTATATGTCTCTGGAGTGAACTTGTTTGACGTGAATCCTAGATCTACCACAAGGTTATATCGCTTCCAACAAAAACTCACAGTCCTTGGGCTTCAGTTTCTTCTTCTGTAAAATGGGGAAAATAATTATACCTATCTTATAAGGTATTATGATAATCAGGTAAGTAAATCTATGCAAAGTATTTAAAACAGGCCTGGAACATGGTCAACAACCAATGCATTTAATTACTATTTTATGAACTCAGACTTAACAATGAAATATCTAGAAGTGAACATCACCTGTAATTGTTTAGCAAACAATTAGAGTGAAGATGTAGAATTAGTCAATGAAAAAGTATGAATCCACAAAAATATTTCAACCTTAGGGTAAACACATACAGTACAAATCACAGTTTGTAGTCTTATATTTTAAGGCTTAAGTTTCACGTTTTTTTTCTTCCTTTCTTTCTTTTTTTCCCCTCCTAAGCTATAAAGAGAAATCCTAAAATCAGGATAAACCAACTTACAGTCAATTTCTACGACCATCCTCTCCTGTAGTCCCTTATTTGAAGATGTGTATATCATTCTAAATATTTTTTTCTTACATTTTATGATACAAATAAGAAATGTTCACAATGGACTCATCAAAATATACAAAATAGCAATAAACAAACAAAAAACATAAATGTCATCTATATTTCCACTATCAGAGATAACCACTGTCAATTTGGTGTGTCCTTTCAGACCATTTCTATGCACTTTTAATAATATAAATAAATAATGTATATTTTATACCAAAATCAAATCATGCCATTCATGTTGTTTATACTCTGATTCTTTTATTTAGAGCTATGATTTTCATGTCAATAAACATAATTTTTATAGCATCCCTTTCAATGTATACTACTTACAAATCTTTAGAAATTTCCTTATACCTTAGGCTGGAAGTTAAATTAGTTTCTGGGTTTTTTCCATTATTAAGAATGCTGATTGTTTCTTATAGTTAATAGTTTTGCCCATGCTTGAGATAAATTGCTAGAAATAAAAGATTTACAGGCTTTTGACACATGGCACACTGCATTTCAAAAATGCTGTACCATGTGCTCTTTCTTATGTGCTACTAATGGGTATCGAAAAAGTGACCTCAAACCAGGTGTAGGTGTAAGGTTGCTCTAAAATGAAAAGAAAAAAAATAATTTATGGTTAAAAAGTCAAATAGAACCCAAAATTGCTTTGAGCATTTTGACTCTCATGCAATCCCAGTGACTTGATCGTGCATAATACAGGACCAAGAAGTAAAAGAGTTAAAACTGAAACCTTGTCCCACAGGTATTTTAAAAATGATGCATCACTGTTCTGGTTTAAAGCAAGAAAATTGTATGAATAATTCATCCAACCCTCAACGAAAACAACAAAATGTTTTTACACTTTCAAATACGTGTTAAAACAGGAACTATTTTGCCAAAAGTAAATAAGTGAAGCGTAAATTTCTTTTCTGCCAAGACAGAAAAGGTTCTATGTCACAGCTGGGTAAGGAAATAAGGTGCACTACCAGAAAATATTCTACGAGAACAACCTCTTTACACTAAGGCAGAGGTCCCCAACGCCTAGGCCTTTGAAGACTAGTACAGGTCTGTGACCTGTTAGGATCCAGGTCACAAAGCAGGAGGAGAAAGCAGCAAGCAAGGGAGGCTTCACCTGTATTTTGCAGCTGCTCTCCAGTGCTAGCATCACCGCCTCACCTCCACCTCAGATCATCACGCATTAGATTGTCATAGGAGCACTTGGTCTGTAGTGCCAAAAAGGCTGGGGATCACTGTACTAAGGAACTCAAAGAAAACCCTCAGCAACCAACCAGTTCTGTTTAATATTTATGTCACATGAAGGATGACCAACCACCCTGAATGGGATTTTCACTTTCTAACTGCACTGAGAGGGAAGATTTCCAATGGCAGAAACATATCTCTTTGGTAAGTTCATCAGTGCTTAGGTTTTAAGGGCACCACTCCATATTTTAACAAAAGGTCATTTCTAAAACAAGGTCTAAGGCCTATTAATAATAGGTTAAAAACTAGCTTAACTTTTGTCTCCTCGTCCCAATCAAACTCAAACATTCTTTTATTATTTTCTTGAATTACAAAACCTAAAGGGGACCGACACCTTCACTTCCTTCTTTTTGAGAAACAAGTTCAAGGTACTCCTCAGCGGATGTTGGTCATAAAGTTACTGTTACTGGTATTCTCTGACCTTGATGGCTATTCACCCAGTAAGACATGCAATAAAATGCTCTCCTAAAAGAGAAAAAGTTCATATCTAGCTAAGTTTTTAGAATTCCATATAAAAACAGGTAAATAAAGCTATTATGAATTCCTAAATTATTAGGAAACATTAACAAACATTATTCCTTTGGGTACTCACAGCAACCTCAGGAACTAAGTCAGACAGGTAGGGTTACTCCAGCTTAATTAAAGAGGCAACTGAGGTGTAGTAAGATTGAGCAGATTCCGGAAAGCACAGCAATAAATAAATGGTGAATTGAGTAGTCAGTCCTCCTTCTCATTTTATGTATATTCCACATTCAGGCATATTGACACTTAGTATCTTTCATCTGCCAAGATTTCTAACTAAGGGGTATTACTTTCTCACTTGTGTTTTTAAAGTTCCTCTCAATATTTCATTTTCATTTCCTTCAACTTATACACAATTGGTTCCAGCTAGTGTTTTCTAAATTAATGTTTCCATGCTAATTCTGGATAATTCTTGACCATACCTACTGCGTTTGTTATAGTTAGTGGCCATATCAATGACTTGGTGGGAAACATTTAGGTATCATTTACAGTCCAGTTAAGTTGATATGATCAGTATTGTTTAAGCCCACGCTTGTAATAGAGTTGAATATTGTTTTGAATATATGACAACACAAAAGGAAAAATGATCTTGCTTTCTTTTGCATCTATTACTATATCCTCATCTGGACTGATGAATGAATACAGCATTTAGTTTAAAGAACAAGTTCCTTGAAATGGTAGAACTAATCTATCCTATGCAGGGTCCTTGGAGCACAATCTTTATGAATATGTCTTCTCAACATCAAGTATAAGCAATCACTTTTTCTTTTTTCTCCATATCTGCTGAAGTTGAGATACGCCTCAGCAATAGCTTCTTTTTTTTCTAGCTATTGTCTACAGGCTGCAGTGAGGTTTAAAATATCCCTCTATGTCAAAAGACTTCCTCATAAATATCTAATTGCTTTTCGAGATTCACCCCCTTTTTTCTTTCTGCAGCTGCCATAAAATTTGCCTTTTACCACCCAGTGTTCACTTTGTAGTACTTCTGGGAGAACCACTTAGATTTTTTTTTCAGCCAAAAATGATCAAAATTGCACGGCAGAGCAGAAGTAATGACAGACAGAAGGATCACAGCAGATTAAAAAAATTACTTAGGGAAGCCATTCTACATGAGGGAAGTGCAATGGGCAAGCAGGCACTCATCACTAAGAGCGTAACGTGGCATTCCCTCTACAGAGCTGGCTGACTGCCCATAAGAAAAAATCCATAACTATGACACTCTTCAGTGTACACACACACACACACACACACACACACACCATTTTAAATATAAAAATATTTTCTGAAATAAAAGCTATAAGTAAATGAGTGGTATAGGGGAAGTTCTGAATAAGGTGTCAGGTGTATGATCTTGAATCTAATGGAGAGTTAAAGAGACAATGTGGAAGAAAGCGAAGCACTGTGGATTAAGAGGCAATTTTCTAGATCCAGGAGACTCTCCAACTAGCTGTCATTTAACTTCTGTGACATTGTAAATTGAAGGTTTTCAAACTGGGCTTCATAAAGCACCCAGGGCTCCCCAGGAGTCCACATAATAGTGACTATAGGAGCAACCATGGGTGTTCTCATGTAGACACTGACTGCCAACTAACTTCATGGAGAATAAGACCTGTTTTATATGCTGATTTACGTTTAAGATTTTGATTGAATACTGGTATCTAAGGCTTTATTAAAATGTAAAAATAAATAAACAAAATTCTCTAGGATCTCTTCCAACTCTAATATTTTACTTTCTGATTCCCATGGAAGAGAAAAGAAGTGAATGGTTTCATTCTTACCATAAAAGCAATCCCGTCTTCTAAGTTCTGGTGAATTACTGGCATGGTTACATTTAAGGGTGGCATGTTATAAACATGGTCATAAAAGTCAGTAGCCCTCAAGTTATCTGATGTTTCACATTTCAACAAAAAGTCAGGAAGAAAAGAGTATGTTGATGAGATGTGTCAGTAGGGAAAATTTAGCAGGAGGGAGACTTGACAAAAGTATAGGGAATGGTAGCTTTTAGTCCTGTCCTTATACCAGACCTATTTCTGCCAACTCCTGTGTCCCATCAGAGACAGAGAGAGAGAGAGAGAGAGAGAGAGAGAAAAGAGAAATAGAGAAAGGAGTTGTAAACCTGATTGTTAGATGAACTACTAATCAAGTCACATTTCCGAATGGATGGGGCCACTGTTTCTTAAAATGTACAAACACACACTCTTACTTAATCTGTATTCTCGAATTTGAAGAAAGCAGGAGGTGCTGCTTAAAGCTTGAACTGAAGCTTTCACTGGACCACTAGATATTAAAGCAGTACTCTGATGCCCACTCACTGCCCTGCCTTACATAGAGCTCTTGGGAGCTCTGCCTTGAAGTACAGTTTTAGCTAGGAAGGCGAGACATTCCTGGGTTCCTTGGCTATTAAAAATTCCATCCTGACTGCCTCAAAAAAAGTTGAGAAAAAAATAAATATCCAGAATACAACAAGAACTTTCAGGTTAAATTGAAGCTATCAGTATAATATTCATTCTTCCTTATGTAGTTGGACATATTCATAATAATTTGCAGTTTCTAGACACTCAACTTTCCCTCTAAGCTCAGCAATATTCAAGGCCAGTCTTAGGAATTTGGAATGATACTTGCTGGGTAACTTTCACTGGGATGTGTGGTAATGATAACTTCTTGTTACCCAGATCCTAGAAGCTGTTTAAGGGTAAATAAGAACACACAGGGATCCAAAGGGTGTGTAGTTCACAGGTCACGCTCTGTGGGTGAGGTCAGTCATTTTCATGACTTGTCAGGGTTTCTCCTACCATAAGTGTGAACTACATAAGGAGAAAATGGTGTTAATGAAGGCTTGTGAGGGCGAGATCCATGAAGAGAGTCTGGAGGAATACAGCCTCTGATAGAAATGAGATCCAAAACAGGGAGGGAGAAGGAAGAAATATCCCAAACTTTATCTTCCCTATCCCTCTCGTTTTCTGCCAGTGCCTCTCAGTGTTAAGGCTAAGCTACTGTCGATGGCATAAGTCAAATGGCAAGGGCATCCAGGTAACACAGTTCAAACTATCAGCTTTTGGGGCATAGATTAAGGCAGAAAATGGGTCTGGGAATGTGTATGTGTAGTGGGGCAACTGGAAAAATTCAGCACAGATCCTCAATCTAAGAAAATACACTTGTGCACAAATGAGATGTGTGGACCCCCTGAAGGTTAAAAAACTGAAGATATTAATGACTTTTAAATCTATATCTGCAGGCTATATCTTTATGTTTCTCCCAAATCCAGATTTTATATATACAACTACCTACTAGAAATCTCCTCTCAGATATCCAAAATGCATCTCGAATTCAGGCTACTCAAAACAGAAGTAGTTGTCTTCCTCTTCCCTTTAGACCAATTCCTTCTCATTTATTCTCTTTTCTATTAACTTGAATCAATCTGGCCGATCAATTCAAATTTTTCACTCTTTTTTCCCTTCACTAAATTCCATCAGTTGCTAAGTCTTGTTAATGCCACCATCTAAGTGTCTCAGGAACAATCCCTCTTACTGTCAATGGAATTGCTACCTTCTTGATACAGACCTCCATCACCTCCAACCTGGACCACTACTCCTTTACACACTCGCTCTACCTCTTACTTTTTCCTATTAGTCTATTCTCCACAAAGTTATGGAGTTGCTTTTCTAGAAAGAAATCCCATCATGCCATCCCCTAGTTAAAACCCTTCAGCCACTCCTTTTTAATTACAGAAATCCAAGTCTACCCAGAGTTAAGTGTATATACACAAGCTTTGTCTTCCCTATTCCCTCATGACCCTTAAGCTCTAGCAACACCAAACAAGTGACACTTTTTTTTTGGCCTGTGAGTTTTTGTTAACTTTTTATTTAGAACAAATTTTTAAATTTCAGATAATTTGTACAAATAACACACAGATCTCCTATATAGCCTTTTCCTGTACTTTTATTCATTCCCTAATATCCATTTCCAGAATATCCTTCTCTGGTCCTAACTCCATTTTGTGAAGCTCATTTCCTCCCTTTTTCTGTACTGTTATTTTTTCTGCTCTCCATTGTAATTGCACTTTCCACAACATTCTATAGTTTGCTCAGCTGTCTGTGTGTCATTTAATAGGCCAGGTTCCATACTGACATGGACAATGCATCACTGGACACTACTACAGAGCTTACCTTCAGTAGGCACCCAAGAAACATGTACTGTGTGAGTGAATGTCCTATCCTATGATCAAGAAATTTAAAAGATGTCAGGGCAGATGGGTGTGCGTGCATGTGTTTTAATTTGGTTTAATTTTTTTTTATTAGTCATCCTATAAATTGCCGCTAGCTCTTCTCTATTTCAAAAAAGCAGATGAAGGAGAAAGAATCTGTCACTCTGTGAAGAGACAACTTGACCCCACTCCTGGTTAAGCGTTCTCAGCTTCTACAGACACTTGAGAACAGATAAGTTCAAGAGTAGGGAGTCCCTGATGTGTTACATGATGCCCTGAGTGGAGGATTGTGATAAAAGTGCTACACAGTCTCTGACAGGCATGGAAGAAACTGTCATTCACTCTTGGGGAAGGCTTTGGATACCCTTCAGAGCTAAGAAAGATGCCAGGCAATGAAGTGAACAGCCTCATCAGCGGGAAAAAATGTTAACCTCCTAAGGCCTTGAAAGGGAAGAGAACAGATCTGAGTCACATCTACCAGTAGAGGCCATATTTGGGGATGTCCTACTGTGGAATGGAAAGAAATTTGAGAGAACACAGATTCACATTGAGGAAATTTACCAATGATAAGATATCTAAGTATGTGCTGATGTGTCTTCACTGTGGGTAAAACTTCCTTGTAAACTAATGCTTGTAAACTACAAAAAGCATCTAGGTTTGTGTGGGTGTGCACTATAAAGGGGCACCTTAGACCCAAGGGCAACCAGAGCTCATCTACAGCTCTATCAAGTGAATACTTCATTTCAGATTGGTGGCCTTAAAAAGCAGTCACAGAAAAAGTACCCCAGGAGAGGAGAAACCTAAGGAATATAGAACAATGTCACAATTCAGCACTCTTAGGTTTAATCTAGCACATCAATGAGCTGAAATAATGAGGATCTTGGGAATAAAAAACAAGTTTAGGTAAGAACTACTTTGGAAGGTGAGGCAGTAAACTTACTGAAAAAAATGTATACATTTTTGAGTATTCACCAAAAATAGAGTATAGTCACTAGCATAAGTATGATGCTGGGAATTATATGAGGAATGTATCACTTTTTAAAAATTTTAACCTTAGAAATAGATATCATGATTCAATTGTTGATAATTGCAGCAATGGGAAAGTTTCAATAGATTGTATCTAAAAAGAAAGTCAAGCCCCCAGCAAACACTTATTGGACTTTACTTGCTGAATGGTTTTTACAGTTATATAAAATTTCCTATTTTTAAGAACCCCGTTGTTAGCATCCAGGGCAGAGAGCTTAACAATACACAAATAACTATAAATACAAAGAAAAAAATGCAGGCTGTCCAACAGAGGCAAAGACAAAATGATATGAGGACAGCTGGGAAAATCAAGAAAGGTCCCATGGAGAAGGAAGCATCTGAAATGGAGTTTGAAAGTGTAAAATTTCAACAGTCTCAGTTGTGAGATGAGGAGGTATCAGAAACAATGAGGAAGTTCCAAGAAGACTGCAGCTAACAATCTATACTGCAAAGGAATCCAGACAATCGTACAGAGAAGACAGCAAAAATCTGCACAAAGGATATCTTTGTTCTTTCAATAACAGCAGTTTTGGTTAAGTTGAATAAATAGAACTCAATGTTGATCAGCTGAGATTGTAAATTAGAAGTAATAAGGTGACGATAATGAATGAAGACATAGTTTCTAGTTGTTAGGTAGTAGAAGAGGAGAAGAAAAGTACAAAACATAAAGGGCATATGTTCATTTTGAAGGTGGGATAGAAGAGAACTCAGAGTGATTCACAGGACAGAAGGACAAAGAGAATCAATCGGCCTGGAGAATGCACCATGTGAGGAAATGAGGTCCCTCCCGAATGCAACCGAGGTAGAGGGACTAAGGAGTAACATAAGGAGTAAAATGTATGTAACTCTTGATTTAAAGACAATGTTAGTAATAATAAACATGAATATGAAGAATTTCCACTAATATTGTAATAAATGCCAACAAATAATAAGAACTAACATTAATTAATTATTATATATCTGGGCCCAGGCTCAGTACTTCACACTTAAAATACAATTTTGAATCATTTCTGTACACTTATAAAACTAGCTAACCCCACAGTATGTTAGAGCTACAATTTTAAAAGTGCAAGAACTTCCAAGATTGTGAACACCCAAATTGCCAACACCTTGAAATAAAGAAACTGCCATCAGCTCAGGATCCCTCCCTGCCACCACTCTACCCTGCCCCTATTGGACTGGTAATATGGGGATCTGACTGATCCAATATCCCTTTATCAGAAGTTCTTATTTTCCCTTAGGGGTTCTGTTGAATACATGAATCATCCACACCCTTCATGACTTCAGTACTTTATGACTTATTTGGTGCCACCTCAGAAATTCCCTCTTCTTCACAAGCTTTCCCTTAATCGGGTGCTTTCTTCTGCCTTAGCTCTTGTCCAAATTATCTCAGAAAGATCATCTTTATCTTTTGCTCTTCCTCTTTTCTGTTATTTATTCTATTTTTAAATCAAATAGGACTTTAATCACATTAATAAATAGAAGAGTATCTACCACTAATCCATTTTAACAAAAAGAAGGAAAAACTCGTATATTATAAAGTGAAATTGTGTAGTGCAATAAATCCTACTCCTTTTAAGTATAGCCGCAATTTCTCTTGAATTTACGTGAACCTCTATATCTACATCTTGATCTTCTAATTATACCATTTTTACCCTAAGCTTCAAAACTGAAAAATGGTAATTGTTGGTCAATTTTTTTCTATTTTAAGATATAAAATAATATTTTCTCCAATTTCTCACTGTAAATTAATGTTATTTCTTCTACACTATGGATGAAACAAATTTTGTGGACTAACCTAAGATTTCAGTCCATTTAGAAAATTGATTGTTCATGAAAATGAATTCTTTGCTCCAAATAATTTATAAATATACATTTTTAATATAATATCTTTGCATATTGGAAAGAGAAAAATTAAAGCATATTATAATATTGTTATGCAAATGATGACATGGAATATGTAACTAAACATTAGAGATCCTTTTCTATTTTTTTTTTTTTTTAGGCGAGGCAACCCTTGGTTGACTTCACAGATTGCAAGGACCTTGTTAAATTACAATCCTTTATTTTTTATTTTTTATTTTTTCTGCCTATAGCACCTGGTCTTTCTAGGTGGTCTTTTATCCAAGTACAAACCAGGACCTACTCTGCTTAGCTTCCAAGATCAGACGGGATTGGGCTTGTTCAGGGTGGCATGGCTGTAGAGGAGATCCTTTTCTAAGATCATTAATTAATTTTTCTTCTAGATCAGTTATGCTATCAAATACTTTTATTTTATTCTTAAAATTTCTCAAATCTCTCATTAGTTTCCCCTTAGGGGTTCTGTGAAATACATGAACTTTCCTTACCCTTCATGATTTCAGTTCTTTGTGGCTCATTTGATGCCACCTCAGAAAATTCCCTCTTATTCACAAACTTTCCCTTAGTCAAATGCTTTCTTCTACCTTAGTTCTTGTCCAGTTACCTCAGAAATATCAATCTGCTGATTATATCTTTTGCTCTTCCTCTTTCTGCTGAAATGTTTAAGAAAATTAACTCAAATATAAGATACAAAAACATATTAAGAGTACAAGACTTCCCAAAGTCTACTTTTGGTATGCCAAATAGCACATCAAAAATGATTTATAAATTCTTCTGTTGTTCTAATGACTTGAAAATTACAGTGAGCCAGGGAAGCAATCTATATGGTAAATAACAAATTCATAACCTACCTAACTTCAAAAAGGAATTCAAGTCAGCTTAGCAGAAAGCAGGTTACATAAAATTAAATATGAGCAAGAAAAAGGAGAAAATAAGAATAAAAGCAAGATAGAGAGACTAGGTAGATTCATATATAGATACACACCATGAAATATTGGGTCTAACTATGGGCTCTCAGCTTTGGTTCTTAGAGTTCTAGAAGCCAAACTAAAGAGAGGAAAAATGATCAATTATAAGATTCACAATGTTTCTAAAGTAAAAGCTAATATAATGATACTCATCTAAGGATAAGAACAACTATTTCTGATACTGAAATCCTAGAGAGATCTTTAGCATCTGTAATGATATTTTTAGAATAATCCTAATGGTGGGATCCATAGTGCTGAGAATAGATATTCTCCACACAAGTAAGTGGAAACACCCCAAAGCTTAGTTGGATAAAAGCAGCTCCATGACAGGTTATCAAAGTGCTGTCCAGGGAATGGATACCCTGGTGGACATAGTCATAAACTGCTTTAGATTATTTTTGATAATATATGGACTAATTATCTTTCAGCCAATCTTACATAAGTATTCATTCCCAGTCCATGTTTTGAAATGTATTGAGCATCTCCAAATTAACATGCCTGGATTCAACTACTTATTGTGGTTGGGGAAATATTGGACTACATGCTTTAATAAGCAGAGAAGGTCAGAGAGGCATTCTGGGTATGAAATTGCCACTGACAATCTAGGTGGATTACTCTTGCTTTATACAATAAACAAGCATTGGTATTATCTTAAAATACATAATGATATTATAAAAATTTACTGAAATGAGTGACAATACTATATAAATCCAGTGGTACAATAATCTGTTGGTTAAACACACACACGCACACACACACACACACACACACACAAAACAAGGCACTAGAAAACAAATTTCTATGCTTATATTTCTCTTTTAATAAATATGAAATCAGTAAAGTTTATATTCAGCCTTTTAGAAAGAGCCATATTGGAACTATTTACTTTAATAAGATGTCTACCCAAGAAAATAACATTATTGTTCAAATTGGTGCTTTGTAATCTCTTGAAACCAAATGAGGTTTACTATTCTAAATTCCCTAGGTACATTTCAGAGTATTATGGATTTGAAGCTCCAAGTTATCTAAGAGTGCTTTTTCATTTTGTTTTGTTTTTCAATTTGCTACATGGAAGTGAAAAATAATAAATAATAAAGTTTTAATATTTTTATTTAATATTATTTTATTTAGTATTTATTATTTGAATAATAAATAATAATAAGATTTTAATGTATTGTCACTGAAAGAAAGTAATTTCTTTTTAAAATTCTGACAGTATTACTCATTTGCTAAGTTGTCCTAAAACTTTTTATTACCACTTTATCTCCATCATGATGAGGATAGTAAATAAAGAAAACCAAACTGTAAAAAAGAACTTCCATTTTCTTTCAGATATTTAATTAAAAATGTCAACTTTTGCAATACATTTATAAAACAGTATAATATTGTCAGGATTCAGATTTTAAACAATGTCTTTTTGTTCTTGTTACATTTGTTAGAAATGCTTTCATAATGTTGGTAGCATGTGGGCGAAAGCTTCATCACATCAAGATTGGGGATATGGGTCAGTCTTAAACCATGAAGGGGCTTGACAGGCTTCCATGTTATAGTTGAAATTAAGCCATAATTTTGTGATCACCTACTACGTACCAAGCAAATTATGAGTGTCAAGAATATAATTAATAACCAAGAGAGAAGATTGTGAAACTCACTACCTAAAGGAAAGGTCGGTGTATTTTTAAAAACCATAGACTTTATTAAACACAATGAAGACAATGAATAGATGCTGTGAGAATAACTGGGGGTATAGAATTTGAATAAGTGGTGAGACAAGGCCACTTTGAGGAGAAGATATGCTTAAGTTTCACCAGAAGGAGAAGGAATCAAGTATGCAGAATAACCTAGGAAGAAACAACAGAAAGTAGCAGGACCCTGAAGTAGGAAATAGCTTTATACATTTAAGGAACCGATGAAAGCCAAGGTGGCTGAAACTTAATGAGTAATAAAGAGGCAGGAGATGACCCAGGTAGAGGTCAAACTATGCAGGGCCATGAGAGTCTTATTAAGATCCTTGATTTAATTGTAAAGACATAGAAAAACCCTACAGGACACTAGGAGAGTGGCAAGGATGAGGGCAATGTATTTAGAAACCAAATGAATTAATGCAATTAGCCTTCTCAATGGTCCAAGATGCTAGTAAGTCTTAAGAGATCAATTTAAAAAGATAAAAAAAAATCTCAGTTAAACAAAATCAGGTATACTGGGTATAATATATAACAAATATCATGTTTAGAATATGGATAATCTTGTTTTTTTTAGGTTCGTCCTATTGATGGAATGTTTATTTCATCTTAATTTCATACATAAAATTTCATACATGACCCAGAAGTCTCAAAGATTCAAGTTCTGTCTTCTCTTCAAATAAAAAAAGAGACAGGAAAGTATAAAGAATAATACAATGAATACTTGTGCTCTCACTATTAACAGTTTTGAGTTTTTCATATCTATTCATTTTATTAATAATACTCATATAAAAGACTTTGTACTAAATTTTGACCCTCTCAAAAGCAACCTAAGTGATCCTTTAAAAAACTAAGTCTTCTTTTCATGGTACACAAGACTATAAATTATAGTTTCTAAATTTACTGAACTTTATTCATCAAATTTTAATGTCACTGTTTATGAAGGGTACAATTCTCAGGTCATTTTACTTACAGCTGAAATATATAGACATATAAAACTGTTAGGTGCTTGTGTTTGATTTAAACAGCATACATGGCATTCTCAAGTATATGGGGCAAGAAATGTTCCTGTTGGATGAAGTGACCTCATCCAAATTGCCTCCGAGAAAGAATGATGAGAATGTGGCTGAAGTGACATCATCAGAAATGGTGAGAACATGGCTGAGGTGATCACATTTGAAATGGCCCAAGGCTCTAGAGGTGACAGCAGCAGGAGAGAGTGGACTCTCCTGTTCTGATGGAGTCTCGGCTCTAGCACACATTACTCTGGTTCCTCCATGTGTCCCAATTCTGAAAGATGATCTCAGATACAGAAATTGAAAGATGAGTCTTGAGTTAGAGTTGTCACTCCACCAAGGCAGACCCCTCTATGCCCTGATTGCTGAGCAACTGTCAGCTGAGAAGTAAGCCAACATTCTTTCAGGACAAAGAGGACTCTGCCTTTGCTTACTGTAAGCTATTTTTAGGGTCATGAGGTCTTAAAAACATCATGGTACTTGTATCTACAAAAAGAAAATCCAGGAAATTTGGTCTGTTGTGTGTTCAGCTCAACAAAAACTATGATCTAAGTTCATATTATTTCACCATTTTCTTGACATTCCTCAAAATAAACAACTTTATCTAAAAATATCTCATATGAGGGGGTTTGTGGATTCTGGAATGACAGAAGTTACCTGCTTCCAAACGTACAATAAGTCAAAGAAACTATTTTTCACAATACTTGCTCTATTGGGCAGAGTGTTCTTGGGGGAAATTATTTTAGGGCCTCAAACTGTTCAGTGCATGGGTTTACATGCCATTTTCAATTTATAGCCCTGTGCATAACAGTGACAACTACCAGATACAAAGAAACACAAAGCCAACACTTTCATAATCTATTCACTATCTTAATAATCCTTTCACAATAATTTATCTTGTAGTGGCTGAAGTTTGAAGCTGAATTAGAAGAGTACTGCCCTGACTTCACTTCTATGAGATTAAAAAAAAAAAAAAAAAGGTTCAGCATATGATGGATATTTTCAGATAAATTATTTGCATTTATATAATATAATGCCAAGTAATGCTGAATGATATGAAGTGTAATATGAAAACTAGAAATATAGACAGTATGTATGGAATGTGGATAACTTACTATTGATAGCTGACCTTTATGGAAGTGTTTTCATTGAGAATAATTTCTGTGGATTTCCACCTGCCCTCTTATTCCCTTTTTGGCTGTTATTATCTTAAATTAGCATAAAGTCCGAGATTGAAAACTGATTTACTTTCACGACATGTTTTCTACTACAAAATCACAGTTCCCAGTTTGAGAACTTATAAATGTAGATTTGGACATAATGTTTTAGAGCATACACACACAGATACACACACAGACACACAGACACACAGACACACAGACACACAGACACACACACACACACACACACACACACTTGCAAGTACCCAAGTCCTCAAATTGCCAGCGCTGCCATATGTGATACTCTTCCCCGATGATTAATTCAGGATTGTACAGAGTTGTGGTGTAGGGTCTAATGATTCCCCTTTAACTTAAAATCTCTGTTTATTAAAGAAATTGCATAGTGTTAACTATGGAAAAATACTACCAACATTATAAGCTATCATATCATCCAAGATGCTGTAATGTAAGGGTTATATTTTCCTTTTTTCTCAATATGACTTCCTTTAAACAGAATTCTTCTGGTGTAATATGCCTGTATAAGTACTAGAAGAAAGTAATACATAAAAATAGAAAGTAAATTTGAATTAAAAATAACTTTATTGATATTAATAGTAATCTATTTATGCCCTAACAATTCAAAGGTTTTCTTTATAAATACACATGCATGTATACACACACACACACATACACACACACCTACACTTATACATTTACAATAATATATTGAGTATATTTTATGCACAAGTTCTTGGAGTTGGTGCTGGTATGACAATGACAATAAAAAGCAGACATGATCCCAGGTCTTCTCAAGCTTGCAATCCAGTAGCGGGAAAGATCTTAATAAAACAATCCCATAGCAAAATGCAAACTCATCACTGTGATTAGCAATGGAGATATATAGTATGGTTAAAGCATATAGTAGAGGTATGTGGTTTAGCTGGGAGGGCTGGACGGACCTGTTTCATTTAGGGGCAAGGGTTCTCTGGCACAGGAATGAAGTAGAATCTCAAAGATGAGTAGGAAGTAACTAGGCAAAGATAGGAGGATGTGTGCAAATACGGCTCTAAAATTCAGGGGGAACTAAACACACATGAATGCAGCCCACAAAGAATGGAGAGCCAGTGGATACATATAACTAGCTGCCCATTCCTCGGGCACATAATTTGGGTTCCTATTATTCATATTCTCAGAGGTCCTGTAGAATCAAGCCACTGTCACCTATAGTGGCAACCTCGGTAAAGCCCTCTAGGAATGTTGAATCTGAGATGTCTTTGAGATAGCTTTGAAGAACTATAAAGCAGGAAGTTAGATATGATTCTAGAACCCCAAGGAGAAATTTAAGCATTTCTGGTTCATCTTTATTTTGGTGGCAATGGGATCCATGAACATGGATGACACCAAATATGACTACAGATTAGATGATAGATGATGGATAGATAGATAGATGATAGATAGATAGATAGATAGATAGATAGATAGATAGATGATAGAGAGAGAGAGAGAGAGAGATAGAGAGAGATAGATAGATGATAGATGATAGATAGATGATGATAGATAGATAGATAGATAGATAGATAGATAGATAGATAGATGATAGATAGATAATAGAAGTATCATGTCTTAAGGACCTTTAACCTAGTCTTGAGGAAGCAGGACTGGCAAAGAAGACTGAATAGGGTGGGCCAGAGGAATGAGATGAAAATCAAGGGAATGTTTAATCATGGAAACCAGAGGAAGAGGGTATTTTAGAAAAAGCAATAGTACCCATTACTATTGCAGAGATATGTAAGATTACCATGATAATGTTATTGCCCCAATTCTTTACTTCCCCATGCATCCACATTGTTTACTACTTGACTTTGCAGTTTCACCCACTAAAAGAGGTGGAGTGTATTTTCCCATTTGTATTTATTTGGGCAAATCACTGGCTTTGTGCAAAAGAAAAAGGTAGAATTGATGGCATGCAATTGCTAAGCATTTCTACTTGCCTTTTTGTACTTCTGCCATTCTCATTGTAGGACATGCCTGGCCTATCCCATGAGCCCCAGGAGAAAGACAGTGGAACAGAGAGCCCTGTGGTCCAGCAGACGCATAAATGTAAGAGCTAAGTAACTTAGTGTTTCCCCTTGAAGTTTTGCCATTTTTTATTGTGCAGTAGACACAATGACTAAAAACCTATCTGCTGGATTAAGGATGTAGGTCATTAATCGGTGTAGATCAGTTTTGCTATGGAGAGAAAGAAAGGGACAGGGTAGTGGAAGAAGTGCATGGATATAAGAGAAGTTGTGTGTATGTATGTGCTTGTCTGTCTTAAATGGCTGAGGCCTAAGCATGAAAGAGCTAATGGGAACATAACATTCCCAAGAAAAGGAAGAAATGGAATATCTAAGATAAAAAGGATATATATCAGTGGTCCCCAACCTTTTTGTCACCAGGGACGGGTACTCCTATGAGACTCTAATACCTGATGATCTGAGATGAGCTGAGGCGATGATGCTAGCAATGGGGAGTGGCTGCGAATACAGATGAAGCTAGCTCTCCTGCATCTCACCTGCTATGCGGCCTGGATCCTAACAGGCCATGGCCAGGTACCAGTCCTCAGCCCAGGGTTGGGGAAACCTGATATATATGATAGATAGCATGTGAGAGAGTAGGTAACATGTTATGAGAGTTCATATTAATGATGACAGAAGTTACGGGTGAAACTAGGAGGCCTTATAAAGGAGCCGTGCTGGGTTCATGGATGCTAGCTCCAGGTAATTGTGTATTTTTTCCTTTGTGTTGTGCTTATTTCCATAAATATGAAACTCAATTAAAGTGCAGTTAAAATTTGGAAGTTTATTCTCTTAAGTGTCATTTATAGTGATATAAGATCTTACCATTATTTAATCAAAGGCCTCACTAATAGGAAAAAAAATATTTCTGCACCTTGTACATGAGATCTAGTATAGAGAGATTAAATCATTATAATATTAAAATGAAAAGAATAAGTAAAAGCAGATGTATGTGTCAATAACCAGATTAGTTATTTGTTTTATTTATAAAACATTTTTAGAAAGATGACATTTCCAGTTTTGATGTTTACTGTATGTTATCATACTTTGATTTTTTATTAATTATAAAATAACTAATTAGAACACTTCAAATTCTGATGATAGTAGATAAACCTAGACTCACATGATACAAAATTAAGAGGTAAACAAAACAAACAGAATACTCAAATTTTTTATTTTTATTTTTTTATTAAATTTATCGGAGTAACATTACTTAATACAATTATGTGATTTTAAAGTGTACATTATAATTTGACATCTGTATATTCCATTATGTGTTTACCACCCAAAATCCAGTATCCTTCAGCTATCATATATTTGATACCCTTTACCCACTTCACCCTCCCCATCTCCCTATATTTTTTTATAAAAATTTCTTATTTTTGAAATTCTATTATGTTGCACAGTTAAAGTTACACAAAGATACTTTTTTCTATTGGAAAATTAATGTTTATTCTTGATCAGAAATAAGCTAAAAATCTATCTTTGCAGGCCTACCTAATACTAAACAAAACATTCTCGTATTCCCGAAATGGAGTCATTATTTGAGAAGGAATAAAAATACAATTTAGAATTCATGTTTTCTACTCAAGTTTTCTGAATTACATATTTAGTTACAAATTCTTACTTTTAATTTTGACTGAAAATCTACACTGTACTTGCTTACACTTTCTATCTGTGAGATTTTTGAAGTTCAAAGCAACATCATATAGTAGATTAAGCTTAAAGTTTTTTATGCTTAAAATATAATATTTTCTTTAGAGAGATGGTAACATGACTCTGAAGGGCATTTTCTTTCTTTTCTTCTTTCGTTGCTTCTTTTTTCCTTTTCTTTTCCTTCCTTCCTTCCTTCCTTCCTTCCTTCCTTCCTTCCTTCCTTCCTTCCTTCCTTCCCTCCTTTTTCTTTCTTTTTCTTTTTCTTTCTTTCTTTCTTTCTTTCTTTCTTTCTTTCTTTCTTTCTTTCTTTCTTTCTTTCTTTCTTTCTTTCTTTCTTTCTCATCTATTAGAAAACCTAAAGTGTAATAATTTATATAAAACTATCATCCTTGCACTGAGAAAGCCTGAGTACATTGCCAAGATAGCACTTATTTAAGTTCTAATGGCAAATACAAGTGTGTGGGGGGTTTGGCACATTTTCATTACATAATACGTGATATACAATTACAAAAATGGTAACATTTTTAACTTTCATGTGGTGTGTGCTATACTTCAATTTTTCCTCAAGTATAATGAAGAAGCCCTGGGAAAACACTGAAATGTTGTAGTAGTGTTTGTATCACTATGTCGAGTGTTATTCATATGAGACATGCTCTGAAGAGGTAGACAAATGAATGGAATCACAAAAAAAAATTGCTGGCCAAAACAGTTCCTTTGTGAACAGCCTGAATCCCTATAAATTAATGATTTAAGTGGCTAGAATCAAAACCAATATCCATATTGGTCTAATGTCTACACCCTGGTTTTCTATGGATGTACCCAGTTTTTCTCAGTTGCTCTGGATGGTTATGGGGCATGGAGTACAGAGATGCTGACTGTTCTAACAGCCATTCCTGCTTCCTGCTTAAGAACCACAGTCTGCTCAATGAAAAGCCAGGAGCAACTCCTACACCTTTGGAATTCTAAAGATAATTCATGTTAAATAGCACTAACTACTTTGGAAATTGTGTATATGACTGGTACAATTTTAACACAGAAGTAAACAAACTTCTTGAGATAATATGAAGGCTGTTTAGGATCCATCTTTCTTACACTTAGCAACAAAATATTTAAGTCAATTTCTTTTATTTAACAGTTTTGAAAATCTATGTATTATGTTTTTAATAGTTGAATGTATGTTTTAAAAGTGATCTCCTTATGCATAGACATGTTAAAATATATACTTTCTGCTTCTCAGTAGTTCATAAAAATATTTACTGAGCACCTGCTAAGTGTCAGCCACTGTACCAGGTACTATATCCAGTGGTTAATGAGTTATGTACTTACTGTTGTGACAGAGTAAAAATAATAAAAAGCAGCAGTAAAATATGCTGTGAGAGTGATTCTGTCTCAGAGCCTGGCCCAGTCTGAACAGAGATGTTTAGGAAAGGGTTCCTTGAGCATTTAACACATACATGTTAAGAGATGAGTAGGAATTAATGAGGTGATGAAGAGAGAAAAGAGCACTCAGACAGAGGAGGACAGCCTCACCGGGGCCTGTCTATGAGAATGTTATATAACTGGTATGCCTGTTATACAGTCTCATTTCTAAGATAACAATGGTTTCCTTAGAAAGTCATCTGCTTTCTTCAGTAGAAACATTTCACAGTCACTTCCCTTCCTTCTGAGACAATTCTCTAGAAACATTACTAGTGAAGTCAGATCCAGGAAGCCCAGACTGGCCTGACCTATGACTGACATGTGAATACTATCCTAGCAGACGTGCAGGAGAGAGCCATCTACTGACATTCCTTCTATTAGGAGTTCATTTTCTCTCCCCTTTAGTCCCTCGAACTCTTTCTTTTTCTCATTTCTCTCAAAATCTATCCTATAATACCAAGAGAGAGAGATGAGAACAGAGGCAAACCAAAGTTGAAAACCTTTTTTGCCACTACCTGAGTACTTCTGCCATACATTTGCAATCTCCTCCCTTTTTCTCCTAAGGTTCTCCCTTGGTCTCGTCCCTTCCACCTCAGCAAGTCTCAGAGGCAAAAGGAATAGCAGGAAAAAAATGGATTGTTTTACCAAATAATGTTACCTAGGTAGACTTGAATCTGTACCTGATTTTGAAAGGGTTTTAAGAAGGGAGTGTGTGTTGCAGAAGCCTTTAAACCTAATCTAGCTTTAGGTTTTCGCCCTCTCACTCACCTAGCTTTCAGCTATTCTCTCTATTTTTTATCCTAACATCTCACCACACCTTCACCACTCATAAAAAATTCTCTTTCACTCAGTGCTAATCAATGTACTGTACACTTGAAATTAATTTAAATACATAAATTTTTTAAAATTCTGACTCTTCATTCTCCTCAGCCTCTGTCTTGATGCTTATCACACAACTCCCCTGTCCCTAACTCTTGACCCAAAGAAAGTCATTGCTACTGGATTATGACTGGGCCGTGTCTTAATTTTACATCATTTTAGGGTGAAGGAATGAATACAGGAAGGTCCTCACCCCTGACAGGCCTGCCATACTTGAATATTAAAAAATGTGTTACCTCCAGATGCCCTGCTACTTATGTTGTTTCGGCTGGATAGCAGCGTTAGTATTGGGTATATGGTGGGTTAAAAATTGGCTTCTGTGGGCTACTCTGGGAACACACCCAACATTTGCATTTTTTATTTTCCTATTGAAAAGTGCCTTCTAAGCTCCAAAGAACCAACTTATAAATGAGTTTTTTGGAACAGAACGGTTTGTAAGATGAGGGACTGACTGCAATTAGAATAAAACAATGTAGAACGGATGAAAATCCAATTGAATTAACCAAAAAGCAGAAAGATGAAAGGCTATTTCACAAAAGCCAAGTAATTCCTATGAAAAGATACCATTAGCCAGTAAATTAGACCCTTTCTGAAACCTATATTAACTCTTTCAGGACACAAGGGTAGTTGTGCATTGATGCCTTAGTAGTTTAAAAAGTATTCCCCAAAGGCCTCAAATTAGTTTCAGCACTGGAAAATCTGATTTATTATTTTGCATGAAGACAGGGAAGATATAGTTATCTACCAAATACCTAAGCATAAATATAACAGAATAAAGTACCTGAGGCAAATTTAGTTTCTATCATATTCTTAACATGTTACAGGCTATACGCAGAGATACACAGATACACAGACACATACACCTTCCCAATACAAGCATCGTGGTTCACAAAATGTAAATTCTTCTACTTTAATGCAAATAAGGATGTTATAAGTTTCATTTATTGTCTCCCTTTTAGGTCAAACTATTTATTTGACAATAAACAAACAAAACAAACCCTTAAAAAGATACTACGATCTTTTTTCTTTTTTTACTGACAAATGCTAATAAACATCATTTTCATTTTTAATTTTTACATGTCAGCTTCTCTGGAAAAAAAAAAATGTGACTCTGCAAACCTGGTGGTTACAGAAGAAGACAACGTGTGTTTCTTTCTCAGAATATAAAGATAAATTCCTGGAAATGAAAACATGAAAGCACCTGGGAACCATAAATGGTTGTTTCAATTTACTAAATTCTTGGTGAAGGGGACAGTCATTGTTTCCATCCCTAATGGAGACAGTTAATTTTGCTGTAGTCCATGGAACTAAATATCATCTACCTAATGGGAAGGGAGTAGCCATGATGCTGCAATTCTAGAGCGGGAAGGGACTTCAGAGATCATCTGGCCAGGGTGTCTTCAAACTGTGATCCTTCAGAGCCCTAGGAATTGATATACAACTCTCCAAGAGATCACGAGTGACTCTTATTTTTTCAGCAAATTTCCTAGTAGTAAGTTTTCATGGGAACCAAATGGTCTATGGTTTCCTTTTGCAAAGCTTGGATTTTAATCTCTTGATTCAAGCAAGGTAAGTAAGACATCTTCTTAGCTAACCTCACCACTGCCACACTCATAGAGGTCTACAAAAGTACAGAAGGTGTTTAGCAATAAGTACATTCTGTTTTTCATTTAGAGTTTATTCAAAAGGTATGAAGCTTTTATAAAAATATTGGTAATAGAGGTGAATAAATAAATAAATAAACTTAACAAAAATGTATTGGTAATCTCTTTTTAGTTAGATATATTTTGGAAGGTAAGAATTAAAAAATCGGGGCTGAAAGTCCACGTCATGTCAATTTTAGTCATTTCAGGAAGCCCAGGAAGTCCCTGATACAATTTCTAGCCCAGCATCCTGAAAATCAAAGGCTACAAATGACTCAAAAGAAATCTAACATAAGACATCTAAGCACTACCCCTTCATGAATGCAGGAGGAACAGTCATTTCTAAAATGTACCCTACAAGCTGAGAAAGTCAACACACTGTATTAGTTATCTACTTCTGAGAAACAAATCATCCCCAAACTTGGTAGCTTAAAACAAAATGAAACACTTACTACTTCTTATGATCTTATGGATTTTGTGAGTGAGTTCTTTCAGTCTGGGGCTTGGTGGTCTAAGATGTCATCACTCCCATGCTAGAGGCCTTAGCTGAAGCTTCTCTACAAGATCTCTTATCTTCCAGGAGGCTAGCCAAGACTTCTTGAGACTGTGAATAAAAGAGTTCCAGCCACAAGAAAGAGCAAGTCCAACGAAAAAGCAATTTTTAAGCCTCTGCTCGAGCCATCTTTGATATTTTCCCACTGGCAAAAGTAAGTTACATGGTCAAATTTAAAACTGGTATGGTCATTTTTAATAATCTATGACATTTCAAGTTTTAAAAACTGAATTCATTTAATACAGAAGTAAATGGGCTTATATCTGAAAATATAGCTTCTAGGATTTTACTAACATGATTTATATTCAAATAAAAAATCTATCATATAACTATGTAACTTCCCACATAGCTATGCCTCAATTTTATCTTAAATATGTCTATATTAGTTTACTATGGCTGATATAACACAATTCCCTAAACTTAGTCACTTAACAAAAGTTTATTCTCTTCTAGTTCTGGAGATCAGAAGTGCAAAATCAGTTTTACTGGGCTAAAGTAAAGATATTGGCAGGCTGTTTCTTTCTGGAATTACTGAAGAGAGAATCTGTTTCCTTGTCTTTTCTGGCTTCTGGATTGTCCATATTCCTTGACTTGTAGCCTCCTCCCTCCACCTTCAAAGCCGGCAATATTGCATCTTTTTATGTCTTTTTTTTCCATGGTTATATTTCACTCTCAGTACAACAGGGAAAAAGTTCTCTGCTTTTAAGGACGCCTATGATCAAACTGGGCCCACACAAATAACCCAGGAAAATCTTCCCATCTCAAAGTTCTTAATGTAAATCACAACTGCAAAATCCTCTTGGCCACATCAATTAATATTCACAGGTCCCAGGGAACAGGAAGACTAGTAGTCTGACTACCACTACACATTATTGGAAAAACTGCACCTAAATAAAATTTCTAAATGCCAAGTCATATTGAACTGTATTGGAGAATTTATCTGCGTTTAAAAAAAAATGGGGGTTTTTATAATGGGCTTTCTTCATACAAGTCAAGCTTTTAAAATTAAGTTTTAATTACTTTAGAACTTTAAGGTAAAGTTTTAATATTTTAGAACTCCTTTCCTCTTTTCAATACTTTGCCTAGAATTAATGTCCAGGGTTAAGTACCCTGCATATGAAACCAATGTATCTAGCCTGTGGTCTAGATTTTAACCATAATTTTAACCCTTTTTAAAAATTAAAGTAGAAATTTAATGGTGCAACTGAATTGAGTAGAGCATACTTTGAAGTGAATTAATGGTAGTTTATATTAGGTCTCTCTCTCTCTTTCTCTCTCTCTCTCTCTCTCTCTCTCTCAATATTCAAAGCTACATCTGATCCTGTTTGCATTTTTAGACTTTCATAGCTGTTCGTTTTCTAACTCACAACAAACACAATCTTGGAGAAATGGCTATATATGACCATAAATTCATATTTCTGCAGTATTAAATTCATACTTTTGAAGTATTAAAACTTTTGTCAGCAGTCAGTTTCATTTCTCAAATTAGGAAATCATTTTCAGTAACTGCTTCCTTCTTTCTCAAACTACCGAAGCGGTTTTTCATGGATTCACACTCTATTTATAAACAACTAAAAATTACCCAGTTACAATATGATCTCAAAACTGGGACTGACAAAAGTTCCCCCAAAACCTGTTTTGTAAAAGGCCCTAATAAATCCTTGTGAACAAAATTTAAGCAAGATTTTGGAGCAGATACTTATAGTGGATTAATGACACTTCTATGTCTGTGATTCCAAATACTCTTGTTATATGCTTGAACTCCTATCATTTTTCTCTCTTCACGACAGTAAAAATGTTCAGTACATTGAACTTCTGTGAAAGCGGATGAAGAAGTGTGCAATGACAGACTAGTAATAACTCTCGAAAGTGCTTAAAGCATTTTTTCTTGTCTAAAAGATGTTTTCAAATAACTGTTTTATTTTTCTTGATATTTTTAATTCAATGGGCTCATTTTTTAAAAACTGGGTGTGAATTTATGACCCCTGTGACTAGACTCAAATATTGCTTTCTTGAAAACAAAGTGTTGGTCAAATAATTCCCTTTAAGCATCATACAACTCCTTGGATAATAAAGAGTTTTAAAAAGGCATAGCAGATTTCATTTTTAAAAATTATTTTAGGTAATTTTTATCATTCTTATATTTTGTTATTAGGAGAACTGTCTTTGTTTCTTCTTACATTTCACTATTGTGTATAGTACAATAAAATCAGCAAATAGGTAAATTCATAATTTTTATAGTAATGCCATCCCACAACACAGGTTTTAGAGGATGATCACTGTGGTACAAAATAACCCAAATATCATCTTTTCAGAGTTCTCTATTACTCAGCACGATTAAAAATTATTACTTATGAAGTAAAAATGATTATCAAAAATGTTTAGATGTGGAGTGCCTAAATCAAATTGTACATGTGCTACAATAATTTTATACATATAATGTATGTATGAATATTGATATAAATAATTCAAATTCTGAACTTCCACTCAAATATTAATAAAAGTTGGATTTCACTTTGTTAATGATGACAATATATACATGATTAGAAATGAGGACTGTCCATTTGGTGGTGAAGCTTTGAAATGAACGTCAGATTAATTATTTCTGAATGATTTGCTTTTTCTCGCTTAAATCCAATACATTATTAAGATGCCTACACATTCCTGATAATAGACCAAGGTGAGCCTTCTGTCAGCACACACAATGGAGCTGAAGCAGAACTCACAATAGCACACAAACCAGTATGCTAATCTGCAACAAAAGAGCAGGGTCCACAAAGACCCAAGACGGCAGAAAAATCTCAAAAGAGTGCCGCACTTCAGTAACAAGATTTTCTGCAAGCTCATTAATATTTACCAAAGCCAAGAGAGCTGTTTTTTCTCTCATTTAGCCACAAATGCCTCCTTAAAATTATTTCTATATTAAGACTGGATTAGAAAAATAAACTATGCATATATAAAGGAAGCTTCAAATGGAAGACAAAGGGCTTTTAAGATAAGCCTGCTTTCAGTGTGAGCATCTGTACCCAGAAGACCATTTACACAAATTAACATATTTTATCTACCATAAAAAAAAAACATGAAATAATTCACATATACAAGATTGTTTAATTTAAATTACTATCAGGGAATGCTTAAACATTACTTGCACACTCCACAAAATCTCGAGTTCTGATAACCAAGGAAAAGATTTGTCACTTAAAAAGACAGCTAGTGGAAAAGATGATTTTCAGTTGCAAGCAGTGTTTCCTTGAATTATTTAGCAAGGTGATCAAGAAATAAGTGTTCGAGGGAGACAGACCTGTGTTTGCATCTGACACTAGCTGTGCAGTATCAGGTAACTCAACCATTCTGAATCTCCAATTTTCCATCTGTAAAATGGTTAATATGAGATAACTCCAAAATATGAGATGGATTGACTCCATTAAAGGAGTCATAGGCATGAGTCCACAGGCACTGAGCAGGGCTGTTATGGACAGCACATTGTGGATGCCAGTCATTCACAGGGCAGCCAGGAGTTGAAGCCGACTCAACAGCATGCAACATACACGAAATGGTTAATAAAATCCACCTTGTGTGGTTTCCAGAAGTTTAAGAGACCATGCTTAATATAGTGTATTGCCCATTCAAAGGCTGCAATGAATGTAGAAGGGTTTTTAGTTTTGTTTCTGTAATTAAAGTACTTATTAGAAAAACATGAGATGAGAGATAATAGAAAAACTTACCTATCATCCCCCTACCATAGAGAACCACTATCACCAGTTAGTAAATACCTTTCTAGTTCTTTCTCTATATATGTCAATAAGCTTGTATAAGCTTTCCAAATTTTTATTTTATGGATATGGAATCCTACTTTGTATCATCTCACTTGCTTCTCCTATGCCCCCTTACCTATTGAAAATAGATTATGAATGTGTTTCAAAATCATCAGCTGTATTTTATGACATCATTTTAACTCCTGATGGCATTTCACTGTGTGTATATATCACAGTATTTGTATGTGTCACAATATTTAATCAGTATGTATCTGGCAGTAAATAGATATATTTGTATACATCCTTAATTATCTTTTAACCTAATATCATTACAACAAACATCCCCCACACAAAAGCCTGTATATATTACTATTTCCTTCAACTAGAAAACATTGATTTCTATAAATCCCATTTTTTCTCTTTTTTTTCATATTTAATTTTTGAGTAGATAATACAGTTATTTGTCTTACCAGGTGTTTCTATATCAATATAATATAAATAAAAAGTAAATAATAAAAATTTTCCTCCCATCCCTGTGTCTCATTTACTCACTTCCAACCTCATCTATCCTACAGGCAACACTGATATTAACCCATACAGCCTTTTAGATTTGATCTATGAACATATATGTAAATATGAGCATATATAATTATTTTACCACTGTTTTCCATAAAAGGTAGCATACAATACATATCATGCTATATTTTGCTTTTTCCACTTAATAATATAGTTTATAGTTATTTCTATATGTGGTACTTAAAGAGATTTCTCATTCTTTTATTTAGTTGCATAGCATTCCACTGTATGCATGTACCTAATTTATTAAACTGGTCTTTCGCTGACTGGTATTTGACTTTATTCCAATATTTTGCTCTTGAAAAAAGTTGCTTTAGTGATTAATACTGTGCACATATTATTTCACTTGTATGCAAACATTTCTTTAGTTCAAATTAATATTCAAAATATTTAACAACTTGTAGGCTATATCATCTGACTATCAGTTCTTTCTGTCAAATAAACTCCCAGAAATAGAATTGCTAACCTCAGTCCCATATATATGCCAGTGTGTGTGTTGTGGGGGGGGGGGCATAAATTACTACCATTATGAACTCCTTTTTTGCACTCATTGGGTTTCTTCCTTATATTCGTCCCCTGCTGCTCAAAAGTTTTTAATTTTTATGATGTCAAATTTACTCATTTTTTTCTGTTGTTGCTTGTGCTTTTTGTATCATATCTAAAAAGCCATTGCAAAATCTAAGGTCATGAAGTCTTACTCTTATTTTGTTCTAAAAGTTTTATTCATGCTTTTAGTCCCCTTTGAGTTGGTCTTTATATGTGCTAAAAGACAAGGGAACAGTGTCATACTTTTACATATGAATATCCCATTGGACCAGTACCATTTGTTGAAGAGACTATTCTTTCCCCATTCAACGGTCTTGGCAATGGCTATTGTGGAACAATGGGCAATAGAATCCTTGTCAAAATCAATCAATCATAGATTTATGAGCTTATTTCTGGACTTACAATATATCGCATTGATTTATATGTGTATCTTTATGCCAATACCACACTGTTTTGATGACTGTAGTTTTATAGTAAGTTTTGAAATTGGGGAGTGTGAGTCCTTCAATTTTGGTCATCTTTTCCAAGGTCATTTTGGCTATTTGGAAGGAAATCACTTAATTTTTGAAAAGTTATTGACTAAAAATTAGAGTCAGATTTTGGGTGAAGACATCATAAGACCCTAGTAGCCAGTACCTTAGTGTGAGTTTCAATATAACATATTTACCAATCTTATCTAGATTTTTTTAAGGGATGTATTTTCAGAGTCTGCAGCAATTTTAAAGAAAATGTGTCAGAACAGGAAGAACTGGAGAATAAGGCAGTTTAAGGATATTAATAATAATGATAATAGTAATAACTATTTAAAGTCAGTAACATTAGAATGGTTTGGGAAGCACTTGCACATACATTATCTGATTTTTTTTTTTCCATAAAAATTCTGTGAAGTAGTCAGGACAAGCGTGATTATCCTCAATACACAAATGAGGAAGCTAGGGCCCAGAGAGGTTAAGTAATAAGCCCAAAGTTGCACAGCAAAGAAGTCCTAGAGCCAAACCATACTGTGTCCTCTGATTTCCAGGTCAGTTATTTCAGCTTGGCAGGTCAACATCAGCCTTAGATAAACTTGTCTTTATTTATAATTTTACTTAAGTCTGAAAAAAATATAACTAATAAGAGCTTTTATAATTGCTTCTACAAATCTCTTACTTATTCCAAGGTCTCAGAGAAACAAAAACAAAATGTAGATGCCAAACACAGATTTAAGCTCTCCTGAGACTTACTTGTATGTAGATTTAACTTCACAAAGTTGATTCCCTCTACACTCTAAACTGTTATGATACTTCTCCACATACTGTTATGATGACTTATTCCTCTCCCCTGTACAGAGTTTTTCTTTGACATTTAAATTATTATTAACATTATGCAGTTAAATAACACAATTTTTCTGTACTATTTGTGATGAAAAACTCATGCAAGCCAAAAGTTTGCATGAGGGAAAAGCCTGGATCGTCTCTTATGCATCCACGCATTTGCCCCAACAAAGTATCACAGAAATACAAAGTTTTAAAGGATGCAATTTAGAGGAGTGTTATACTTATTGCTCTTTGAAGGACTTATTTAATCCCAAGGAAATATAAACACTGTGCATTTTGTAGGTCAATAGGATGTGTCTAAAACTCTAGTCCAGTACAAGAAGGACCACTCAGCCCACGTTCTTTCAAAGCGGTGAGTTAAACGGTCTTGTTATAAATATGCCGCAGGGTAACATGTACTTACTTTCATAAGAAAGTAGACATTAAATTTTTCCCTGAAAGCTTGAGCCATTGTGGTATAATACAAACTAAATTTCAGTTTCAATTATTCTCACGTGCAGGTTTGCTGTGTCTTTTATTCTTCTATTTGGTAAAATGACAGCCTTGGTAACTGAATATTAATTTTCGCAAAAAAAAAAAAATAAAAGCATTCCAAACTCTTCTTCAAAGAGAGAGTTAAGCTTATTAATTCACTCCTTAACAAGAGGACAAAGTGCATGCCTTGCTGTATAAGGAATAAGAACTCCTAAGGGCCAAGAAGATTTAATCAAGGATTGAAAGCAAGAAAAAGCAAAAGAGCCAGAGGCAGAAGAATGTGAGGAGGTTACCTAAGTTTTCAGGGGCAAAAAACACCAACCAACCGAACAAACAAACAAAAAAAACCTTTCCAGAGCTCAAAGTAAAGTAACAAAGCGAAGCAGACATAAAAATTCCTCCTGAGATACAAACTAAAACATTGACTTTCCTTTATAATGCCACTTTAATTTCTGGTAAAATTCCAAAGCAAAGGTTTATATTTCATGATATTGTCAACTTTGCATAAGACTGCTTGTGCTACTCATGACTTACACAGCCTTAGAGACACTATTGATTTTTTTCCCCCTCATAAATCTGAAAATGTTCTCTGCCTTCCCAGTAGACCCCTAATATTTATTAGTGCCTATCTTAAAGCAACAGTTCAAGGTTGGAGCTATGAAAACATTCAGAGCTCTAATTTACCCTAAAGTAAGTCTACTGAAGATTGCAGATAATACATAGCACTTGAAATCTGCCCAAGAAATACTAGAAATGCCTCCATCTAAAAACATGCACTTTATTTTTCCTAATGGATGTTGCCACATAGGAAAGTTACAAAGTGGCTGATGCCATAGTTCTTCTTGCATGTCTAGAGAACTCCATACCTATTCAAAGCATCATTTGATTTATATTTTCTGTTACTTTACATTCTTAAAAATTATTAAAGGCCCTAAGAGTTTTGGTTTCTGTGTATTAAGTGAAGAAATATTTACCATATTATAAATTAACTGAGAATTTTAAATAGATTTAATTCATTGAAAAATAACAATTAATCCATTATGGATTCATATAAATAATATATACACTGTGAAAAATTATCATATTTTCAAAAACAAAATGTCTAGTGAAAAAATGGCATTGCTTTAAATTTTTTCCAATATTTTAAATGTCTGGTATAAAAAGAAGACAGCTGACTTTGCATATCTGCTTCTGTATTCAATATGTCAAGATATCATCTGTCATGTGGAAAACATACACTTTTGAAAGAATAAGAGTGAAAAAAGCAAATGATACATTAGTATTATTATTAAAATCACGTTGACCTCATAGAACCCCTGAAAGAACCTTAGAGACTCCCAGAGATCCCCTCACCAGACTTTAAAAACGATCACATTAGACTATCAGGAAGTCACATGGGGATTAGATGTCACATCAGTTACAATTCTATTTCCTTATGAGATTATTTAAGGCAGAGATAAGTTGTTGGCCCCATGTGGGACATTGGAAAGGTTGGTAGGTTTCCTAACAGTTAGTGGATCTGGTCTAAAAAAGTAGGTTTGGGGATATAAAGTTATTTTTAAATTGTTTTTAATTACAATTTATTATCTCCCTAATAATAGCAAATCTGATTTTTTTTGCATAATCCCACATTGCCAGGGCCTACATGAACTCAGGACACCCACGCTTCCTCCCAGATAGGCCAGCAAAGGTCTCTCTTCCTTACAGTGCTGCTCTCAATGTCATCGTGTCATTAAACTTATGACTTCTTCGCTACCCTTTATGATCTGGACTGATCAGTGACTATTCTTGCATTTCTCTTGTTGCATTCAAATAAGGCCTACAAGGTAATGGATAGAAAATAGCTCCTGAAATTACAAAAGACAATACTTTTGATGTGCAATTAGTATATATATGGATTTGTAACTCATTTGGTAGATATACACTTAATTCTTTTACTGGTTACTCTAGAAAACATATCCTGGTATTTAATTTAATAATGTTAAAAGGTAATCAAAATCTTCCTCCTGAATAATAAAATGACCTTTTTAAAAAAAAATTTTAATTCTGATTGTCTCCCCTCAACTTACATGCAACTTATGTCCAGTATTTGTTTTATCTATCTTTGAACCCTACAAATAGACACTTTTATTGATTTATACAATCAATATTTTATTAGATTCGTTTGTGTGTTACGTGTTAATGAATTGGCTCTAACTCATACCCATTCTATGAATGAGTGACGTCCACAATGTCTTGTCCTCAACAGCCCTGCTCAGCTCCTGTAGACTCATGCTTATGGCTTCTTTTATGAAGTAATTTCATCTTCTATTTGGTCTGCTACTTTTCCTGCTATCTTCTATTATTGTCTTTTCCAAAGAACCCTGACTTTTCATTATGTGTCCGAAATAGGACAGTTCCAGTTTTATCATTTTTGCCTCCAGTGATGTTTCAGGCTTAGATTGTTCTAGGACCCACTTGTTTGTCTTTCTGTCATTACAGGGTATCTGTAGAACTCTCTTGCAACATCTTATTTCAATGACTCTTTTTTCCCCTCTATCAGCCTTCTTCACTGTCCAGCTTTCTCATCTGTACATAGTAATTGTGATTACAAGGATATGGATGATCATAGCCTTGGTCTCTAATGACACATCTTTGCTCTTGGTGATCCTAATTCTTCCATTGCTACCCTTCTGAGTCTCAGCCTTATCTTGATTTCCTGGCTTTAGTCTCCATTTTAATTAATGACTCAACCAAAGTAAGCAAAATCTTTAACAATTTCAATGCCTTTATTGTCTATGTTAAAGTTGTGTCTCTCTTCTATAGCCATGATTTTTGTTTTCCTGGTGTTCAGATGCAGTCCTGCTTTGACACTTTTCTTCTTTCACTTTCATAAGTCATTTCGAACCACTGTTACTTCCTGACTGTAAGGAAACCTATAGGAGACCATTCTGTCTCTCCATATTCTGTCTTGATGATTCATCTAGGTATTTGTTAGTTACTTTTCTCATCTTTTCTCATCCTTTCTTCTTTTACTTTGGATCTCCCTTCTAGAATTGTTTTTCTTCTTGAAGTACATCATGTAGAACTCAGCCAGGGTCTGCTAGTGGCAAATTCCCTCAGTTTTAATTTTTTCAAAAGGTGTCTTTATTCCACTCTCATTCTTAAAAAGGAGTTTCACTAGATTTATAAATTAGTTTGATACCTATCATTTACAGCATTCTGAAGCTTTATCTAATGTTTTCTCTCTTTCGCTGATGCTATGAGAGAGACTTCTCAGTCCAGTTGTTATTGTTCATGCAAGTAACTTGGTCCTTTCTCTGTGGCTGCTGTTAGGATTTTATTCTCATCTTTGCAGTTCTATAGATGGGTGTCATTGTATCTAGGTGTGATGTTCTTATTTATCCTGCTTGGGATTTGTTGGTGTTCCTGAATACAAGGATTTATGGTTTTTATAAATTCTAGAAAATTCTCAGCCATTACATTTTCAAATATCAGTCTCCTCCATTTTCTCTATTCTCCTTGGCATTCCAGTTGGACATATGTTAGACCTGCTCACTATATCCACCACATCTCTTAATCTGTTTTTTTATATTTTTCATCTATGTGCCCCTTTATGCTGCAATTCCTCAGATCTTTCAGTTTGCCAGTAATTAATTGTTCAACCCATGTAGTGGTTTTTTAAATGTATTATTTTCAATTGCTAAACTTCTGTTTGATTCTTTTAAAAAGCTGTTTAATCATTTTTGATAGTCTGTCATCCCTTAATAACATTTTAATTATCTTTTATTTTAATAAATATGACACACAAACTTAATTACATTCTTAACTGATGATTCCAATATTATGATTCTATCTTTGTCGCTTTGGTCAATCGTACACCACAGTGATTTCTTTGTGCACATAGTGATTTGACATACTGAGCCAGTGGCTATTTCAACTTTAATACATAAAATACTTTGAGATTTGTATTGAGAGTGTGTATCTCTAATGAGAATTTTCATTTGCTTCTATAGATCGTCCAAAAGTACTTTTAAACTACACAGTCAACTTGGGAGTTTTCAGGCAAATGGTGTAAATGTACATTAACAATCCATAAGATGGTCCACTTATGGTTAAAGATACTTCCCAACCCATCTGGGCCCTGGATATTGGGCCTTGGTTCTTATATACCTTAGTTGCCGAGAACTGTCCAGGTTACAGGGGATCTAGAGAACATAGGAGAGCAGCAGATTCTTGTCCTTACTTAGTCCTTTGATGTTGGTGAATTTCTTTATTTTCAAGCCAGCTCAACTATATATTTTAAATGGCTATTAAAGATACTAGACTAACATTTTAAGTGCTTTTAATGATTGATATTTTTTCAGGAGATTTATCGGTCATATCATCAGAAACAGAAGTTCCTTGGCTTAAACTATATACTGTAGCCAGTTTATATGGAACTTCTACTACTAGGGCATACTTTTATTTTAATTTATAATGTTCAATGATATTCATATCATTTGTTAAAATCACAATAGTTCAATATTGTGATTCATATAGTTTTTATAATTTAGTATTTTCGTACCATTTATTTTAAATTATATGAAGGCTAGAACAGCTATGCGGTACTAAACGCAACTAAATGTTGTTTTCTGTTTTCATTAGAAAATCCTAAGGGGACAAAAATCATCAGAAATTTATCTAAGTGGCAGTTATAAATGCACTAATGTAACTATGAAGTAAAATCTAACATAAATGTTTTTGCCGCTTTTCAGAAATCACTTCATTTATTAACCATATATTCCTTTTATGTCTCTTGTATGAAAACACAATGATGGACTTTGTGTTAACTTTATTTACACTCATATATAACCTATACAGAGAATAATATGACATGATAGAACCCTATAATAATGTACCAGCTAATTTACTTCTCATGTTTTTCTTACTCTTCCAGGTAGTATTAAAAAGTTATGAATGAAACAACTAATTTAAAAAATATGTAATTTACAAAACTGAAATTATTGTACTGGCCAGAATCTTGACAGAATTTAGCATTAACCTCTAAATAATTCTGAAAATACCTGGAGCTCACCTCTGGCTATTTCTGACATAGACATTAACAGTGAAAGAGTTTCCCATATTCTGTAAGTTTTTCTAACAGAATCTGGCTGCAGTCATCAGATCAGACAGACCTTAAAGAGAAGTTTGAGTATTCAGTCGTTAACCTCTAGCTGTTATAAATGTCGCATAAAATTTGCATATCTCAGAACCAATATAAAAAAAGAAAATAATAATTCAAATAGGAAGTACTTATGCCAGTTTATTTTTAAAGTACTTTCCAAAAAATAATATTTAAATTATAAGAACTTTGGCTTAATTCATTTGCTCAAGTTCTATGCACTTATAAATTAATGCTTTGAAAAATATATAAATCGCTATATCTGTAAGTGATTAGAATTAAGCAAAGTGCCATAAATAGTTTTAAATTACCAGAATACTTCATTTTCTTCCCACCTGAGAAAAACAACAAAAACTAACCACACAGGTATATAATGCTAGTACTAACTTTTGGGACATAGGAACTTGATTTAAATAAGAGAAGACATATTGGGTCATAATTTCTTCTGTGGCTTTACTTTAACATAGATATAAGTGGAAACAGAATTTTGGGCCAATAAGTTAAGCACCTCCTATTTTTGAAATCCATGGGCTATGAAAGGATTTCACAAGTGCCTTTAAATCCCTTCCAGTAAGACTGAAATAGTCCCCAATTTGAAGCAGCATGGAAGAAGTAATCATAATATCTTAGGGCTAAATGGGACTAGAGAGCACTTCCATGTGGGGAAGGAGTTGCTAAAAGCAGTTCTTTTCCCATAGTTTGGGATATCAGATTCTCCTTTGTTATGAAAGTGATTTCCTTATAGATTTACCCAGTATCAAAATGTTACTGAGATCAAATGATGTAACATATTTGAAATTACTATGAAAATTATGATTAGTCATTTGGTAATAACAAAAGAGGAAGTAAATAAATTAGATTTGAGGAGTGATAATGTAATGACATTTTTCTAAGGCACACATTGCAGAATATTTCTCAGGGAAGAGCTGAGTCCATACAGTTTCCTCTCCAAAGCACAAAGCATCTGGCTGGTAGATCCATCCTTCCTTCCTCCCTCCCTCCCTTGTTATCCTCACTCCCTTCCTCCCTCCTTCTCTCTCTTTCTCTCTTTTTAAAATTTTTCAATTACAGTTGACATACAATACTATATTAGTTTCAGATGAACAACAAAGTGATTAGACATTTATACAACTTACAAAGTGATCACTCTGATTATCTTGTATCCATCTGACACCATACATAGTTATTACAATATCATTGATAATATTCCCTATGCTTTATTTTACATCCCCACGACTATTTTTACAACTGGTAATTTGTACTTCTTAATCTCTTTACCTTTCTCACCCATCTCCCTAACCCCCCTCCTGTCTGGCAACCATCAATTGTTCCTGTTTGATTTGTTTATTTTGTTTTTTAGACTCCACATATAAGTGAAATCATATTTGCCATTTGTGACAACATGAATGGACTTAGAGGAATTATGCTAAGTGAAATAAGTCAGATAAAGACAAATGACAGACCTTTCTTAACTAGATTTTTAATGGAAGTTTTTTGGTAGGAGTATCTCCAGTTATCTTACATATCTTTAAACATAATTAACAAAGCATAAGAATTCACAAAAGGAAAAATCACACTGTTCATATGTTGTATATTAGAATATGTAAAAAACTAGTTATTTGAAACCATGTGAAAGATATTTAAAGAAAAGTCATCCCAATGTTTTCAATTAAAAACAATACTATTTGTGGTGAGTTATTTTTAACTACTAGTAAAAATTATCAGCAAAGTGAAATTATGAAAAAAGTACCAAACGAATCTCATGTGTGATTTGTCCAAGCAATTCACATAGCCAGTGACAAAATCATAGCACATCACTGCTATTTCAGCTGTGTAACATGGCGATTAAAGGAGAATAAACTCGGGAAGGAGAATGCTTGGTTTTGAATCCCCTCTTTGGCACTTATGCGATATGAACAAAACTGTCACTTAATTTTTGTGCCTCAGTGGGTAAAACGGGGGATAATAATATTATTTAAATTACAGTGTTGTTTTAAGGATTAAATTAGATAATTTTGTTAAGAGTTTAGGGCAGTGTCTGGTACATAGTTAAGCTCAAACGAACATTTTACCATTTCCAATATGGCAGAGAGAGGAAGAAAACAGATCAGATGTTAATAAACCTGAATTTTGGTCTCAAATTTGCCACTTGCTCAAATAAGAAGCTTAAAAGCAATTCAACTTCACCTCTGACACTAATAACCTCACTTACTGCTCTCTCAGGAGTTAGGATCAAGTGATTTCATGTGTACAAGATACATTAAAAAGCATCAAATATAACCTTTGAGTTGGTTCTCTGGAAGAAAGACACTAAATTTCAAGGTACTGTACCATAGGAATTCTTATTCTGATATTTCAGAAAATATCAAACACTGAGGTCATATGTGCTTACATTCATATTTAATGGTATCCCATTTAACAGTGTTTTTGGCTCTGAAGAATACGCCTTAAAACTCACTGCTACTCTAGATCAACAATATCAGGAGAATTATTTACTCATTGATTATATGGTCTCACCAGAAATGAATAATTTTGAATTCTCTCTTGTTTTAATAACCTCATTTTAACAATTGGAATAACCTTTGTTCTTATTATATTTCAGTGAAGAAAGGCAAAATGATTAGGGCCAATCGCATAAAGAACATGGTAACAGTAACAGATAACAGTATTGACCCTAGTGGTGCCCATTCAGACCTGCTCAGCACTTGTTCTGCTACATGAGGTGGCGTCCTACCAGAAGAATCTGCAGCCCTCCTTTATCTTGAGGGGCAGGCCAAAAGTGCCATGAGTTAATACCCCAGAGAGCAGATATCAGCTAATGACAAACATGGGTGGAAGATAAATATTCCTCATCCCTTGGATGAAGCAACTCATGTTTCATATAGTTTCCCAAAGGTCAACATCAAGATTGAGCTCTTGTTTTCCCTAGTGGTAACCTGTTTGATAACTCACTCCTCATAGGCTTATTCACTTTCCCTGTCTCACTCTCTACTTCTTACCCACACTTCCTGAGATCTCCTCTCAATCTACTTGTCTCAGTATTCTGAAGAAACCCAAATAAGATACTAACATCTATAGATGTTATACAAGTATGCTAAGGGTTTTATATTCTGGCTTTTCTCCTACCTCAGTCCCCATGACTTTTCAGTGTCCTTTGCTGACTTCTCTTCTGTCAGATTTCTAAATGCTGGTACACCATGCATGGTATTCATCCTGGGACAACTTCTTTTTCATTGTCCTTCACTGCCTAAATGTCCACCATTCCCAGTGTTTATGTACCAACAACTCAAAAATTTATATTTTCAACCCTGACTGCTCTCCTAAACTCTAGGTTTATATCTTCAAGTGCTATTTAACAGCCTCAACTAAATGTTAACAAGGCCAAAATTCTTGATGTCCCTTCCTAAATCTGCTCTCCTCCACTTTGCCCACCTCAGGACATAGTGTCATTATCCATCAGTTACTCACTAAAAACCTAGGACTTGTTCTTGATTCTCTCCATCTTTTCACTCCTCATATCTCCATTAGCAAGTTTTGTTGACTTTACCTCTAAAACATACTCTAAAACTGTCCATTTGTTGCCGCACTTAGAACTACTGCCTCATCTAAACACATTTCACCTCTGCACTACTGCAGTAGTCTCCTGCCAAGCCTTCCTTCTATTTTCCATTCTTCACAGACTATCTCAAGAAATAATTTTAAAGATATTAACTAGCCATAGTACTCCCTTCTCTAAACCTTCCAATGGCTCTCAATACTATTTATAATGAAAACCAAATTCCTTGCCCTGGCTTGCAAGGGTCTACATTTTCTGACCCTTTCCCTCTCTAACGTCTATATGACTTTCTCCTTAGATCATGATGCTCAAGTCTCACTGGCATTTCTTGGTATTTCTTGGATATAGCAAATTCATTCTTGCCCCAGAGCTTTTACCATATCTGTTTCCTCTGCCGTGAATGCTCTCCTCTGAGATCTTAGTATGACTACCTTCTTCTTATTCAAGTCTCAGGGTAAATATATCCTCTTCATAAAGAACTTTATAAACTATCTACCCTAATATAATGTCCAGTCACTATGTTATCATAGTGATTACCCCTACTTTTTTTATGCTTATTTTTTATATTGTTTCTCTTCCTCTGAGTAGAAGTCAAAAATAGAACTTTTGACTTATGAACATCCCTAGCATCTAGAACATAGATGAGTGAAATAAATGACAGAAGTTATTTCATCCTCATTTCAAAGGTGATGAAACTGAGCCGTCAGGTAGTTATACAACTCATTCAGGCCAATAGTTAGAGACTGATACACAAATCAAATCAGTCTGATCCCAGAGCTCACACTTTTAATCACTACACCAAATTCCTCAACATATACATGATTAAGGGAATATAAATTTGGAAAAAAATAATAACCTTAGTCCTAGGACTTAGTACATCCATTCTTACAGAGTACTTGTTATTTAAAAGACTTAGCATATTCGAATTGTTCTAAGACCTATAAAAAGTCCATAGTTCTTAAGAAGATCTTAATTTTGATGCTGTGTGTGTACACAAAGAAAAAAGAAAAGTGAAACTATCTTTGTTCTCATCCTTTACACAAGCCTAGTAATAAACATCCAATGGTTTAAACAACAAGATACAATTTTCAAACCATTTATCATTGGAAAACTAAAAGAACCCACATTACAATATAACATAATTCATTTTGCATGAAAACCACTAGAAGAATGGTCATATTCAGTATAATTTCCTTTGTGAGAATAAACTGCATTTAACACATATACATGTAATTTGGAATCAGTTACAATAATCTACAAACCAAGAAATATAAATAGATATATATTTTGTGTGTGTGAAAAGCTGAAGAGCATTAAAAGAGAAATTTTCATAAAAATGTACTATCCGACGTTTATGAGGAAACTCAGCTAAATTACTCAGGAGACAACAGACCTTTAAAAGAAGGCTTCTAAAATTACTTTGATGTGTTATAATGAGACTCTGGCACACTGGATAATAAATTACATCTAAGATTTCTAAGAAACAATATATTTAATCATCTCAAAGAAGAAATTCAAGGAATAAAGAAATAGCAAATCTCTATCAAGAGGAGATACACATATTTTCATAATACTAATAATTATAACAACAACAACAACAACAACAACAAAAGAAATATTAGCTCTCATGCCAGATTCCAAAACAGTGACTGGCAACGGCACAAAGAAACATGATTTAGTCAGTGTTTTATCTCTTCTGCTCTCTCTGCTAGTCCCTTCATTTCCAATGAATAGAGCTGCAAAACATCATAATAAAAAAGGATATTTAATAAGCTAAGCAGGGTCGGGCCTAGTTAGTACTTGAATGGGAGACCACCTAGGAAGACCAGGTGCTGTAGGCGTAAAAAAAAAAAAATGATATTTAAGGACAAATTTAATATATGTAAGTCATGCTTCTGATGAAGAAACAGAAGCCCAGCTAATAAATGCTAGGGCAGGCATTTGAACTCAGTACCTCTGATTCAAAGTGTAAAAGTCTTTCCTTGTCACGCATAGTCACCACATTGAAAAGAATAGTGCACAAGTACATACTTTGTGTACTTTTTCTTATGCTACTTTGCTTTCAATGTCAGTAGCAATAGGAGTGTCCTAAAGTTTAAGTCACTTTTTAAAAAGTATAAAAACCTTGAGAATTAAAAGGGAGGTATTGGGTTATAGTTTTAGGCTACAAGGTGTTCCTATAAGGCCACGCCCCCACCAAATATCTCTGGCGGCAACTGTCAGAGACCAAAGTCAGATTACTACAAGCCATTAAATCATTTCCTATGATCTCAGGTTCTTATTAATATGATTTGATCTGATATAAAAATCTATTTTTTCTCTGAAAAAGATAACGTTAGTATCACTAAAAGAGATGGCTATGCAGAAAGTGATACTCAGAGGAAGATAAAAAAACTGGCATCAGCAAACTAACTTGATTCAGATGCACAGGACTGTGAGCTCCATAGTCTGATTACCAGAAACACCAGAAAGAATGATAAAGGAGATGAGGAGGCATAATGTTTCCTATGTGTAATTACTGCATTGTCTCATGTACCTGTCAAGAAATATTATCATTTATATACTGAAATGATTTCTGTCCTCTTTGCTTTAAGAAAGTATGAGATTTTAAGAAAAAAAATGCACTCATGTAATGCACAATTCCATTTCCAGTTATTTTGCAAACTTGTTGTATGATTTTGGTATTTTTTAAATAATTTATTGGATTTGTTTGTTTCACTAAATTTGGGAAATGATGTGGCTTTATTAAATGGCAACTAGGTTCTACTTGAGCTTATAAGAAAATTTAAGATTGATGAAATAATACAAAGCTTGATATCAACTGATCCAGATGTATTTTAATAAAAGGACAAATAAAAATTGATTATACATGTATTTCTAGCAAATATTCACTGAATACATACTACGTGAAAAGCACAGAAAGTTCCAGTGATAGAACACTATTGCAAGAGTTTTACAATCTACTTATAATGATTCAACCCAATATAGAAGAAGAGGTCTTTAGTATAGGCGATGCATCAAATACTGAGGAAGTAGTTAATTTTTATTAGAAGTGAAAGCAAAGAAGACTTCATGGAAAAGACAACATCTATTTTGACACTAAAGGAAGGAGGGTTTAAACAGGTGGAGTTGAGAAAGTACAGACAGAAAGTCAAATGTGTTGAGTGCTTTTTTGTCTTATTCTATGCTAGAAAACTAATCTAGATTATTTGAATTAATCCTCCAATAATACTACTGTGGGAGAATGCATTATTATTCTTAATTCTTCACCCACCTTCCTTTACCTAAAAACCTTTGCAATTCCTTCCATTAGGGGTGGATTGCATTTCTTAATCCAATGATGTGACTCTCTTAGGCCAAAGTGGTACAAAAAAAGGACTTGTATTGTACTTGCACAGCTGGACAGCTGAACTTTATACCACCACCATGAGAAAAACCATCCTTGTATCCCACGGATTCTACAAAGTATGGGAGACCCATGGAGAAATCTTAAACTGAGCCCAGTACCTGGAGCTGAGCCCAACCAATTTACAAATGCATGAGAAATAAATGCTTATTTTACATCACTGAGTTTTTGTGATTGTTTGTTAAATGCCATTATTGTGCTAGTAGCTAATTGATATACCTGTGCAGAGTTAGAAACTAAGCCCCAGAGGGGAGAAGTGTTTTCCCAAGGTCACCTAGCTAGTAAGAGGAAGAACCCAGTTTAGAATTCTGCTGTGTCATGGACCTGACTTTATATTCTTTCTATCACACTTACCCTTAAGAGAGGGGAAAATTAGAGAGAAGGATATTGCAAGGTTAGGACAAAAGGATAGAGGTAAAAAAAGAAAAGCCTATCTTTGTTGAAACTGTCTATGGTGACTTAATGGTTCAAGAGTTTACAAAGATAACTGGTCCAAATTTAGCAGAATCTTCAATGTCAGGCTTAAAATCTCAGCAACATGAAAAGCCATCAAAACATTTTGAATAAGGAAGCAATCTCCGGAAGGAAGGCAATTCAAAAAGCTCCATTTGGTAGAAACACTTAGTGTGATCACTCACAGGTTTTTGCAGTATTCTAGGCAGTAAAATAACAGACAATAGACAATTATTTCTCATGTTTAAGCCAAGATTCATTGGACCCACCCCAGTAGACACCCCTTATAGCATTAAAAGATTTACTTTTATTTTAAATACATCTTCTAGATTGGCCTAAGTTAAAATTTACTCCATGAGTTTTTAACTTTCAATTTACATTGACATTATCTTTCATCTAATATTTATCAGTTCATTATGTGTGTATGCAGATGCATCCAGCAATTCATAATGTGGTTAAAAGAAGTTGCTTAGCTGTTGAGAGCTGAATTAGGGTTAAAAAATAAATAAATAAATCTACTGCCTTTAGGCTAAAATGCTAACTAAAGGAGGAAATGACTATTGTATGACAACTGTAACAACTAAAACTACATATTCTCATGATGAATGTTTAACACCTTGGTTGGCTAGAGACCTCTCCCAAGCCAACTATGCCAAGAGCTTAGGAAGAAGAAATATTTATTTTTTAATTTACTCACTTTCTTTAACAAAAAGAAACTATGCTTATTCAAAACATAATTACATATGAGATACTAATTAAATAGATTAGAGGTACTGTGATTCAGTCTAAAGGTCAATTAGATTTATAATCATAGTATATAAACTTTGTGGTTTTTACTGAGGCCTAAGATTTACAAGTATTATATTATTATCCCCATTTCACACTCATTACTGAATTTGAAAATAAATGCCAACAAAAAGAGCATTTTTTAGCATAACGCCATCTACTTTTTATCATATGCAATTGCCTTTCAGGTTTTCTGCAAATTAGACCACTTAGAGAGTCTTTCTCCAGGAAGATAAAAGGTCAATGATATAAGACATAAGAAGAACATAGCTGCCCACATATTTTTCCATCCCTACCCTCTCCCACCCACCAAATTTCTTTTCCTATTACTCTTTCTTTCCCCACTGAGGGCCCGAGGCTCTAGTGGGACTTGGCTATGGACTGTGCCCACGTGGAGGTCAGAGTCACTGTCTTGAAAGAACACTGGTTCTTTAATCATCAGACACAGGCCTCAAATTAGAAGGAATGTAAAGTACTGCTTTCAGCTGATATCTCCCTACAGTCCAGATCTTCCTTTTCTTTTCCTATGACACACAACATTTCCAGGGATTTGGGAAGCATTATAACGGTCTTTTTTTTTTTTTTTAAATAGGCATATATTTTAGGATAATTTCATTAAATGTGTCACTCATTGTCAATGTTCTTTAATGAATGAGTATAAGCAAATCAAAAATTAGAAGACTTTTAGTAATTAGGCCATGCACGATTGCGAAATTCCCATTCCCACCACCTTTGCCTCAGTCTTGAAAGAAATATAGTGAGAAAACAGATTATAAGTAAATTCGATAAGTGAGAATTCAGAAATTCTTAAACTAAATCAAGACTATTGGAAGAACTCCGAGGAGAAAAAAGCAGATTCTGAAATGAGATTTTCAAGTGGGCAGAAGTAAGATAGTTTACTTCTCCTTTGGAATATGTAATAGTACTTAGACTCAAACATAAAATGACTTTTTTAAAGTGTGAGATGTATAAGCATTCTAGACCAGAGGTTATATTTCCTCATTATTTACATTTTTTTAATTAAAGAAAATAAGGCAAAGGGAATGAATAAGTTTAAATAAAAGAAACCCACGTTAGAGCTGAATCTTCGTTTTCTTTGATGAGACCAAAGGACTTATATTACTTGTTCCATCATTTTCTGAAAAAGTCACCAAAAAAGAAAATTTGTTTGGTAACTTCGGTAATTCCTTCCTGCTTTGTCCATCACTCTCCTTTCTCTCCAGGTTCCAACTAGCTTCGCTAAGCCCATAGTCATTTCCAGAAGGTCACACTCTGTGAAAGCATCCTCCTGACTCACTCCCACCAGCTTTCCAGGAACCCAGGAAACTAACTGAAAATCACCTCCCAATATCCCAGTGACTCAAAGGTCAGCTCTACTACCTCTCTAATCTTTTCCCACCTCCCCAAAGGCCCATTTCCTTATCCCCTTGTTGGTCATCTTAAATCTGGAGGGAAATAAAATTTTAATCCTCTGTCTGCAAAAGGTTAGTCATTTCTGAGTTAATGAATAGCTACCCCTTAAGGATGTTTGGAAATGCTAACCAAAAACCACATGAAAGGTATTCAGTAGAGCAATCTGCCAATAACTTGGAGATTAAAAAGTAAAGATAAAGTATAGCATTTTATAAGGTTTATAAATGAATGCGTTTACTTTAAGACATAACATTTCAGTTTTTTTAAAGGAAAGAGATATTTGAAAGTTCATTTATATGAACTTTCCTACCACCTTCCTCTCCCCCTACCCTCTCCACCCTGACACAAACAGCCCTCAAGTGAAAGGAAGAGATAGACAGACAGACAGACAGACAGACACGTTCTGGATAACTTGCTGATGATTGTATCAGAAAACAAACATGTCAATTATCCAAACGACTATAAAATTCCAAACACAAAATTAAAACAAAGTATGATTTATATTCTATACTTAGAATTTTATGGTACTTTTTATTTAATTAACTATTCTGATCTAGTGTAGAAAGCTAGAAGTCTTCATATGTAGTTCAGTTAACAAAAAATTAGAATTTTTAGAGCAAGTGCTTATAATGCTCAATACTCAAAATAATTTTTTTTGTTTTAAATTTTAAAACAAATTAAGAATTTTCATTTCTTAGGTTGTCAGTTGACACTCGAGATTAAAAATGGCTTAAGAACATATTGCAATATTCTTTTCATAAAGCAGAAATGAAAAGGCTTCACCTGTATCTCTAAGAACAAAGTCAATTAGTATGCCACGTTCCTTTCCCCCACCAAAAATAATGGAGAATTTGCATACAGCAGAACTAGGAAGCTTGTCTCACTCATCAGCATATTGTAATGCCTCCTGACAGCTTCACACACTGCCTCATCAACATCATACTGTTTCAATTACACATTTTTTTTTACCTACTTCACGTGTTAAATCATCTTCACTTCTATCTCACTTCGAGGTGCAGTATTAAATTTAACTACATTTTTCTGAGTATAGATGGATTTTCTGTAAGTCAGAAACCGAAGAATCAGTAGCATTGTATTGTTCCAGTCCACAAAAGAAAGAGGAAAAGGCAGGAGAGGAAAGAACAATGGTGGATTTTAAAGAAACAAATAATCCCTCCCCACAAAAGCTTGACCCTCTAAACCAACGGCAGAAAGAATTAAGAATTGGTTGGAGCACAGTATGGGGTCCCTGTGCCAATGAAATGGAAATGGTCTTTTTAACAAATGCTGAAGCCTGCTCACTCCCCTGTGATCATCCTACCAGCTCTGCAACACCTTGCAAGGGTAATGAAGCAAGGTCTTTGATTATGCCAGTGAGCTATTGAAAAAATAAATAAATAAATAAAACTAAGCTTGAAAAGATGAGCTTTAATTTAGCAGATACCATAGAGACATGTCCCAAGACAACTGCCACCTCACAAAAATGTGTCTTCTATTTAGATCACGAAGAGAAATTTTTATAGAATAAACAAAATAATTACAAAAAAAAGTGACTTATTATGTGACTGTATTCCTTTGAAAAAATTTTAGAAAAACTGAAGGAAAACTCCTTCATATCATTGCAGAGTCCATCTTTCAGACATAATCATAATTCCATGAATATGTAGTGTTCAGAGAGCTGTTAAGAGTGAGTTTTTGTAGCAACAGAGCAGGTTGGAAATCAGAATGTAACAGATTTCTTGATGTTTGGATGATTTATGAAAGTTTCACATTACCTTCCTCTCAAATTGACATTTCATCCTGATTGGCTAATTATCATTTTTTTTTTTCTGTTTCAGAGGCAAAAAAAAAAAAAAAAAAAATAGATCCTGAATAATGCAGTTGCAGCTGTATTGTCTTTACTTGAATCCCAAGTTGTGTAATTTCTGTGTTTTCTCACCCTTTGTCTATATGTAACTTAAAAACTACAACAAAATAGTTCCTTTTGGCTCATGAACCCTAAACCTTACTTTAAAATCTGTAAAAACTAGTGATTCTGTCCTGTTTTGCTTCTCCTAGGGCTCAAAAAGCTTGGCCGTGTCTGAGCAGATGGGATAATTTGAAGGAGAGCAACATTTTTCTCTCCAGAGGTTCTCTGCATTTCAAGGACAGCCTTCTGTCCCAACAGGATGTTTGCAGACATCTAGGCTGGAAGGATGTGAGGCAGACTAAAAAGTACAATCATAGCTCTAGCACTAAAAGCATCAGTCTGTGATTTAGGAATATAATTCTACCACTGACTATGTCACAGTTTCTTTTTTAAATCAATGCCAAAGATATTTAAAAGTAAATAACATTTCTAGTAACTGAAGCTTTCAAATATAGAAATTTTAAAATCATCTTAGATTATAATCACAGGTTAGCCCCGCTCCCCCGCACTCCAATATACACATACACACACTATGTATTTATTAAGAGACTACTATAGACTAGGCGTATGCTAGATTCTTGACCTAAATGGAGAGCAAAACTAGACTGTGGTCCCTGCAGGAAAATCAACATTAATCAAATAATCAGATAAATGTAGACATTGAAAAAGTAAAGATACATGGGGCTATGAGACCCTTTGTGAGAGGGATTTGACCTCCTCATGGAATTCTTGAAAGAAGATTGGGCTGATCTGAAGAACAAATAGGAAGATAGGAATAGAGAGAAGGTGGAAGTAAGATCTTGTAGGTCATGTTTAGTGATAGGAAACAGGGATGAAAAAGAAGAATATCTTTATAGGCCACATTGGGAACTTTTGTAGGTGTAACAACTACCTGTGTTTTGTGATTATCACTGTACCCATACGGTGCGGAAGTGACTAGATGGGTAAATGAGTTTGGGGCTATTGCATGCGGGAGCCCAAGCAGTAATGGTGAGTAGTATACATGGTTAGCTGTTGGTCTGCCCCACTGTGGTACAGCAATGCATACTGTCTCACTCTTTACTTGCAGAAATTCATCTTCTATTCAGTACTCACTGAATTATCTTAAAGCACAACTCTGACGATGTAATTTTCCTTTTTATGTCCATTGCCATGTCCAACAGACTCAGTCTATGCGGGCACTCAAGGATTAACAATGGGATCTCAGCCTACATTTTTGGTCACATCTCTGCTTTCTATCTGTCCAAAGCCCTACTCTGTCCAAAGTGGCTTACGCATCTCCCTCTTTTTGTCTGTGTCCTTCAACCCGCTTGGGATACTCTTTGCCTATTGCTGTCCTGCCTCTCACTGTATTCAAGCCTGAATTAACCTCCTACCTCAGATCTCACTTTCTAAATTCTTCCCATCCTTCCCTAAACAGCAAAATATCTCCTTGTTTTCTATTAAGAATTCCCAGACCAGTGCAGTTCAATGCAGATCTCTCAATTTCTTCCACGTGCATTTCTTGTTATTTGGCAATTAATCATGCCTTATTTTGCTATACTAAGTTGTTAACTGATAATAGTATTTTCTTTAGCCTTTCATATGTATATGTTTTATTTCCTCATTTAGTGAGCAAAATGTTTGTGGCAGAAACCATGTCATACATTTCTCTGAGCTTTTCTCAGCACCTGCACAATGCTTTGTACATTTGTAGGTCTTCCATGAATAAGCACTGCTTGAAATTTGCTCTGAGATATGCTTTACCTTTACCCATGTCAGTAGGGAACGGTTTTGGAGGTCTCCACATAATCTATTTAATCAGATTTCCAAAATTCACAAAGTAACAGATGTGGCAAAATTTCCAGAGTAAGATCAGCCCTGAATCTCAAATAACTCTGGTTTCACCAATGAAGAAGAAAGAGCCTATGTAGTGACGAATAATCTGGATTCTCATCCTAGCTCAACCTCTTATGTTCTGAAAGATCTTCAGCTAATTCCTTCCTTCTCTAAGATTTTATGTCCATCTGAAAATGGTGATAGTCTTACCTAACATAGCATACTATGTGTAAAGAGATGATACGAATCTAAGTAGGCACTTAGAAAGATGTCTGGTAGTTAGTATTCAAAAAAGTGAATACTTTATCTTCACTGCTACTCTAATGTGCATGCATGCATTTGCACATGCATGCTCAGACACACACACACACACACACACACACACTTCTTTTAGTTATTTCTTTAAGTCTCATTTTGTGACTGCATTGACTTTTCAAATCTATCATCTTTTTCTTCTTTTTTCCCCTCTCTTTTCTTCTTTCTCTCTCTTTCTTTACTTGATGAACACTTAACAATAAGACTTTGGAAATCACAATTGGAAAAATACAGCCATTATAGACAGCCTTTTCAGTATACTGGTTACATTACTGAATATAAACAGGAAGGGTAAGAACTTCTACCAAATTCCCTTTTCTATTGTCCAGTAAGCAAACATTTCTGGACTGAGCCATTAATCCCCCTATTGTATTCTTTCCCCCACAGTCTAACTGAGTAAGATTAGAAATCAAGAGAGAAAAAAAAAAAAAAAAACAGTTGAGAGATTAGGAGATACTGACAATTCAAACTCACAAAAAAGTCTCTGAATGCCCGAGAAACAAGAAAGGTTGGCCTTTCTCCTTAAAATCTATTTGAATCATTGAAAAGTCTGAAGCTATCATGTAATGCTTGTTTGTAATCTTTGTATACTTGAGGTGTGGTAAGATAGTCAAAACAAGATTGGCCTCATTTGATATGAGATTCTCTAAATTTCCCAGCATTGACTATTTACTTAAGAAATGTAGGTATGCAGGGCATTCAATATGTATCAGATGTTGTAAGAAACAAAAAATGCCAGCCAGTTCTGATTGTCAATATCTATCACTTTTTAGATGTACAGTATTTAAAGTCACATGAAAACAAGCAAGCAGTGCTATATGGCCACTTACCAACCCTGAAACAAAGTCCACTTTAGCTACTGTATTTAATTTATTTTTAATAATGCATACTGATTTTTATGTATCACTGGCATTCAGCCACATAATTTCCCTTCTTAAAAATAATGCCCCTTTATAGAAGTGTAGAAATGAAATAAATGTGTATTTCCAACCCAAAGAGATATGTATCAGACTAATTTATGTGACTCTAACCTATAGGCATATTAGAAAAAAAATAAAACCCTCAGAATTTTAGCAAAATTGACCCAACCTTGAAAAGATATATGTGAAATTTCCCTGAATCTATTAGAGTCTTTCATTATTATTGTTATTTTAAAGAATTCTCTTCTCTAGTTTCATTAAACTTCTGACATGAAAAAGTGAGTGTTTCATACAGACGGAAGAGGTCTGGGCAGCACTTAAGGAACCGACTAGCAGTGGCTTAGCTAGCTCCAAAGTGATTCCTATTAGAATGAAAAATAAATAGACTAAGTGCCAAATTCAAAACTATTCTCTTACAGAGATAAACTGTAAGTGCTCTAGAGAAAGCAAAAACAGCCCTCCGGGAAATGCCTGGGATTTGGGCAAAAGAACAATGCAAGTGTTTCTGTAAGTCAAGTGGAAACACTTGTGGAGAAGAGGAGTTAGAAGTTATGAGAAATGGGCAAAAGAGCTGCCTGAGTGTGGAGTTATAGGTAAGGTCCCCATTTAGTACACTGACCTTGCAGAAAAACATCAGATCAGTACTGAAAAGGACAAAGAAACCTTATGATATAGACCCTATTCGTAACAGGGAGGTTAATTATAGTTTTTACGTCTTGGCAATATGTAAACTATCACTTAATCTTTAGGATTAATGACACCTTTCAATATTTTAAAAAATGACTTTTTTAAACATGACTAATAATTTATCTACCCTGCATTTCCAAAGCCTATATGATATAATGATTAACTTGGGTGTTTCTAACTTCTTCAAACATACTGAAAATTATTCCTGAAGAACTACAAAATGAAGAGGGTTATATGATTTATTCCTCTTTTCCTTCAATATTAAAATGCTGAAATTGACTTCAAAAGGATTGTCTGGAAGTTGTAATTGTGCTTTAGCAAGAGATTCCAGGAAATCAAAGATGGTTGTCTATTCTGAACAAAAATCCAGGAAGAAAATTTGTGACCCAATCCAAAGAAATCTGAACAAGTTTCTCAATCCTTAGGATGCAAACACATCCCAGCTTGAATTTACAACCTGGTGTTAAACTTGTGTATAATTTAGAAAAAGATGAAAATGATTGCATGCTCTCACTCAATTTTAATCCAATACATTTATACATTTGTGAGGGGCTCGTGTGGAACCCTCTCAGACAGTGGGCAGAAGCTGATCAGCAGTGAGAATGAGAGTCTTCAGGAGAGGAGCCTATGGGGACTCCACCTTTAGAAATGATTGTATACTTGGTTGTACAGGAAGAACATGGATTATCAACTAGGAAAAACAATGACCCAGCTCAACTGCATTTGTTTATTTAGAAAGATTTAAAAATACTGGCAGTAAGAATTAATCAGTGTATAGGTAATGGTTGTAAACATGAAGCTAAGTATTATGAAACTATAACAAGGTGTATCTTATGGACAAAACAACAGAACACAAAATAGCACTGACGAGTGCCCCTACGAGGTAGAAAAGCGGGCCAGACCCAGCATGCCGAGGCAACCCTTTGTTTCTGAACCACGTTAAAAGACACCTAAGTTTTCAGTGTTCCTCAAAGGGAAGCTCAGTCAATGATGTAAAAGTCTGAAACTTGAGCTACTGTTTTGTAAATATTTACTGAAGCAATAACTATTTTAGGAATTCTACATATGTAAGAATGTGCTCCATGTTTGTCATTTTTACCGTTGTTCAGGATGAAATTGTAAACTGAGTATTTACTGCACCCTTACTGGGAACAACTTAATTTTTTTTAATGCTATTAAACTTCACTTTTCGAAAATTCAGTTAAAGGGGCTTATTGTATATGTGTTGCCTATCACCAGCCCAAGACTAATCAGATAAAATGGGAGTACATCTTCAGATGAGCACGACTTTATTGCCAGCCCTAAGTACATGCTGCATTTTCCTATTGATTTCGGTATCCATTTTTGTCAAGTAAATATAACTGAAGTCTCTGCTTTTGCCATTCAAGGTCTTCTTTACTCTCATTTCAGAGACATTCAAGGTAGTCAGCTTTATCATGTTGTGAATTATCCTCTAACCACTGCTGTCCTTAGATTTGTCCTATACTAAATTTCTTAGATCCATCATCACTCAGCCGAGTAAAAAGCTATTTCTAATTCTGTTTGGCAAAAAGAAATATAAAAAAATAAATAAATATAGCTTATCACCTAGGAAATATTTTTGAAAATATGAAATTAATATTCTTATTTAAAAGATGAATTTTAGATTATAATGTATGTATAAAAATGTGGAAACTCCACCTTTACCCAATATCCGAAAGAGGTGTTAGACTTGAGTGAATTTTCCTGGACATTGGATTTTAAAATTTAAAGGTCAAAACTTCTAATTGTTAGAGTGACTTTACAGCAATATAATCCTAAAAGATATTATCCTAAAAATTTTATTTTTGTTTAAATAATCAGAATGCAATGTGTATAAGTTAACCTTTCCTTAATAACTAACTTGACATGCTATCCTGGTATGGTTTTTCAGTTTTTTGGCTTTCTTTGGTATCCAAAGGTCAGTTGTCACCTCTTGTTGCAGCCAGTCACCCTTTACTAGCAATATCCTTTTCCCTGTTTATTGCTTCTAATTTGTAGTAGGCTGAAAAATTTGATGGCAAGCCTTTTATATTTAAATCTAAATACATATAACTTGGATCAAAATAATAGCCTGAGACAACCTCTAAAGAGTAGAGTCTGAGGGTTTGATGCATAATGCCTGCCTTTATACACCCAAACACCCTATTTACTTTATCTATGAGTGAGTGAGTGTGTGTGTGTGTGTGTGGTGTGTGTGTGTGTGTGTGTGTGTGTGTGTGTGTAAGGGAGGGAGAGAGAGAACAAAAAAGAGAAATTGAGGTGTGAGAGAGAAGCATGTATGAATGTGCTTCCTAGAAGTATGTGTAAAAAGCTTTGCTCAAGCCACACACTTCACGCCCTTGTCTAGGGATATCTTTTAGAAGTAAAATAATTCTAAAACTAGAACTTAGTTCATAAAAGTATATTATAGGATTTTTCCCCCGTATTTTGATCCATATCCTTAAAAATTAGCCCGCTCTTCTAAAGATATAGAACCCAGGGTTATATTTTGACTAAAAAAAATATGCTTTTGGTGTTATTAAAAGTAACGCATTAAAAATGGCTTTGAGGTGCCGTGCTTCTAATTCTCAATTAAGATTGACATGGGCATCTGTTTTTGCCCATTTCTTTTTCAATGGACTTGAATGCTAACAAGCAAGTTGTCTTCATTTTTAAAGTTGAAGTCATAGCTGTAAAACAAAGTAAAAGCAGACTGCCCACAGGAACTCCACACTCTCATTAATAATGCAAACTAATCTGTTTCTCAGACATCACATATGATCGATCATTAAACAAAAAATGACCACCATATACTTTTCTGCAGAAAAGCCCTGAACTAAAAGTTCAATAACAGCAGATATTACTTCGCATATACCACTAACCAGCTATGGGCTCGCACACAACCTCTCAACAATCTGCTTCCATGTTATTATTTATAAAATGCAGATAATAGCAAACAGAGAGTTGTCAAGAATCAGCAAAGTACAGTCCCCAGGCTCAATCTGCTTGCCACCTTTTTTTGTACATAAAGTTTTATTGAAATGCAGACACATCCATCCACTTCTATTGTCTATGGCTTCTTACTACATTGGTATAGTTGAGTAGTTACAACAGAATCTATATAGTCAACAAAGCTGAACGTATTTACTACATGGTCCTTTACAGAAAATTTTGTCTACCCCTGGTACACATTACACTATGAGGCTGTCAGAGAGAATAAATGTCATAAATAAGAAAGTGAACGAAATGCTATTACTCGTTAATATTGGGAGTGTTTACTGAGTTTCAGGTACTGTGGTAAACATCATACACGTCATTTCACTTAATCCTTAGAATAATCCTATGAACTAGCCTCTATTCTTGTGTCTATTTTACAGATGAGGAAACTCAAACCCAGAGCTCAGTAATTCCCTAACACATAGAGCTGGTTAGATGAAAACACAAAGATTAAACCAAGGTTTCCAGGTCTAGAGAGTCCTTTATCACTAGGCTATATTGTCTTTACATAATTGAAAAGTTCTCATTGTTAGACATATAAGAATTTTTATTAATTCATATATTATTAGCATTATTTAAATATAGAATTTATGATAATGTATAACTGAATATTTGCCCTAAGCAAGAACTACTATTGCTAGGTTAATTTTTCTCTTCTCATTTGGGCACACAACTTATCTGAACAAATAGTTCCAATGACCTGCTTCCCTATCATATTAGTGTATCTAGGGTTCAGTTATAAGGCTCCAGTCAAAAGTAGAAATGAGCCTGCTAAGTCTGAATGCAATACTCCCAGAATAGGTAGCCAGGGAACTAACCCCAACCTTTGTGCCTGTGCTGGATGAGCCTCATGGGGAAGTAACCTCTATACCCCTAGGACAAGCTCAGCACTGAAAACTACAATACAAACTAAAAATCAAGACAGCATCAGTTTCTATCTTCCAAAGAGGCAGGACAAGACAGGGTGTTGATTTTTCTCTGCCTTATAGAAACACAGTCCCAGCATTTATACCTTCATATAGGCTCTTCTGTGAGGATGTTAAGATACAATATCTGCATTAAAAATTTAAAAGTCTAGTCAAATTATTTCATGATTAGAACCAGCATGACTTAGTTCAATTCAGCAGACCTCAGCAAAATTACTGGAGCTCATCACTGTGGGTGTCCCAGACAAGGGGCTGGTTCAGTGTCTTTTCCTCTCAATGCTCTTCCTTCAAACCTTCTGGACTCCACAAAGGTCAGGAAGCTCATTTCACATGGTTGCCACCTCAGTCTTTCAGGAGATGATTGGAATTATGCTCGATTCTACAATGTCACATGTTTTAAACAGAGAAGAGTAAACAAATTTATTAAATCTTGCATCCTATCCCTTTACCCCTGCCAACTCTGTAAATCTGATCATTAAGTAAGAAAGGAAGAATTAAAAGGAAAAAGAAGAAAGGAGAAATAATATTGTGGATCTAAATTCTAGCTGCTGTATTTCTGCATCCTTTTTCATGAATTCCACATGCAGGATATCATTTATTTATTCACCTTATTTCAGGCAAACAGCTTTTTCACAGCAGCACCATATAAGTTAAAATTAGAATAAGGGCTGAATTGAAAGAGTTCAGAACCTTTTAGCAATTGTGTCCTGTGGTCTCGACGCTGCTTGTTTTCTGCCAACAGAAAGAGATAATCTGCAATGAACTCTAAGGACAACTGGAGAGGCAATGATAAAGCCAATTTGGGAAGACTTAAAGCAGAGAAAAAAGAGAGGCTTCTTCTGCCCACTCAGGTTATGTGCAGTTTGAAAAGAATTGAATCTAGGAAACAAGCTTTTTGGAATAAATTTTATAAAATCAATACTCACTAAATAGGTTCAAATAAATAAGTAGCATGTTACACTGTTTGAGGGGGAAGAAGTTCCCTCAGTTTTTGAACTCATGGAATAAGTAATAATGCCCTTGGTTACAGAAGGTTTTGAAAGAGACCACAAGTACTAGTTATCATTTCAGAGAATGTGAAGACTGTAGGGAAAGCTTTTAGGTTGAAGGGAAATATTTGTGAATGATAAAGAGGCCACGTACTAAACCTGACAAGCTCGGAAGAGGCCAGCATGGCAGGTACTACAAACTCAAAGCAAAAATTAACCATATAGGATGGTCTAAACATAAAAATTCCCAACTAAAAGCAGATCGTGGCGTGTAGTCACATTGTAGACCTGTTGCTTCCTTGACAAATGTCAACTTGCCCTTCAGTGAGCCTGTCTATTGTCTTTTGCATCTAAGATAACACATCTTTGAAATATCAGAGTAGTCTCCTTTTCCAGACCCCTCAGGGCATACCCACTGCACCAGAACACAGATAGCAGAACCATTCATTGTTATCTCCTTCCCTGAATACCATCTCTATGTGCTGTAAATGTTAATTATTAACCATCCAGTACCCACCAATGTAAATGAAGTATGAGTCTCTTTGATCCCAGAAGTTCCTCCATTTTGCTTTCTCCTACCCTCTTCATCTACCACCCATGAATTTCATGTAACCATCCTTACATTTTCTCCTTTGATTCTAATGTATGAAATAAGCTGCAAAACTGCCATTCCCCAGAGCATTTTCTCAGTCATTGAGATTTTGCTTCCTGGAAATTATTGACAGCTTGGCTCAAATAAACCATAAAATTCTCTACAAATTTCTTATGTTAACACAGTCATTTGCTAAACAAAACCATAAACTGTCAAGCTTCACTCACTTGAATTCTTTTTACCAATTTTTAAACATGTGACATATTTAAGTGAAATAAAGTAGAGAATCTAAAAAGTCAATTTATAATTTTTATTTCAATTGGACTGATTCTGGGAAGGAAGGGAAAGGAAAAGAAGGGAAGGGAAGGGAAGGGAAGGGAAAGGAAGGGAAGGGAAGGGAAGAAGAGAAAGGGGGAGAGAGACACAGAGAGGGAGAGGGAGAGGCTGATGGACAGGGAGGGAGGAAGGAAGGGAGAGAGGGTGGGAGGGAGAAAAAAGAAGAAAGTATGGAAGGTTGGATGGAAGGGAGAAAGAGAATAAATTAGATTCAATCTCATAGGAGTAAAATAGTCAAAATATTTGAGGTAAAAACTTTTAGACTCTTTGATGTTTGAATTTCTTTTTAACTTCATGAAATCTTGAAAATGACTTTAAAACAAAGCTATGGGTAGATAAATTTAGAATTAAAGACATTAGGTAAAATTTTTTAAAAATTCTAATTGCTATTTCCCAACACATTTTTATTCCCTTTTATTTCTGCCAACTTGGCTCAAATATTCTGAAAGTGTTGACTAGAGGGAATATTACTTTATATTACCCATATAACAAAATGGAGGCCCAGTCTGTAACCTTCTGATTGTCAGGCCCTCAGGAGGTCACCAAGAACCACAAGCCTAATAGGAAGTTAATTAAAAGGCAAAGAAATCCAAGAGGAGCAAAGAGGTGGCTGACATCCACAAAATCAGGCCTGGGGGCATAGACCTATTAAGACTAAATTATTCATTCAGTACACACTTACTTCATCTGTATATTCTGCATTAGTTCCAAGCCAGGCACTGAGGGACATTAAAAAGAAAAACAAAGCAACACAAAAGAAGTTCCTGACTTTGGCAGTTCATCTTATGATTGGGAGTAGGAGGGACACAAAAGGTAAGAATGTGAATAATCACAAACAGCCTTGCATTAATTGGTTCAAATGATAAATGCTATAGGGGTCCAGAACAGTTCTACGATCCTGAGCTGGAGTAGGGCAGTAAGAACCTTCAAAGCCTGTGGAAGAAGGCTAGAGGTAGAACAGGCAGGATTTGAATAGGTGAATATCTTTGTTTTGGTTTCCCCAGAAAGAAGATTGGGGAGATAAGCTCAGATAACAATGGTCAGAGTACAGAAATTGTAACTGCAGAACCAGCTCAAAATGATATACTATCTTGTTTAACAAGATACTGAATTGTTTTTCACAGAGGACAGACCCAAACTGCAAGTCATGCAGCTGAAGCATGTGCAGAGGAGAGAACTTTGATCTGCTGCACCCAGACCAAAGTCTCGCAGCCCTCCACCTCCCACCCCATGGAACCAAAGGAACAGGATATAACCAGAACTTGAACACCTGAACCCTTTCAGCAGCAGAGGGTCCTTTGTCCAGGAAGATCTGAGTTGACATCCCTTACCATAAATAGCCAAGATCCAAGGTCCTCCAATTAAAATTTGCCTCACCTGTGCTTCCATATAGCTATTGCCCTTGTACCATTAAAACCCACCCTGAACCCTGGATCAGGACGTTTGGGCTTTTGAGCACTAGCTTACCATTCTCCTGGGTGGTGCCACTCATAATAAAACAGCCAGTCTTTCTCCACTGCAAGTCTTGGTGTTTAGTGTTTGGCTCTGCTAGTGCCAGATGGACAGACTCTTTCTGTGCTGTAACAGCAAGGCAGCAAGTTAGGGGGACACTAAAGACTTAGCCCTGTGGACCACTGAGTTCAATGCTGAAGAGATGTGTTTGCATCGAGAAAACTTGTTCTAGCCTTAACTCAGGAAGAATCTCGGGAAGATTCTACTAAAAATTCCTCTACTTCAGATGAGAAAAATGAGATTTAGAGCCTGTGAATATGTTATTTTATGGCACAAAGCTAGGTTAGAGCACAGCTGGAGAGAAAATCCAGGTCTTTTATATCTTAGTTCAGAGTTCTCTTTATTAAAGTGCACATAAACCTAACATTTGTTTGTTGGTACTTCATAAAGTATGTATGCATAATGATTATTATGAAATGTTGTCTCATAAACCATAGTAAATGTTCTTGCTTGATTCTTTACTTTGTTCTCAACTGTAGTCCCGATGTGACCCTTCCCCATTTGTTGCTGTTCTATGTTCATTGCTAGAGCACAGCCCCTCCCAACCAGAAACCCCACTTCAGAGGCACGTATATGTGAGACAGTATGTTCATTTCAGCATTGCTTATAATAGGAGAATACTGGAAACAATCTAATCACCTGTTGATAGGAAAATCAACAAATAAAAAATGGTATATATAGAAGATAGAATTAAATATATCGGCTAATAATCAATTATTGCTGATAGACTACTATGGAGAGGTTTCAAAAACATAATAGTGGATAAAAAGTTCAAGAATCCATGTAATCTGTACAATAAGAGGCAATTTACCTATCCTAAACACAGAAAACCAGAAAATGCATGGCTTATGAATATTTCTATACCTGTGGTAGAAATATAAAAATATAGTTCAGAAAATTTTACATCCAGCTCTTAAGTGCAGTTGCTCTGGGCCAGAAGTGGGAAGAAGGAAATGAAGGAATGGAACTAACAAGAAGAAAGACAGAAATATATATTTTTTTTAATTTAAAAAAGTAGGTAGAGGCCAAAATGTTAATATTTTTTAAATTCTTGGTTGTCAATGCATAAGTACTTATTATCATTCTTATTATTTTTCTGAGGTTAAACATTTTTAAGTTAAAAAATAAACCTTTCTAAATATCAACAATTTTAATTTTAAAAGAGGAAAGAAATCAAAGAGAATTAATGAAATTAATTCATATATAAATAAATGTTCATGCCCAGGAATGAGACAAAATCTTGTTTACAAGTTCAGAGCTACAGAAAGACACCAGATGAGTTCGAATCCTCCCTCTATCTACCTGTGGGATTTCAGAAAAGATACTTAAACTCTTTTGCCTGATTTTTCCTGTATATAAAATATGAATAATAACAGAATCTACTACACAGGATTGTTTTGAGAATAAAAACGAGGAAATATTGCAGAAGGATCTAAAACAGGGCCTTCCACACAGACAGAGCTCAGCGATATATAGAAGTGAACACACGGCTTCATTAGACTGCCTTAGACTTTCTTTACAAAGGTATTTTTCCACTGAGTGAAACTACCTTTAATACACTGAAATGATAATTAATTATATGAAGAAAAGATTGCACTGGTTTTCATCCACTGCACCGTCTTGTTTTACAGCATAAAATACTAATGAATAGCAACAGCAAATGAATGAATGTCCCATTCATTCATCTAACTAATAAGTTAAAACCTCATTACAATGTCATTTATTGTACAGTGAAATTCAGCACAAGAGATCTCTCTTGGGCCCCAGATAGAAGGATTTAATTAGTGGATTACCAGAAGACTTTTCAGTCAAATGGCAATACCTATGAAATAAACTTGAAGGACGAAGTTATTAAAAGAGTATAGCATCATACTGTAGAAGTATAGATGTTCAGGAGTTGACATAGAGAACACACAAGACCGTAAGCCTTCAATTTAAACTAGTCAAGATAGAATGAAAGTAAGAAAAGGTGAATAATCAGGTAAAAATATCTTTGAAATATCAGAAAATAAGAGATGGAAAGTAACTACAAAATATATGTAGATACCAATAACATACAGAAATACTTACGGCAGAAGAGAAAACTGAGGTGCTCCATGGTTAAAGAAATTACTTGTGTGCTTTTTGTATTGTCCATTACAGAGGTAAAACTAACAACACTGATTTCTACTTATATTTTGTGCATGTTTAAACATCGGTGTTTCAGAACATTTAGTGTTCATTTTTTAAACTGTAGGCCTCTTGACTATAGATAGTCTCTCACAGGAAGGAAGTAAAAAAGATGAGTTGGAGTCTCAAACCTTTGCCATGTTACAGAACTTACTTTTATCAACTAGAAAGCCTACCCTGAGGTTTGAGACAATGGACTCTAGACCATCATGATAAATTCTTTTCCCAGAGAGGAAGGAAAGATTGCTTTGGTTAACTAGCTTACTCCCACAGCTCCAGCAGTGCCAGTTTCTGTTTTGAAAGCTAAATGTATATGTTTGGTATGTAAATTAGGATTGTGCCAGGGCCCTAATCAGCATGCATCAAAAAGGCCCAACATTCACTGAGGGAAATGTATTAAACTCTTGTAACCAATTTAGTTCCCTATTTAAACGGATTTGTACAACACATGGATAGAATGGCATAAAATAAGTGCTCAGATCACAGATCCCTTTCCCTCCAAGATATTAAGCAAAAGTTTTGGCTATCTGGCACATCTATCACAGAAGAATAGATGAATAACATATGGTCAAACTGTAAAAGAACAAGCTTGTCCCTCTATATCTAAGAATCATTGAATAATTGAATGATATTCAGCTTCAACTGGAATTTTTTGCTTTACCTTATGCTTGATATTCAGTTATGGTCTAAAACGTCTATTATTTAAATTTTAAAATAGTTCTATAAAATTCAGCTTACAATATCATGAAATTTAATGCCATGTGAAACCGTGCTTAAAACTAGCATCTAGGAAACTTACATAAATATAAGATGCTAAAAATGAATTTATCTCAAACTATAGTGTATAAGTATACATTACACCCACTGAGAAGTCATAGTTAAATCTCATCTCTCAAAGAACCTCAGAATGCTCTTTTAATATATGAAGAAGTTAATTCCAACTTCTAGACTTAAAACTCTGCGGTAAAACTGGGCATTTGTGGAAAATAAACTAGTTTTCATGTAGGTATGGAAGTACATATTATTAGCATATGTGCTTAAGAATATTTCTGCATAAATATAGTTTAAGTTGTGAGACTGATTACTGTAATGCAACTAGAAATATATACCCTTGGTTTTTGTACCCAAGTGATAGAGGTGATAGGAGCATCTTTTATTATTCATAACAAGCCCATTTAGCTATATCTGATTTTATGCTAATGAAATGAGTCTTGGTGAGCCCTTGATAGCTTCATGATGGGGTCTGGTTGCCAGAGAAATTAAGTGATTAGAGGTTTGGAACTTTCACCTCCACCCCTAACTTCTGGAGAAGAGAAAAAGGGGTTGGAGATTAAGTGAATCACCAATGGTCAATGATTTAATCAATCATAACTATATAATGAATTCCTAAAAAATGGGGTTTGGAGAGCTTCCAGGTTCAACACATCTGCTGCTGAGACTGTGGCATGCCCAGAGAGGTATCTCCATAACTTACCCTCTACATTTCTCCCATTTTACTGCTCCTCAGTTGTAACCTTTATAATGAACCAGTAATAGTAGGTAAAGTGTTTCCTTGAGTTTTGCGAGACATTCTAGCAAATTATCAAATCTGAAAAGGGGGTCATGGGAATCCTTAATTTAACCAGTCAATGAGAAATACTGGTGACAAGCTGGCACTTTTGACTGGAATCAGAAGTGGAACAGTGTATGGAACTGAGCCCCTTAACTTGTGGCATATGACACTAACTCCACGTAGATGGTGTCAGAAATAAATTAAATTGCAGGACATCCACTTGGTTGGTGTGACAAACACACTTGCACACAAAACAAATACGCATTTGTTACTAGAAGTGTTATAAGAACAGCTCAAATTGGTGTCAGAAGTGGAATTTGCTAGGCAGGCCCTAGCTCATCTAGTTTGCGAAGAGAAAAGATGAAAGGGCAGGGGATGAGGAACCTTTGATCTCTAGATGGCTCCCTAGCCACCTGTTGTATGAATCCCTAGCTACCCATTGTATGGATATTATGTCTGGCTATGATGTGATCATTTACTAAAATTAAAAGTTATCATTGGAATTTAGAAAATGGTGGTAGATCTGATTGCTGAGGAGTTTGCTAATTGGATACATAAGGAAATGCAAAATAATAGGAATGATAAACATACAATTCCTTGTTTATGGTTTGTAACAACAGCTAAAAAGAAATTTAAAGAAAGTTTTAGATCAAGCCTTCATGCCAGACCAAGCTCAGATTTTGGTCAGTCTGAGCTTTGGTCACGAGCCTCAAAGCTGTCTACAAAGGGAAAAATTACGCAGGACAACAGAAAGTACCTTTGGTCACTAAGAAGGTAATCAATGTGGGGGAAGGGAAAGCCAAGAAACTACTAAAACCAGAGGGTATAAAGGAGTTGTATCATTTTGCCAAACAAGATCATCAGCTTCCTGAAGAACATTTACTAAAATAGACTGTGATAGTAACTAATTAAGGAGCACTGTCTTTGGTTTTGAATTTTGCAGGATGGAAGATATTTATGGGTTGATACAGGACCCACAGCTCATTATAATACAATTACAGATGGCTATATATGATCCAGACACACAGTAGGTTATTCCTGAGGTAACAGCCAGTATGGTGAACTGTATGAAATCTGCTGTAAGGTCTGTTTACTTTGAAAAGAGAGACTGTCCAACTCTCCCTATAAATGCCAAGATGAAGCAGTTTATATGTTTTATGTGCAAGCCATGTGGGACTGGCTTTATGATAATTGAGATAATCGCCCACCAAACATGCCTATTACCCAGGTCATGGTAAATGCAGTGGTTAAGGAGGTCCCTTTCACATGAAACCCCTTGTAACTCTACTGCTGCAAAATCAAGCAACAGTATGAGAAGCCTTATCAATTTTACTCTCTCAGTTTCTCCTAAGTCTTATGGATACTAATAAAAACATGAAATTAACTAACAAGGGAGTGCAGAGAGGCAAAGTAGAGAGTCAAGGGACATGTCCCACCAAGGTGGACATTTTTAAATGGTTATTATTATAGCAAACATTGATGGTAGTGAAGCGAAAAGGAAAAAGAAAGGAAAGAGTCAAGGGACTCATGCCAGCAGGGTGGAAATCTTTAGATAAATTAGATAAATAAAATGAACATCGATGGTGTTGAAATAAAGCAATATTAAAGGTTGGGTGTACCAAAAGGACTTCCTATTGGTCCTCCAACAGTAAATGGCTCCAAATGAGTCTTGTCAATGTACCCCAGTTTGAGGGAATTTTAAAAGCTGGAAGGCAAAGATTACAGTGAGAATCGAGACCTAGAATTACATGGAGGAATAGTCAAGATGATTAGTTCAGATAAGGAATGACAAAAGGGCCAGAATCCCTTGGCTCAGCTCTCAGCTGGGAACCAACGTCTTACATACAAGAGTGGATTAAATGGCCAAGGGTGAAGAGAAGTTACCAGGACTCCTTGATAAGGCAGCCACAAGCACTTTGGTAGAGAAACCCACTGTTGAAGCCCTGAAGTGGACTACAGTTAGATGGAGAGAATATACAAATATAAGGGTTTATAAGATTATGAAAGTTGGAGCATTTAAATAGATTCTTATGTAAAAAGATCGTTTCTTCTATACCTGAATGTTTTAAAGGAATGGATATTATGTCTGGCTGGAGAACATGTCGCCTACCTAGTATAGTAAAACCAAAACCCATTAATGAAGTACTAATGGAGGCTGCAGTTAGAAATGTAACAGTTGATGGAATTAAGGTGAAAGTTTGCAGAAGAATTGGTATGTTTCAATGGGTTTTGTGTGAAGTGGTTGCGTGCCTTTTACCTGAATGTATTATGGAAATGACATTGTGTCTGTGTGGAGAATGTCTCTTCTACCTAGTATTATAAAATACTAGTATTATAAAAGGGATGTTGATCTGCTCTTTAAACAATATTAATTAGACATACTAAGTGGGGACAAAAAAAATTGTCTGAGCCTATGCAGTGTAGACTAGAATCAAAAGTGCTGATAAGGATAAATTCTCTGTGTACTAATCCATTGTGTAACACAGACTTGGGCTATGGAGAAAGCTGGTGAGTGCCTCCCAGGGGCAGCTACTGTGACTCTGGACTACAGTATTTCCTTTTGAGAGGAAATCCCTAACTTGCTATTAGATATTAATTGAAACCGCCTCTATGACTGAAGAACACAAAATAATCTTGAAGCCTGAAATACCCATGATGTCTTGGATATGTTAGAGAAACACTCTAATGGGGAGGGAAGTGCCTAGAAGAGTTCTCTAATAAAATAAAAATGGTTTACACAGGATCATGCTACTGGGGGAATACAAAAAGGATGGAGATAAACATGAGCAGAGAGCATCTTTTCCCCTAAGATTAGCTTCAGAACTGCATGAGGAGCTGCTGATTCTATTATCATTTGGACAGTGCCCTATAAACAGCTCACAACTTACCAACAAAGAGCTGCTTGGTTTGTTGAAAATAGTTCCAAGGTGAACAGATAATAATCTGTTTGAAAAGCCACCACTCTGATAGAAGAAGGTAAAAAGAAATCAGCTGAACTGCCGTTTTATGATGAAAGCCCCTAGGTTCCATTTTTGTATCGACTCATGGGCAATAGCCAATGGCTTGGCCATGTGGTTGGGTGGGGGGACAATGGAAACCTGGTCTGTTAAAGAGATGTTCATATGAGCCATGGTCCTATGGCCATCACTAAGGGGACTTGAGGGGTGCATGAAAGTAAGACATATCAGTGCTCATCACAAGAACACCCTTCCAGGTTCAGAAGGTGGTTGGAATTAACAAGCATATATCCCTGCGTACTCACTTAAGTTGGCCACTGAGCTCCATGAAACTGGTGGAAATGGGAGTACTACAGCAATGCAAAGATTGGCTGAATTCAGACATATTCCTCTTACAATCTCTATGGCACAAAATGCCAATAAGAACTGTCTATCTGCCAACAAGAGACAGAGACTGCAGATGGCTACATGGCAGACACCCTAGGGGAAGGCCCTGAACATAGTTGGCAAGTGAGACTGAAGCAGGCAGCCCCTGCTTCGGGGCTACAAATACGTCTTGACAAGAATAGACACTGACTCTTCACTGGGTTTTACTTACCCGGTGGTAGGTAAAATGCTAAGAGTACTATAAAAGAACTGGAACAGAAGATAGTGTACCAATGTGGACCACTGAGTCACATTTCTTCAGCTCTAGGAGCACATGCTACAGACTATAATGCCCAACAATGGGCAGAAAGGTATCTTCCTCAGAGTAATAGTATAGTAGAGAATCAGAATGGGCAATTGAAGTAGCGGTGCTTTAAAATACGGGGATACAAATGCATTAAATGCTGAGTTAAAATACGGGGATACAAATGCATTAAGGGCTGGGTTAAGTGTGTGCTCACAGTTAATATGAATGAGGCCAAGGGAGTGTCCCCACTAGATATTCATGTGTTTTCTGGTGGATCTGGGGAAAAGGAGGTGGAAGAGAATGCCTGTATGACAATGTAATTATTGCCAAGGTGGGGAAGATACTAATATGACAACTATGTTTTTTTCTTTCTTCCCTCATCACTTCAACTTCTTTTTTTTTTTAAATTTTTTCCTATATGATACAGTAGTCTCAGGACCAGGGTTGAAACTATAAATGCTAGAAGCAGAGATGATTCTTAGGCCAGAAACTGTAACTATATTTTTAAACCTTTTTGTCAAGAAGTCCCAAGGGCCTGATAAGGTGAGTTGTGCCTTCACCCCACCTGGCAAAATTGGGGTTAACATGGAATGATGTTGTGTTGCCCACTGGTCAGTTAATTTTTTTCTTTGTAGTAAAATAAAATTTTATATATGTCAAATTAATATTCTCTAACCACTGACTATCATGCTATTTCCTTCTCTACCCTAAGTAACAATTAGTCATGGGAATATATAAAGGGGAAGATGGTCCAAATCATTCTGATGCAAAATAATAAATATATTTCTTGTGCTAGCTGTAAGTCCCTAGCATCCTATTTGTGAAGAACAAGTTGTAAAGCTTTACTATTTCCCATAAAGTCTGAACAGTTTGAAGACAGAGGAAATAAACATCAATATTTCTCTTTTTTTACACATACTTACATGTAAGTTGTAAGCACTAGGGCTAGCAATCTCAATCAGAAAGTCAGTCATAACATATTTCAAAACCATAAATTATCACTTGATTTTAACAAGGTTTAACAATAAATTGCAATTGGAAAATCATCTTTGAATACAGGCTCTAATTTAATGGGAAAGACTTCACTATCAATTCATTGGCTTTTAGTTAGGCAAGTCAAGACATGATTCCCAGATCATTAAAATTCTTAAAACCTCTTCCTCTCTGCTTTATTTTATCTTGACACTGCTATTCAAACTGCAGAGTTTTGAAAAATAGGAAAAAAATGTACATTGTACTTAAGACATTCTTAATAAATATACCAAATGTCAAATATGGTCTCGATCTTCCTATACATTGATGCTATTTCCCTGGCTTATTCATAACTACTAGCCAAATTACTGGAAGCCAAATGAGCAGAACATGAAGCTAAATGTACTTTTAGGCTACTCTTTCCAGGAACTCTGCTAATAATTATATGTAATTAAACTTTAAGTGCACATGCGTTTGTTCATTCATAAATGGTTTTAACTATCTTCCTAGGATCTGTAGGTGTAGCAGTGAACAAAGTCCCTGCTTTCATGAAGGTTACATTCTAGGGGAAGAGACAAATGAACTAATAAATACATAAAATAATATCAGATGATGATAAGGGCTGTGATGTCAACTAAAGCAGGGCAAGAGAATAGAGTCATGGGGTGACAGTGATAAACCCTTTTCATAGGGATTCTAGGAATGTGCTCTATGAGTCACTAGAAAATATATCATTAGAAAATGTCAGGCAGCTCTCATATCAGATCCCAGTTAAGAAAGGCCTGTGCCTCTGATGACAAGTTAGAATAAGGTTTTCCTAAATAATTTACTATACTAGACAGAGAGAGGTGTACCATGTCCCTCTTCTACATCCCAGTGCACAAATGTGTTAGAATCCACTGACCATTTCTCTGGCCACTGCACAGTAAAACCACAAGAAAACATGGGATAAGAAGGCCCATACTACCAGATCTTTTCATTATAAGATCCACCCATTAAAATCTCCAGGAAAAAAAGAAGAAAGGACCATAGACTAAGAAGCTAACAATTTGGATTCTTGGCAAGGTTTTTTCTCTTAAACATCTGTGTGATCTTGGGCAAATCACTTGATTCATTTCAGCTCAACTCAACTCAGTTCGATGAGAGTGAGGTTCTTGTCTGTTTTGCATATCATTCTTTTCCAAAAGATAAGCAAAGCTGCTGGTACATATTTCAGAAATCAATCAGTGTTTGCTGAATGAATGAAGCACTACATACTACATACCAGACAGATTGTTAGATGCAAAGTATAGTCTTAAAAAACAGGATAGAAAACCTTTGCCCAGTTCTTAATGGGACAAACTGGCTTCAGTTGCTAAAAGAGTGATTTCTAGATTTTTTCCCCCAACTTTAAATGTTGTAATGTGAGACTCTTAACAAAAGTTCCAATGTCTATAAATGTATGTCCTCAATCACAGTGATAAATGAAAAGTTGCTAAAAACAATGGTGAACAATTAGCAGAAACATCTTACAGGCTTTAAAGTATGTACCCCATCATTTCTAAGTAGATTGGTAGAAAAGAAAATAAAAGGAAAAAAATGTTGTGTGATGGTTAATCTCAAAATAGGCATAAAAAATAGGATGCTGCTTGGACTGTGATATTAATATGTTTAAGGTAACAGGTTTGGTGCCCATGACAACCAGTTAATTTTGTATATGGAGAAATGCTGCTATTGCAGACAACAGAGAATGTAAGGAAAGGTTTGAAATAGTAACTCTTTTTGAACACGTAGTTCTCTAAATTTCACCTTCCTCTAGGTGCATAGCTACATGGATCAATCTCATAACTATGCAATATTCTATGTACAGAGCCCTGACCATTCTTGATAGAAAGACTTTGATGGGGGTTTCTCAATCTCTCATCATTTTTCATATCCACCCCACTATTCAGGCTGTGAATACTATTAGGAGAAAGATAACCAAGATAATTTTTATTAATTTTAAAACAATAGATAGGACATGTCCCAAACATATGGAAGGAAGTAGGCCCATTACTGGTACCCTACCCACAACAGCAGTTAGCTTCTTCTGTCTGTCCTTCAGTTACCTCTCCGTAGTTTTCCTGGGCGATCATTAGAGCCCTCCATCCAGTTCCACCAAGCAATCTCCAAACCCAAACATTCCTAGAATGCTCTCCCCCAAATAGCTCCCTAAGTTGGAAAAAAAAGCCTGAATCCCATACTCATAAAACATATTGTAATGCAAAAGAAAATCTGCACTCAGCATAATGAGAATACACTTCTCATGGAGTACATGAAAAATGTCATGCCTATGTATATGTATATGACATACCTAAGCACAGGAGAAACATTAAAACAAGAACAAAATCACCTGGCCATGTAAGAAAAGACAATAGTTGGCACCATGTGTCATGACATAAGAAAGTGAAAACTAAGTGTCTGTAAATGTAAGGGATTTTTAAGATAGTTCTTTGCCCTCCACACGCCTTCAAATGGGCAACTGAACTCTAAATACAGTGCAGACACAATTTAAAAGAGAATTTTCAAAAATACAGTTAAGGTTGTTTCTGATGATCTTCACTAAGCAGAATAAACACAGAAGGGGAATAAATCTTTCCTCAAAATGTCACAGGTAGGAAGAGAAAAGCTTTAGAAGGCCTTAGGAAATTATAGGGATTTCACAAATAGCATGTGATTAGAAATGGAGCAAACTCTAGGTGGTTCTGAAAAATGAAGGAGCTAATGGGTAACACACCACCTAGTATAGTAAACAAACTTAGAAGGGCACTGCTGCAAATGTAAATAGAAAGTTACTTCTGCTTGAATTAGCTCATAGCATCAACACAGGATAGAAACTGAATTAATTTTTCTCCTCGAAATGAAAACAGCAGTTCCTATCAGTAAAGAGCATGTGAGTGGCAGGTGCAAAGACTAAATAATAATAATAATAAAAATAATAATAATAATAATAAATAAAAGAATATCAGGTAAACATTAATATCCAATTATGTGTTTTGGTTTGTGTGGTTTTTCTCCCAATGTTTCTTTACTAAGCTGGACTTTGGGTTCTGTTTGATCCTAATCAACTAATCTTTTCCTTTTTTCGTTAATATAAAAATGACAGAAGTTTCGATTTGTAACAGTTTTTCCAATCTAGTATGCCGTCTTATGACAGAGGTATAGTGAAGGATATGGTTGCATTTGGGGATTTTAAGATCACAAAGTGTAACATTACCCCAAGTTCTATTTTGCTTTCACCTTGCATTTAGGCTTTTTCCTCAACCTGGCAGGCCATGTGCTAAGAAAATGTGATAGACACCAACTACTCTTCCAGTGGGCTCTCCACAGTGCTTAATAAAGTTCATGGCCATAAATTGCTGTATTATTGCTATTGCTGCATAATACATATCCCAAACTTAAAATAACAAACATTTATTATCTCACAGCTTCTTCAGGTCAGGAATTCAAGAATGACTTAACTGGGTAATTCTGGCTCAAGATCTTTCATAATGTCGCAGCCGAACTGCCAGTCAGGGCTGCAAAGAGCTGAAAGCTTGATTGGGACTGAACAATGTGCTCTCAAGATCACTGTTATGGCTGTAGGCAAATCTCAAAAGGTCCGCTCCCACGCTCACTCACATTGTTGCAGGCAGGCCTCAGTTCCTCACTATATGGGCCTCTTAAGAAGCTGTCTAAGTCCCCTTACAATGTGGTAGAGGGTTTTCCTCTTCTCAGGGCTGTCTCATGACATGGAAGCTCACTCCAATTAGAGAGAATGTGTAATGAATTGAATGGTGATCCACAAAAAAGATATGTCCATGTCCCAAGGCCTAGAATCCGTGAATATCAATTTATTTTGAAAAAGTGTCATTGTAGATGTAATTAAGGATCTCAGGACACAAGATTATCCTGGATTAGGGTGGGCTCTAAATCTAATGACAAGTGTCCTCATAAGAGAAGAAAAGGGGAAAAGGCACAGAGGCATATAAAGAAGATGACTATATGAAGACGAAGGCAATGATTGGAGTTATGTTGCCATAAGCCAAGGAACACCTGGAGCCACCAGAAGCTGTAAGAGACAAGAATGAGTTTTCTACTAGACATTTCAGAAGTCATAAAGCACTGCTGACATCTTGATTTCAAACCCGTGACTTCCAGAAATGTGAGAGAATAAATTGCTCTTTTAAGCTTTCAAGTTTGTGGTTAATTTTTCCAATACCAAGAGAAGGCATCAAAAATGGAAGCCATAGTCTTTTTGTTACCTAATCTTAGTAATTTCCACTATTCTGACATATTCTATTCACTACAAGAGAGTCGTTAAGTTCAGGTCATATACAAGGGGAGGAGAGAAATAGCAAAGAACTTACGGACATATCTTTCAAACCAATAAAGTGGCCATCTAAAACTCTCAAAATGACTTACAAAGCTTCCCTTTTCTATGATGATGAGCTATATTGGAAGAAAGTGGGGACAAATGTCTGAGTCTTGAGGATGGTATAGAATTTTTCTTAATTGGTATTTGTGACTTTCACATTTTTTCAGACAGAAGTCACTGCTGTATATGTTCGAATGGATTACTGTCATAAACTTTATTAGTCAAGCTCCTAGTGTCATAATTTATATGCAACTCATCTAAAATTACTGTTAATAATAAAGTGACATATGAAATAAGAAATTTCAAAAGTATATTCATGTACATCATCTCACTTAATAGTTGACTAAATTCCTATAAGAGATATTCCTATAAGAGAGTCAAAAAGACTCCAGGAAAGATTGTACACTTTAGCAAAAAGAGCACCATAATGTAAGTCAAGATATTCAGGCTCTAGTCTTGGCTCTATCTTTTACCACATGACCTTGGGAAAAATCAAGTAAGCCTTTTGGGCCTCAGTATCCTTAGCTGTAAAATTAGGAACTCAGATGAAAAGATCATTAAAATTCCCATGAACTGTGGCAACAGCAGTATCACCTCTATTATCTCCAAAAACTAGAATAAAATTAAAATTATATACATATATATGTGTGTGTGTATATATATATATATATATATATATATATATATATATATATATATAATTGGAACTGAAATAGAATATTTGTAGCAAGGAAGAACAATCGAAAAATTTATGGACTATCTTGTTTTTCATACCAGGAAAGATGATTTTGTTTTTTAACCCAATGGTAAAGTGCTTTTACCACACCTGCAATGAATGCCTTCCAGATAGTATCATGGCTCTCAGCTCAAATATCATCTCTGCAGGAGGCCCTCCCTGCCTGACCACAATAGAAAAAGTATCACCTCCCACCACTCTTTATTTTACTGTCATGCTTTATTTTCCTTATAGCCCTTACTATTATCTGAGGTACTTTGTTTTTATATGGATATGTTTTTCTGCCTCTCTCTGCTAGAAGCTAAGATCTAAGAGAACTGGAACCTTAACTATCTTCTTAACTATAGTCTTCTAAATTATAGAAGAGCATTCTAAGTGCTAACTCAGAGTAAGCACTTAGTAAACACTGGTTGAATAAGTAAATGAGATAAGCTAATTATTTTCAAGTAATAATAGAGTCATATATTTATATGATGTCTTACACTATTAAAAAGTGTTTCTGTGTATACCCCCTAACAAATTCATCTAAGGTAGACATTACTATCCCTAGGTAACCATGATGAGGAAATTAAGGTTCAAAGGTTAAAGAACTTTACCAAACAGATATAATGTCCTCAATTCAAGACTTCTCCTTAGACCTTCTACCTTGGCATTTAGTATTATTGACCCAGAGCCAACGTTTATGGTCAGTACAGAGCTTGGTTCCATCAATATTTTCAACTGAAAGTATCTCTAATCAAGCCATAAATTGGTCTAATGTTTAATCTTTGGGAATACTGATTAATTGCAAGAAGAATTAATACATTCACAAGTTGTTTTGTGTTGCCCACTTTTTAATAAAATCATATATGTTAGTAATAGTTCAAGGAAGATTTTGGCACTTGGTGAAAATCTTCATTTAATTCAGCATTCGCTACTTATTTCAATAAATGTATTCTGCAATTCCTGAACATTAACTGCCATGGCTCTGAGATTAACCTTTCCTGTTGGCTTGTGCCTGACCTCAAAGCATCCTAAATTACTCAAAGCAGTTCCGATGGTTTTAATTTATGAGAACACCTTCAAATATTCATCTTTTAAATCCTGAAAATAATTACCCCTGCACAACAGTAACTCTCTTTTTAATCTTAGCTGATAACTCTGATTAAACACATCCAAAGGCTGATTACCCCCACTGTGGCTAATGCCAGTGTCACAGCTAACTACTTATTTCACAGCAGGAATTGCCTTCGAGAGCCTATTTACATTATTACCCAGAATTGATTTACACTGTTATCTTCTATTGATCACATAGGAAAAAGAAGGTATAGACAGTGTCTTGTTAAGGCTTGCTAAGATGTCAAACAATGCAAGCCAAGCACAGGCATTTATTCTACTCTTACCTCAAATTCAACAATATAAATACCAGTTACTTTCAAAATGTAGATACTTTCAAAAGATACTCTTTACTATTAGAATTGTTTAGTTATTTCATCACAAAGCCAATTGGGTATGGAATTTATGCTATCACGATGGGTCAAATAAAAGATAGAAAATGAAAGTCATCTAAGTGTAGGTTATATGTGAGCCATGTGGACAAAATAAAACAAATTTTGCCCCTGTGCTCTACTAGAATCTTTAAACAAGCAGCATGTTTGGTCATACGATAACAGAGAGGCTGCAAATACAGCAGTACTAGTTTCTCAGATTTCTAGAATCACATACTCCTGAGTGTCTTCTTGGTTGGGTTCCTATAGTGGTAGCTATGACTATGCCAAATGCAAGGCTTTCATTAATTCCCCCAGTAAACATGTATCAATCTCTGTGCTGGTTATGATGTCAGATGCTAAGGACACCAGGGGTAAATGAGATTGATATGATTTCTGCTTTCTCAAATATTATTCCATTTAAGAAGACAGGTAATAAACAAGTAAACACATACAGATATCACCACTAAATGTTGAAATACGACAAAGAAGAGAATGTCAAAGTTCTCTTCAAACAAAGCCTTACTCTGTAACCCAAAAGGCTGCCTGTACTGTGTGGCAAAAGGGTGCAGGGCAAGGAGTCAAAAGGCAAAGACTCTGCTCGGGATCACACCGCTATCTAGGTCAATGGTCCTCACACTTGAGCATGCATCAGATTCTCCTGGAGAGCTTGTCACACCTCAGTTTCTGATTCAGTTAGTCTGGGGTGAAACGTGAGAATGTGCATCTCTAACAAAGTCCCCAGTGATCACCAGGTGAGAACTGCTGCTCTTGTTGTACAATCTTCCTGCCTTTCTTATTTCCACATTCATTACAAGGATCACTACACAGATAAAAATGTATAAAACTGCTTAAAATAAATAAAAGAGGTGGTAATTATGAAGAAATAGATTAAAATCAAAGTGGAATTCCTAAAACACTTAAGGAAAATGAGTCAATCAGAGTTGATTTTAGGAGGAACAATCCCATCTCTCTCTCTCTAGGAAGGAAGATGATTTTATGTTCTTTAAAAGTCATTTTTCTCTTTATGTACTATAAGTAATTTAATTATTGAAGGGGCTCACGAGGACCCTCAGGCCTCCATCAAAGACTGACAGAGTCATGCTCTTAGAAGCATGCCCACTCCACTGCCTTCACAATCAGACACCTGCTGGTAGGGTTTGCAATGGCTAAAATCAGGTCATGCTTTGCAGAGGACTCATTTGGAACCATCCTATGAGATACCTACTCTAGAAAATGAATTTCCTCAGGACTACAGGCTCCCTTTCAGCACATTAGCTAACACCACTAAAGGAAGCAAAGAATAAAGATTTATTGTCTAATACTCTGGTAGTTTGAATTAACTCTACCTTCAGAGACTTGACTTATTCATTTTCTGGTTCTGGCCCTATTGAGAAAAATTACCATTTTTTTTTCTAGGCATTTTATTTTTCAAGGTAGCCTTATAATTTGAAAGATTTAAAAGGCTTCAAATCATCCAATTCCAAAATGATGTTCTATTGAGTCAACAGAAGTAAGAACGGTTCTAAGAAATAGAGGAAGGCATTTAAGTTTCACTTTTGTCAATACTGATCTGAGTAAGTTATATACATTTAATAGTCGATAAATATTTAACCTCTCAGGATCTCAGCTTCCTCCATTATAAAAAAGTAGGAATCACCATAGACCATAAGTTGCCAAACTTTCTATAAAGGGCATGATAGTAAATGTTTCAGGCTTTGTGGTCATACAGCCTCTATTACAACTACTGTTTTATCATATGAAATCGGCTATATGTAATATGTAAAAAATTAGCATAGCTGTGTTCTAATAAAATTTTATTTATAAAAACAGGCAACAGGCTTGGCCAACACCTGCCACAGACTCTTTCTGCCTACCCTAGGGATACTTGGTCACTGCCATGCCTCTAATATGGACTTATTTTGTTATTGGGAACAACAAATTTAACCTCTCTGTACCTGAATTTCTTTTTGTGTTTTAAGAAAATATCATTACTTGTCATGTCACTTCCTCATAGAAATTTCAAAAGGACTGATGAGCTAATGTTTCGAAGTACTATGATTTTTTGATGAAGGGCACAAGAAAAGTACTAATTATTATCAATGATACCATTTAAGCTACTATCATCTGATTATTATTGCACCTGGGAATATAATAAGGACTCTGATTCATGCCACTCTATGATATTCAAACATATTATGCTATGGCCTCTCACCCTAGAGTTTCTTTTCAAATGACTAATGAAAAACTATGAGTCTGATGCTAATATTACCCTTTCATGTCTTCCAAAGATTAAATAGAAGAAATAAAAAAAACAGATTCCACCATTTTATATACAGAGGTTTAATTTGTTTCATTTATCTTTGATAATTTTTCAGCCTTAAAGCCTAAAAATGAATCATTCATAAGAAACAAAATAGACATGTGAGCTATGATGAAAATCATTAAATAAAATTGACATTTTTTAAAAACTTTTATTTGTTTACCTTTAGGAGAAACTCCATTAACAGTAAATTTCTTAGACAAGAGATTTTGGAATTAGATATATGTTAAAATATGATTTAAAAACACGATGAAAAATTGACACTAATTTCATCATTTCTTAGGAATACTAGTGTACATATTCTTTTACATCTCTCCCACCACCAATTATCAACCTGCCTGGCACTTTTAACAATTAATGCATTTAATAGATATTTCTTTAGTGCCCATTAGAAAGGTAGAAAGTTGTATATATGGTCAATAAATAGTAGCACATAAAAAGTGCCCTCAGCATGTTAACACACAGTATCCTGGATTCTGAGGGAAAAGAAAAGTACTTTTAGCTTCATTGATAAAGGAAGACTTATTTTATTGCAGAAGTGATATTTGAGCTGAGTCTGGAAAACAGCTAGAAAAAAAGAAAAAAAGACAGAAAGAGCTTTCCAGAGAGCCCCAAACACAAATCCTATGCACAGACATACCATTGTGAGCTGTTCAGATCATATAAAAGATTGTAAATAATTCAAGATATGGCAGTAAATCATGGAAGGCCAAATATAAGGCTATCAAGTCTGTGTTAAGGAAAAACCTAGTGAAGAATTTTGAAAGGAGTAGAGTTAAATTTTATTAATTCATTCAACAAATATTTTTTGAACTCCTATTATGTGTTAAATATTTTTCTACATTGCATGAATACAGCAATAAATGAAAAAGATGCAGAAAAAAATTTCTGCCCTCATTCTGGTGTGTGGGGCAAACAATAAACAAAATCAGTAAGTGATATAGTGTATTTGAAGGTTGAATGCTACAGATAAGCAATTCCAAATACAGCGGAGAAGCCATTATTAATAGGTTGGCATGAGTGGCACCTGAGGTTACATTTGAGCAAGGGTTTGAAGAGGTGAGGGAGCAAGTCATGTAGGTATCTAGAAGAACAGAATTCCAGGAAGAGGGAATGCTAATGCAAAGGCAGTAAAGATTAGCAAAGTAGCCTGTGTGATTGAGGGAGAGGACAGAAGGAGATGATGTCAGAGAGGTAAGGAAGGTCATATCACCTAGAGACTTGTAGACAATTATAAGGACTCTGGATTTAGAAATATTCATCTACCAGCACCAGGCAGAAGGAAAAGCAGAAGGGAATTAGACGTAGGAGTAAAAATCAGAAAAGCTATTTTCCAGGTGGAAAGATCTGAAACCATTCATTCATTTAACCACTTATTCATTCACATTAATTCAGCACATATTTAGGAGACACTATGCTAGATACTGACACTAGAGCTGTGACTGAGATGGACGAATCTCTCCCAGATGAAGCTGACCCTTGAGTAAGGACAATGGTAGCACGTACAGAAACATCGCATATGTACACAAGCTTCTGAAAAGCTATAAAAATTCAAATTGTATTATAAATCCAAAAAAAAATCTTTAATACTGTAAAAGAGAAGGTCTCAAAACTTCTAATTGTACAAACAGCCCTTAGTCCAGTTCCTAGGTATTTCCTTAGAAATAGCCTTCAATAAAATATTGACCAGTATTCTTTTTACTCTTAAGATTACTTTTGAAAAGAAAGACTGGATATTTTACATCAAAATAAATTATTCAAAGCATCCAAGTCATGAAGAATAAACTGAATATCTGAGGCCTATCATTCCACCAACCATGATGAGTCACAGACTACAAGTATATTAATTCAAATACAAGCATTTATGAATATATTAATTTAGCAAGCAAAAAAAAAAAAAAAAAAAAAGCAAAGACCAGTCCAAAATTGCCAAGTTTGTCTGTAATTCATACAATAGCATTTTCTAAACAAATTGCTGATGCATGAAGATATTATCACTGGTGGCTGGATGACTGGCTTTAGTATCCCTATAATGATAAACCTCCTGTCACAGAGGACAGATAGGAGCCAGTCTCTGCTGTCAAACTGTCTTGAAATTATTAAATACGGAGGGGAAAATGACCCAAACAGTATGTAATAAGCTCCCTTTTCATTCTCTCTCTACAAAAGCACATCAGTGGATTGTTAATGACTCTGAAATGTATGAACCAAATTGATAAAAAAGAAAAACATCTCTCAGGAAAAGGAAAATGAGCACATACAATGTTTATAAAATATAATTTAAAATATAAGCCTTTTGACAGTATTGTGAAATACTATAAAGTGGCATATGAATGTAAGCTACTATTACTCATTTTAGTATTGCTTTCCTTGCTTTTCTTTACAGTTTTTTAATATAAACATTAATCTTTATAAATATAGAGCCATACCAAGACCTATTCACAAATAGTACATGTGTATGACTTTCATGAGGTAGCACTACCATTTTCTAATCTGGTAATTTCTATTATGTTGGATGCTTTTTTTTTTACTACACGTGACCTGTGGGCTATGTACAGTGACTTAAATGTGTGTCAGGCTCTCATCATCTTGCCTCGCATAGATTCTGTACAAAATCCCATTGACTTTCCATGTCCAGATTCTTTGTCTCACAAAGGCTCATTTGCCCTAGGAAGCCCAGGAAAGCCACACCTTACTTAGCTCAAGGACATGACTCAATCATAAAATTCCTCAAGCACAGGTATGGGTATTGCCAGTCTTTGTACCTTAGTGCCTGACACTGTACAAATCTTCCATAATCCTGTACTAAGCTGAATGACTTATTTAGAGGGATGTCAAATAGAAGCAAGCACATTAACAAAATTATCATAGTGTCAATCCATACACTAGAGCCACCATTTTATTTGGTCATATTTAGTGACTCCGAGGTTGTCTTCGGAAATCTCAGAGTTGAAGAATTTTTGATGCGTTTAAATATCTAACAGTGTAGTGAATCAACAGAACAGGCCTTAATCCTTGGTTTAAGGATAGATACAAACCTGAAAGTAATAATTTGCTTTTCTCAGGGTGTATTGGTTAGCTATATCACAAAGGTAATATGCTGTTAAAAAGAAAGACTGACCAATATTTGTAAACATAGTGCCATATAATCCTGGAAATAAAACTGCCTCTAATACTCAGGCTCTCTGCATCAGAGAGAGAACTACTCTAGATACCACTGTACACAAAGAACTTTATTTGGCATAATTATATATTCCAAGTAGGAGTGAGGAGTCATTTGGCACATGATTTGATTCTTCCACACAGGGTAAAACATGAGCAAAGAAAGAAAAATGAGAAATCTTTAAAGGGAAAATTAAACAGTATATGGTTGATATACTTTCATTAACAATGCACTGTGTGAAATATAGGATTAGGACTATAACATTTATAAAGAAAAATAGCATGTTAGTAAATTGGTATTTACTGAAAAATCTTCAAATTTAAACATACTTTAAAGTAATCTTTAAAATACAATGTACTATCTCTCCATTCATACATATCCATGGGAAATTCATTCTTACACAGCTTGTCTACACAAAGCCCAAAGGGTATCCTACAGATTGCGTTATAATTTTTCAGTCACACTTTCTCCACTGCTAAAAGAAAAACGAAAAAACAGCTTCACTTTTACATAAAATGTATTCACAGACCCAGGCAGTCTCATAAGAGGAAGGTAAATGGAAAAATAATTAATTGGTGTCTCAATTTCCGGGTCAAGGCACACCTTGACTGTGCAGTGAAATCTTCTACCTCCACCACTCAGGCCCTGAAGACAATGTGCTAAAAAAATCTATGTCTTTAATCAGTTTCCTTCTTAGCATTTTTATTCCACACCACCCTACTCAGTTGGCTAAATGACTAAACAACAAGGTCAATCAAATGCAATACTTCTCTCTATTCAAATATAATGGAAATTTTGACCATTCCACATTCAAAGAGCAAATACATTCTCACACTGACAACCACATTCCATTGGCTTTTTCCTGAAAGCAAAGTGTGACAGATGCCTTGGCTGTAATTGCCAATCAGCCTTTACATGGCAGCTGAAAACACAATACATCACTTTGATCTCTTTTGCTCTAAACACATTCACAATCAAGAAACCTGAACAAGGAATAAGAAATTGGGATCATTTCCAAAAGCTGTCACTCCATGCACTTAAATACTATAATGTATATTTTGCTCATATTTTTATTTCTTTGTTTCAGAAACACTCTGTTGAAGATCTAAACAAAAATAACATGCAGTCAAACATCATATACATATATATTTGGAAAACACATTTTATCACCACATACAAAAGCTTAATATGAGCACATTTAACTAAATACTACCACTACCATTTCCTTTCCCAGTTATGCACCCTGGAATAAAACAAATAAGAATGCTTGTCAGATTTTGAAACAATGTTAAAAAGAATCTTACTCACATTTTGCAGGCAGGTCGTAGCCACATGTGATTTTTGCATGTCCAGTATCACAGCCGTTCAGGTTACGACATTCAGCTAGCAAACAGGGGCCAGCTGCTCTGTGAATACAGCCATCCACTAGTGGGGAGAGAAAAAAGTTAGTTCATACCTGACCATTTGGAAATAAATGCAAAACTTAAGATAGGAAGAAAAAAGGTACTCAACTTGCTCATATTAGAAATCATCATAGCCCATGGAAGAAAATCCATGGTCACCAATCCCTCAAACACTATGTTTTCCAATTTCTCTCTCTCTCTCTCTCTCTCTCTCTCTCTCTCTCTCTCTCTCTCTCTCTCTCTCTGTGTGTGTGTGTGTTTAGTTTATGTGGTTAACGGAAGTAGAAGGGTTATAGAAGTAGTGTGCCTAAATATTAAACACCAAGTTCTCAATGTGTGTGTGTATGTGTTGGGACAGGGGTGGGGAGTCCCTAATTTGTAGCATTTTCTAATTTCAGTTGTGTAACTATTCCCACCATGGCCATTTCAAGCTATCAATTTAGTGTCACAGAACACAAGGTTGGGAAGAAATGCTAACAGTTCTATTTCCTGAGCTGGTAAGTGTTGTCTCCAACAGGCTGTAGATGAAAAAAAGTTAAGAAGAAAGAGAAAGGCACTCTGGAACATTTGTACTCATCTCAAAACTGAGAGAGTGGAATTAAAGCCAATCAAAGCAAGAACCAGACCTCTGAGTTCCTCCTCCCCAAACAGCATGTCACAAATACGATTACATTTCTTCCAGGTGTGTAAAAGGGCACTAGATGACGGACAAGGGTAGCTTAGGTCTTGATAAATACCTATAAAACCACCCTCACTCACTTGACAGGGACTAAAACAGAACTGCTGCTGCTACTGTTCTAATTTTGCTAAATGATCAAGCTCTCTGCCCTTCGCCAACCTCAGGTCTCACTGGCTCCTTGGCCTTCACAGTGAGATACATAAATCTGATGCCATTGGAAATGACAATTTTTTATGACTGTATTGGGGGTAAATGAACAGGTGGAAGGCTTAAAGACCATATGCACATAAATCAGGACATTTAGAATCTGGGTTCTTAGTTGTTATTGAATGGTCCCCTTGGACAGAAAGGAAATGCAAAATTGCAACAAGAAGGGCGATGAGACACAGAGAGAGAGAAACAGTCATCTGAGATGTGAAAATAGACCAGGATATTAGTGGTCTGATACTGTCTACCCAGACCATTCCCCTTCTCTCCACTGTTCACAACACCATGTAATTGACCATTACTTTTTATTCTTATTATTTTTATTATTATTTTGAGAAAAATCTAAATATTTGATAGGAGATTGTCACTGAGGAATTTATAACTTTTCTAATGTCCACCACTGAAGGGCATGAAGGCACCACTTTTGGCTGAATAAGTCTCCTAAGGAAACAGGGTCATCTGGGCTTTACTGCGTCATCACTTGCATTATCTGTGAAGTTTGAGAATGAACCTGGGCCTCAAAGACCCTCACAACAAGATGAGTTCACTCCAGACTATCCAAAACTACAGTGTTTCAGAAAACTTATGCTGAAATCCAGACTCTACTTTTACCAGGCATATAGTACTCAAGCCCCAGTTTCCTTAGATACATATCAGTGTCAATAACAACACTACTTCACATGGCTGTGAATGGAATTTGAATAATATAATGGATGAGAGGCACCACATACTGTTTAGTGCAGTGCTGTGTGCTCCATTAAGGGTAATTATCTTAAATTCCTTAAGTAAAAAATTTGTGGAAATTTTAAAATATATTTTCCTCATTTAAAAATGAGGAATATAAAGAAGTAAGAATAATAATAAAACACCATTTACTCTCCAACCAAGAGAACTCAACATTTGGATGCTCATTCTTTCACTTTTTATGCACACAGGCACTCATAGATACAATTTTTTCTTACAAAAAAGTTTGATAAATTTTGTTCAAATTCTTTCACATAGCAATTTTTACTTTTAAAATTTATTGTATAAAATAGTTAACACAAATGCGAAAGATATAAGTAAAAGATACATCAAAGTTGTTTATAATAGTGAAAACTGAGAACTACTCAGGTAAATAGATAGCTGGTTAAATAAAGCAAAGTCTATTGATGCAGTGAACTATTATGTAGCTATACAATGGGCCAATATTATGTAAATAGAGTCCTGAACATAAAAAGATTTCTAAGTGAAATGTCAGGTTTAAAAGAGTTTATATAGTATAGTCACAATTTTGTTTACAAATTTATACACAAACACACATATACATATACATTTATATACATACAAATATACATATATAGGAGTTAGGAAGATATACCCCAAAATGTAAACAAAGATTATGGGATGGGAAACAGAAGATGAGACTATCAGGTAAAAAATTAAACCCTAATTTCTCTATGTTTGATTTTTCTTACAAGAACTTCAAGTACTTTAACGTGAACATATTCTCTTGGCAAAGAGATAATTAGTTACTTTGTTTAAAATGAATAACTAATATAGGATTTGCTAGTGTACTTAATCATATGCTGTCAAATATTGTCTACATTATTCAGATTGCAGCCTAATGCAGTTTGAAGATATGTAATTCTCAAAATCTTCATGGCTATACCAGTATTCTCGACTGCTGAAAGTCTAGCCGAAGAGCTATTTAATAATAATGACTATCGCTTAAATGTACTGAGTGCATCTATGTGCCTGGCACCATAAAATGAGGACAACTTTATAAGGTATATACTAATTTTATTGTCACTATTTTATAAGAACTTAGAAGAGGTTAGTAACTTGCCTACATTCACAAAGTATTGGCAATGTAATTCAAAACCCCAAGTTTATCTGATGCAGCCACCTTGCTCTAGTCTAATCCATTATAATTCACTGCCATCAGTTGAATCCAGGCAGTCTTACCTCAATTCCTACATGTGGAATGTTGAACCACTAAAGACATTACTTTTTAATTCCCATGAGTTACAACGTACATACAATCAATTTTGCAGTTTTGATGAGTTTTAACAAACATACATACTCATGTAACCAATATGTCAATAAAGATACAAAATGTTTTCAACAATCCAAAAAGCTCTCCTGTGCCCTTGCTGTCCATTTTCCCCTTAACTATATCTAAATTTCAACTGTTGTATAACTTCAAACTTCATATAAGATATGGGGAAGGGAGAGCTTGCTTTCACTCAGCAAGGTTTTGAGATTCATCTGTGTTGTTGCATGTATTAGTACTTCATTACTTTTTATTCCTGATATTCCATGTTGAATACACAATAATTTATCCATTAATCTGTGAATGGACATTGGAGTATTTAAAATTTTTAGCTATTATGAATAAATCTTCACACTTATACAATTCCTTTTGTGGTTAAATATTTTTACGTTCATCGGACAAATATCTGTATGAGTAAAATTGCTAAGTCAGTATATGTTTTACTTCATTAAGAACTAACATACAGTTTCTCAACTGATTATACCAATTTACATATACCCTGTCAGTGCCAAGCTGATTGAGAGGGGAAGGTTTCAGTGGTGAGGCGCCCAGTTGAAAGAATGCATAAGGAGCTGACATGAGAGCAAAACGGGAGGCACCAACTTTATTGCGGGGAGCACACTTCCGTGTTGGGGGACTGCATGGGCTTATATATGCCAGAGAACAATAGTGGCGTTCTGACAGACATGTGTGAAGCAACAAGTTGAATCCTTCCTACATAAGCTGACACAGGCGCACTATTGTGTTTAATGTAACACATTGGATCCAGGGTCCTGTCCCTAGCAGTGAGCGTGGATCACAGCCAGACCTGCGACCAGCCAGGCTTGGGACCCACGTGCCCTCATTAATGTATAAAAGTTCAAATTTTAGCAAATCTTTGGTGTTATCGCCCTTTTTAATTTTAGCAATCACAATGAGTATAAGGGGGTATCTCATTGTGACTTCAAAGTTCCCTGATGACTAGTGATGTTAAGTATCTTGCCAAGTGCTTATTAGCCATTCATATATATTCTTTCTGGAAATGTCTGTTTACAACTTTTGCTATTTTCTTTGTCTTTTTATTACTTCATTGTGTTAAATGTGCTATGATTTCCATTCAACTTTTTATTTCAAATATTTTATTTCTTCAGTTCTTGAGATTTTCTTTTGGTTCTTTTTCTTACAGTTTTCATATTACTCCTGAAATTTCCTATTTCCTTAATCATTATGTCCATCTCTACATGTAAATGCCGTAACAGATCTCACATAGTGATTTTAAAGGCCTGTCTGCCAATTCCAATATCTATATCAGCATTGAAACTCTTTATATTGACTAATTTTTCACATGACTCTGGTCTCATTTTCTTGCTTCTATGCATGTCTAGTAATTACTAATGTCATCTGAACATTGTAAATATGTTACAAAGGCTTTAGATGCTAAAGTTATGTTTGCTATTCCTCACATTTTACATTATAAAGCCTTTAATTCTAAATTATAGTTTTTTGGACCCTTCACAAATGTGACTCCAACCTACCCTCCCAACCTCATATCATTCCATTCTTTCTCTCTTGGCATCACATCAGTCTGATCTAGGTACAACTAAATCCTCCCCATTCCCCAAACACACTATGACTTCCTTTCCAAAGTACTCTCTACCCAGACCATTCAGCTACCTTTTCTTTTCTGCCTAGCAAGGTCTTTCTCATCTTTCAACTCTAGTTCCAATGTTTTCTCCTCTAAAAATCCATTCACAAAAACCTATCCGCAAACCATTTACACTTTGCGGGACAAAATAACGTCTCTTTATGTTCTCATAAGGTTCTGATTTGTACTCTCATTTTCATTCTTATAAATTGTTTTATAGCTATTACATAAATAAAGCAGACTGTTCATAGTCTACTAGCTCCTTGAGGGCACAGGAGGTGGCTTATTCTTTTGTATACCCACAGCTATCTTAATAACTGATTTTTTGTAGGTGCTTAACAGGTACAATTAAACATGGGGGAAAGTAGTGTAGGTTTTTTTTTTTTTTTTTTTTTTTAATTAAAGAAGTGGTCAGGCTAGTTAAATCCAAAAAATCAAAAATTAAAAAGTAAAGTTATATATACAGCTACATATTATAGTTGCAAATCTAGTCATGAGCTTCCACATTAGAAGTGTTAACAATTCACAGAATCTGAAAATTTACCCACTTCTTAGGTCTTGTGCAGCCTGTTAGAAAACCTGCTCCTTTCATTTTCCTTATTGTCAGGTTAAAAAGGCAACAGGCCAAATAGTAGCAAATTGTGCAATTCAACACAGCAGCACTTTTTCCATCTTCCCCACCACCAGCCCCCAGTGGGAGGGGACCGAGCACCAATAGTCAACATTCAGGCTGGCACAGAATATGTTCAATTTTACCCAAAATATCTAAACTTACTTATAACTAAAAATAACAACAACAAACCAACAACAACCAAAAACAAACCCAAGATCAAAAGTCTAAAAGAGAAAGCTGAACACAATTTTCCAGAGAGCAATAGAACTGTCTATACCTCTTATCCTACCAAAGAAATTTTCCTATAGGAAAAAATAAAAGACAACTAAACTCTATAAATAAATATCTTTGCCAAAGCCCATTTATTTTACTTCCTGCACATATAGATAGATAGCACTTCCCATCCTCCTTGTAGTTATATGGGGTCATGAGATTGAGTTCTGTTTAAAGGGGTATGAGTAAAACTTATATAATTACTCCTACATACAATCCTAAAAATCCTGCATGCATTCCTCTACCCAATCTTCCATTGTCTGCAGAAGATCTGTTGCAAGACTCTAGTTCCCCAGGAGATGATACAACGACTAAATGGAAAGTGCCTGAATCCCTGAATGCCTCTGTGGAACAGTGTTCCTCCCACCCTTACTGGACTATTAATCAAGTGATAGATAACCTTTATTATGTAAAGCCACTGAGATTTGGGTATGTTTATAACAGCAGTTTGCCTTGACTAATATATTTACTGCTAATGTAAATACTATAGTGATAATTTTCATTCACCTTGATTACTGCTGTTTTTGAAAGTTTACATAAAAAAATTTAGGTTTTACTATTAGAATGAATATATTATTTTGGCCAAGTTCATTCCCTTAGATATGCCTTGGAGTCCTTCAGAATACTGGCCTCTGAGGACTCAAGGAACACCAAAGCAAGGCTTGTCCTATTTATTCAAATAGTTATCTTTCCTAGTCAGTGATTGAAATCAGGCTAATAGAAGATAAAGGCTGAAGACTGCCTGAAAACTGTCTGTGGTTATGGCCAGCTAGTAATGGGGTGAACACAGAGGTCACTTGTGGGGCTGCACTTCAATGGGGTTGAGGAATCTGGCTGCAGCCTCTTCAAAAGACCAGGCTTTTTGCTGTACTGACACACCTGTCATTTACCATCCTGATAGCAACAAAATGCTTGCAGGCAGATGGTTAACTAAGGCAAGGGCCTTTGACTCCCAGAATATTTTTCTCAGTTATCTAACAAAAGCTAAATTCAGAAGACTTCAGCCTATTAATTAGGCCATTTTATTTAAGTTTCTTTACACTATCACCTAGAGAATTAGACTGTCTGAAGGTGTGGTAGAAAGATGGTTTTCAGTTGTACTTGAGGGAAATTGTTTTCCACTTTTGTCAAAATTGCCTTGGGGTTTAGAGTTTGGGGATGGTTTTATGGAACAGCCTTATCCCATTATCTATCTAAAATAAAGACAAAAGAGATGGGATGTGAAATCACATCAATTTTTCTGACCTAATATTTATTTTACTGCATGATTCCAGGCTGCATTTCTCAGGTAAAGCTCCCCATTTTATAAACAAATGAATAAACCAATCCTAAAAAAAAAAAAACAGTAAAGAAAAACAAACCACAAAGCACTGAATGGCAGATATGGCAGACCACTGAGTGTAAGAGGTAGCAAAGAAAAATAACCAGCAAACTGTCTAAATACATACTTTGAAAAATACTAAAAGCATTATTTAGTGAAATCCAGTTATTTTAGAAGTTGGCCCTATGAGGTCTTGCTTGTCTTACAAAGACAATTTTCTAAACAGTTTTTAGCAAGGGAAATTTTGAAGTTCTTAGATGTGCACATATTCATTTAATCTTCTTCTGTAAATAAAAGACAGTAACTTAATCTAAAAGCAGCCATACAATCATATTAATATGAAAAATAAGAGGTTCTTTTCTTGACTATATCTCTTAGAAGCCCAAGAAGGTACAACAGAGTTATTTCCAAATCAAATCAACATAAATTTATTAACCAACTACCTTGCACAAAGCATTCGAAAGAAGCTATGAGGGAATCAAATAATAATAATACATCAAATCTTTTGAGGGTTTACTGTGCGCCGTCTGGTGTGCTAAGTGACTTAACTTTCACCTTATAAAAGGCAGTGTTGCAAACTGGAAAAAGGATAGTTCTAGATGCAGAGGCAGAGGTTTGAATTCTAGTACCCATTTTAGCTCATAGGACCTCTATCCAAAAATCATAGGCTTTTTTGTGAGTAAATTAGTTATTATATAACAAACACTTTGAATAATGCCTAGTATGTAGCAAGGAGGCAATAAATGTTTGTTATGCTATTACATTTAATCATTGTAAAATTTTTTAGAAGTAGGATCTGTTATGATGACCACTTAACAAAGAAATGAAAGTTAAGGAATTAATGCAAGATCATGTAAGAGCTGGGGTCAGAACCCATGTTTGCCTAAACTTAAAGTCTGCGTTCTTAATCCTTGCTCTCTCCTACCTCCATTAATGCAAAGAAATATAAACTATGGTCTCTCCTTGGAAGCCAAGTGAATAGGTCAGAAAGGCTCAGGAGCATGTTCTCACTAAAATAAAATATCATCAACAATGCTAGAATACCTTAGTATAGAGAATATATCTTTTAATAGATCGACAAATCTTTTGGGAACATGTCATATGTTAATGTGGCATATTTTATAAATTACCACATATTTAATTCTCAAAACAATTTTGCAAGCTGGTCTGGGACTTTGTTACTTTTCCTATTTTATAGCTGAAGAAAATACATTTAAGAAAAGATGTCTATAGTCATCTACCTGTTAAGTGGCAGATATGAATTTAAGTTTTATGGCTCTCAAAATGAAGTCAATATTACCAAAGGAAACATAAAAATGTGGATTCCTGGAGCCAACCCAATATCTATAGAAATGGTCTCTCTAGCAGTAGGATCTGCATTTAATAATTTCCACAGATAACATAGATGCACACCACCAACTGAGAATTTGAGAATCACTCCTCCATGCTATCTTGCTTTTTTATCAAAGCTCCAGAAAGTGGCAGGTAGTTGGGTCTGTGGTGAGTAATCTGAGGATTCACTGGATATACAAAATCATGAATTCAGAAGATCTCCTTTAAATTTAATTAGAGCTGTGTCCTCATCTTCCCTCACTCATCCTATTCAAACATCCAAGCACTCCCTGCCCTTAACAGTTTGCACTTAAAGCAGGCAATATTAACTGGAAGTAGAATTGAACTCCAGTAGCAAGTAGGATTTTGATTAGACACTGCTTCACTCAAAGATAGATGTGGTGATCATTACACACTTTGGGCGTGAACAGGTCTCTGCTACATGGTCTCCAAAGTAAAGCCACAAGATATCCACATGGGGAATGGAAGAATATATTCAAACCTTTACTGATATTTAGAATTTTTATCTAAAAAGATATAAAGTTTAAGTTTACTAATATTTAGCATATAGATTGACAGTAGTCCTTGTATATAATTTATAAGTGAACACACACATATATAGGAGCACACTCAAAAAATTTGTCCTGAAAGAAGTGTACAATTGAAAAAAAAACTTGGAGTCAAAAAATGTGGTGATTAAGAGTCCTCTAGAATCAAACTACCAGTCTCTGTCCCTTAGAATTTCTGCACATATATAATGGTATTATATTAGTACCTACCTTGTAGGATTCTTAAGATAATTGAGTGAAGTAACATTTGTACAGTGCTTGGCTTGTGCAGTACCTACATAACTACTCAAAGAATCTTGGTGTGGTAGACCTTTCTATCACAAGTGCTGCAATTATTCTCATCTTTCTAACCATGCCCATGTGACTCTACAGTTTTTCCTATGTAGAGATGGAACTTGTTTCACCACTCCTTGAATCTACGCTGATCTTATAACTTGCTTTGGGCAACAGAATGAGGCAGAGGTGATTCTGTGCCATTTCTAGTCCTGAGCCTCAAGAGGCCTTTGCATTTCTATTCACTCTCTTAGAAACCTCCTCAGCTTCCATGTGAAAAAGGCCAGGACAACCTGCTGAAGGGTAAGAGACCATGAGGAACAAAGACAAGCTATCTCAGTTGAGGCCATCTGAGACTAGCCAGTACTCAACTTCCCTGGCAACTGAGCAGAAACACATGAGTGAGATCAGCTAAGATGAGAAGAACTATTCAGCTTTAAGCCACTAATCTTTGGGGGGGGGTGGTTTGTTACACAGAAACAGCTAACTGATATACTAAGCCATCAACATAAAAAAAAGATACAAAGCAATAATCCACTCTCATGTGAGGACACAAAGGAATAAAGTTAAATAACTGTCCTAAACTCTTGGGGAAGAAAAGCAATATAGCCGAAATAATCAGATGAAAAGCTGATTCCATTAGAGGTCACCTATAGCCACACAAAAGATTTATGTGTCAGGTACTAAATAGCATCAGTGTTTCCTTTAGGAGGAGAAGAAATATCTCTGAGAAAAATATAACACAATGACAAGAAGATCTACATCCTGAAGCTTCGCAAACGTGAGAAATTTAGCTATTTGAAACAGCCTTAGGCTGATTGAAAAATTAACTTCTATTATGGACCTCCTGATCTTGCTGGTCAATTTGACAATGAGATGTGCACTATGATCCTAGGAGAAGATGATAAATGTAATAGAATAAGCATTTACGCATTTCCTAACTCAGGAACCTGGAGCAATTTTCAGCTATGGATCACATACGTAGCTTTCTTCATCTCTAATCCAAAAGCTTAGACGTTGAACTTTAAAAATCTGGAGACATTTCTATCTCCTAGAATCTAAGATGTAACTAATTGTGCAGATACCCAAGAAACGGTGATTTTTGTTTCTCTTGTTGAACTAGAATTTCTAAGTGAGGTTAGGAGAATATTTTTCTGAAATGGTTACAGTATGCCTCCCAAATTTTTTCTCAGAAAAAAAAATATAAATCATGAGCTCTATCTCATCATTAGGTTTGAGAGAAAGTCAAGTTGATTAAAATCCTACTCAGATTATGAAAGATATATTTAGTTGATATTAACTTCATGGTGAACAAATCACTTTAAGACCTAACCCATACATTTCCTTCCACATATTCACATTCTCTCTTTGTCTCTCTGTCTCTCTGTCTCTCTTAAAAAAAAAAAAAAAAAAAAAACCAAAAAACTTTGACCAAAGAGAATGTCGTTACGACATTACAACAAAGATTAGTGTTTTCCTACCCATTCGTAATTCTAATTTTCCCTTCTAACAAAATCCCTATATTGACTGGTGTAGCTATATGCCCAACTAAAAATCTATATTTACCAGCAGCTCTTTCAAGGATAAAAAAAGATATGAGTGACCAATTCAGATGGAAAGAGATGCCATTGGGTAGGCTCCCAGGAAAGCTCATTATAGAGGGTTTGCCCACACAGATCTTTGTGTATATACATACACACAAACATACACACAAACAAATATATATATATATATATATACACATATATAAATATATATACACACACATATAAAATATATGTCTTTTAATTTAGCTTTCTCAACCTTCTTTCTTCAACCTTCCTGCATGAGACTAAAATCTGCTGTTCAGATTTCAAAAGCTATCTAGTGAGCATGACCATGAAGGTTACATTCTAGCATGACAGTAGTAAGTGCCTGAATCTCTGATGGCATCTGAGAAGGTATAATTTTAGCTTTGAATTACTTTTCATTGAATGAGAGAAAACATTTTTTGTTAATGAGCACATGTTTTGTGCAAGCCACTATTTCGGGTGGGGATGAGGTTTCTATAACTTGAAGTCTAATGCCATTTTAAATGTTGTAGGCATACATTTTAATTTAGCTGAGATATGGTCCTTGAAATTCTAGATAAGGGACTTTCCTTGAACCATTACAAAAGTATCAATTACTAGGAAATTCTAAACTGACAAACATTTGAAAGGGAATAATGCAGCAGATGGTTCATTGGAGAAGCAGTCTTGACCATGCCATTGAAGAAGGAATGCCACCTGAAGAACCTGGAATGTGCCAGTCTGGCAGCCACGTGACCTGAAGGTGGCTTAGACCTCGTCGGCTCTCACCAGAGAGGTACATTTCCACCAGCACTCAGACTGTATTGACTCAAGGTAGATGCTACTAAAGGATCCAAAGAAGATAGTGAGGGTCATATTTCTCTGGAAATCCACAGACAGTCTGAATGAGGGGTAAATTTGCCATCAAAAATGACAAAGAATATATTCAGGCAAAGAATGTATGAGCTGGTACCTTGAAAACTCAGTAGTACATTTTTTTTTTTAATTTGGCAAGTTGGCTTGGGAAGAAAAAATAAGCAACTCAATTTTTATTGAAGGGCATCCTCATTCCTCCTCCCAAGGAGACATCCTTCTCAAGGAAATATGAAAAGACAGGTCCTAACACTATATCCCTTGAAAGAATAACCTTCAAAATAACATTCTAATTAATCTGATGTTAATAGATCATAAATAGAAATTTTGACTTTGAAATAATAACTGTGTTCTCAGAGCAGCTGTAATAGACCTGCTTCTAGAATGTGACTTTGCCTGGGTTAGAGTCATAGATTGTGTCCTTGTTTCTGGGGAAGTCTTAATAGAGACCAGGTGAAATGGAAATGCAGGAGCAGAAAGACCTTCTCTTTCCAAGAAATAAGAAATGGGCCAACTTAAATGCTTCCTCTTCTATCAGAAACTTCCTAATGGCTGGAGACATAAGTTCAGCACTAGGGATGATGTAGGTCAATGTCAACAGGTGCCTCTCAGACCATCTCATTTGTTATCAGAAGATGAGACTTGTGGAGAAAGGTAATCTTTCCTCAAGGGATTCAACTTTTGAACTTTTGATCATATTGTATAATCTCTTCTCCTTATTTTCTTCCTATGAAGTAGTAAATTTGTCATTTTTGGGTTCATACGCCCATCTTCTCCAAGAAATAATAATGGTTTTAGGAGAGCTGATAAAAATTAAAAATCTTCAGGAGAGAAAAAGAAAGCTCTCCGATCTTTCACCTGGATGTATAAAGGAAAATGGTAAAGCTTGTCTGTAAATATATATTTGTAAAAATATAAAATCTTGACACACACAAAAGAAAACCTTGGTGTTTGTAAACTCTTTGCCACTCATTCTGCTTGAGTTTTTAAAGGACTAATGACTCAGTGTAGCTGTAGGTCTAAGAAGGAGATAAACAACAAGCAGCCTTTTCCTTCGAAGTCCACAAATGAAGATGGTATTTATTGTCCCAATCCAAACAATGACTTTTTTTCCCTCCCATTATTTACTTTTGTGAGGAGCTTTGAGAAATAATCTTATGTGAAGAGAAAACTTAGATGCAAAAAACATTTTGGTCATTCTCTCAAGCAATAAAATGATTATTTCTTTTTGACTTTTTTTTCTGATTAAAGAAAAAGCTGACCTCACTTTAAAGACTAATTTTTAGAAAAGGCCAATTTTTCCCTGTATTTCATAACTTGACCCATTTTTTAAATTTTAAATAGGAATAACCTACATCATAGAGCTTATAGTAGTTTATAATTTTGATGATATTTCTTTCCAATAAAAAATTCAACATATGTGCCTGCATGGATGAATATTTTGCCTTAAAAATTCCAAACTCTCATGGAAAATAAGTCAGTAAAAAATTCTCAAAGAGCAAAAAAAAAAAGCTCCATATATTAAATTAAATTTTAGCATTAAAAAATATTTAACCTAAACTGATAAAAGAACAGAATGAATAGTGTCACATGTGATTTCCATAACTAAAGTCGCATTTCCATGTAGGCATCTAAAATATTTCTAAATAAACAGGTTAAGATCATCCCCGCCCCCAGGAAATGTATCCACTTAGGAAAAAAGAAAGAAATGCAGAATTTTTTTCCTTTAGGAATGAAAGAAGCGATTTGCCATGTGGAACCTATAGGAGGGCCCTGGTGCTAATAAGAGCTGTAGAGGGCATTCCGGTATCCCCAAATCCCAAACCTATGTTAATTGAATGTCAGTTGAGACTCCCACCTCCAGACCCTCAAAGATGCCTTCCTTCTACAAGGCTGTTGCCACAGGAAAATACATTTCCAGAAACAGACGGAGCAACACTTTCTGTTTGCTTCCCCCTTTCCACTGCAGGCCCAGTCACCAGGTCCAAATCACTGATTTTATGGTCTCTTCTACACAAATTTCCTCTCAACCTATCTATTCCCTCTCTGAGACGTGTCTCCCCAGAGTGGCAATTGAATGGGAGGAAAATGTCACAAAGTTTTCTATTCAAGGTCTATTTGGTGAGGACTTTTGACTTATATACACATTAAAAATCAAAAACACAAGGCAGAAAATGGTGGTGGCTATGGGGGAGGGATAAATGGGTTTCTCTGTGCCGATAAAGAAAGTTTTGTTCATTCTTCAAGTTCATAGAAAAGAGACTTCAGAAAGGATAAAGCCGTGGCTTGGATAATCCTACCGCTCATCGAAATGTCTATTTTCTTTATCCCTAGCGGAACCATTTCACCCCATCTAAAATGCTTGTGGGAGAAGTTAAAATGAGCCACGTGTGCTTTCCTACACAAAGAGGCCCTATATTTAACAGCGCACAGTTCCAATACCTCAATGGTTTTGAAAAAAAGCTGTGCTTATTATGAGAGCTTATGAAATAAAAAGTACAAACTTTCTCATCCTGAATAATATGCAATGAAATTTACAGCCAAAATAAGGAAGCTATGCATAATGTAACACTTGGCAAGAATTTTAATCAGTGGACTGGCAAAGCCAGATGCAATACTTCAGTTCCTTTTAGACACGTCTTAGCTTCCTTAATTTAAATACCACACACTGGGTCTAGGGAGAACATTTAGGAGACATTGTTCTTTCTGCAGGAGTGCTGACGAGCAATATAAGCTAAGAAGGGAGCACTGTTGATGTGATAACAGTTTCAAGCTCAGGAATGAATAATGGCAAGAGATAGACATGCTGTTATTATAGAGCAAAGCAACACAGATTTACATTATGACAAGGCCTTACAAGCCACATTACTTTAAACAGGCAAAGATGCTTCCAGGTATCATTCTGGCTCACGTTTGCTCTAAAGAGCACAAGTCTAGATTTTGTCAGAACTTTTCACGCAGTATTGTCGTTTTTCCAGCTGCAAAACAAAAAAAAAACAAACCAAAAAAAAACAAAAAACAAACAAACAAACAAAAAACAAAAACAGAACTATCCAGTAGCCATCAATTCTTGAGCAGCCTAACAGCAGTTAAACAAATTGAAAGTCAGGTCACATAATGTGGACCCAAAACTGACCATCACAGAAAGAGTTATAATGAAATGAAAAGCTCAGGGGAACCTATTAAATCCACTATCCCTGTCAAGATGAAACAGAGCAATCCTGCCTCCGCAGCAACGATTTTTTAAAGAGGCCACAAAGAAAACATTTTATCCCTCTGCCATCTGCACAGCATTTTAGTAATTAGTATCCAGTATATCCATGAAATCTCAGGAAGTAAAATATTAAGAAGACTCAAAGTCAAATGGTAGAGATACAAATTATATAGTGTTCGTACTTAACTCTCTCAGAGTCTTTTTCTTAAAAAAAAAAAAAAAAGTTTAATATTTAACTGTCCTTAAGCTTGCAAATGTAGCAAAGTCTGGAAACACAAGATGTTTTAAAACATTCTTCAATGACTCAGTACTACAGAAGGTAAATGAGGGGTAAGGAGGACAATTTGCTCTGCTGCACAGGAATCAAAGGTCAAGGGACACAGAAAGTCCCCAACTCTGTAAACTGTTCTGTTAAGAACGTTTTTAGAAATTATTTCAGAAATGTGATCTGTTTAGAGAAAATACTGATTATTTTTATGCTATGGTATTTCTTTACTAGGTAATAAAAAATTTATACACCATAAATATTGGGAGAAAGTTATTATTTGGGGGCTTATCCTGCTGTAGATTCTATAAAACAAAAAATTAATATGAATACAGTTTGTGATATCATTGCTTCCTCAATTATACCAGTGAATATTTGGTTCTTATTTCTCAACGGAAAGAGCAAAAAGCTGGGGAGTTTTGGCAGAGCAATAAAACCACACCTCAGGGATTGTGTTTAATTCTGGCCCAGCAGAGAAGGAATCAGCATTTTTTTTAAAGGACATTTACCAGAGTGTATCTCCTTTTAGCAAATAGTAAAATGAAAATCATAATAGTTTCTGTTGAAATGAATGTTTGAACTGATGAAAAAAATTTATTACCAGAGGGATGAAGAAAATGGAGCTTCCAAATTCATATGTAGTACACGATACCAGATAATCCAGAGAAAATGTAAATGAAAGTATTTTTGAATAGGGAGATAAAAGTGCCCTGGAGAATTTGGTGCCAGGTCCAAGGGCTGTGGGAGAAAACAAAATTCAAAGGATGAATGTATGTAATTCAATTATGCTGGGAAAGACGACTTAAGGATAAAAATTCTAATAAACTAATTTAGGAGTCTTAAAATTATTTCAGTATTATTGAAATTAGGTAAGGATGCCTTGACGATTGAAGAAAATGCCATGAGACTTCAGTAATATGAAATTAACAGGCATAATATCTGTGGGAACTAGGCATTTCTAACTAAGGAGAAAGCAAAAAATGTAACCATTTTGGAAACAGTAAAGAAGAAAGAAGATAATCATGACTTTTATGTGTCTATTATAAAATAATGCTTAAAACTGTGATTCATTATGTCAGAGCTTAGCATCCTTTTATTAAAATTGTTCCTAATTCTTTGTGAACCTTTCTACCTCCTTGCACCCTTCATTAATACTATGGTTTAAAAAAAATACTAAGCTGTTCTTGAACTATTAACGGGGCAATTTCCCCTAATGCCTCAATCAGTTATTTCTGGTCACTTAAGGCCAGTAAGGTGCTGTTCAATAAATTACTCTTCAATTACCTCATTTATTAACTCTTTTATTTAACTGACTCCACAGGAACCTACGATGTGCCATATACCACTGCAGATTTGGATAGAAATATAAAGAAGCCAAGCCTTTAACAAAATGGTATCAGAATTATGTGTCATAATTAAGATACCTAGCAAACTTCCTAGCCCTTATATCAGTGTCTCTCGACTCCATTGCAGTCAGTAAAATATGCCATCCAGTTGAAATCATGAAGCTGTCTTTATGTAACTTCTCTCAGCCATGAATATATCCATTTATGACTACTCTGACTTTGGGCAGGTTTTGCAAAAAGGTGCAGTTTCCAGATTCAGATCAGATCTACCACTATTACTGGCAATTCCAGGGAAGCTCCTTAGCCCTTTGGAGCCTCTTTCCTTATTTGTAAAATGGAAATAATAATTCTTATCTTTAAAGATGGTTTTGAAGATTAGCTTGGGTCAAGAATGTAAAGTATTTAGGACATGGTAGATGCTCATTAAATGGTGAATGCTGTAAGTACCATCAGCTTCATCATTTTGTCTAATATCAGAGGTGCTTTTACACGCGCGTCAGTTTAGAAGGGAATCTAAAGAGTCAAGAGCTGGTCTCAGTCCTACGTCAGCATGGTGCATCTTGTAGGTATTACAGCTCTAAGGAAAACCACGTCCCCCAAATTAGCTTGTGTTGGTAATGGTCTACATAAGTTCCAAATTAAATCTTGCAATGTGATTACATACCTAAACAAAAAGAAAGAGAACAGTGATTATTATATGAGCAAAGATGATTTTCTCTTTTCAGGAGGATGCCATGTTCCTCATCTAGCCTTCTGAAAAAGTTGTCATGTGAAATTATTTCACATTCTTTTCAGCCCACTCAAAGCACATAAGGGCTTACTGAAACATGGGTCTTGTAAATATGCCTGAATGTCAAGATTTTGGCTCTAACAGTGGAACTAGGAAGGACTCCAGTTGTGTCTTTCCGTGCTCTTCCTGATTTATGAGCCAGACCTTGGTATTTGATGCACATGTGAGAAAATAAGATGTTTCTTATCTATTGTGATTTTTGTGAAATCAATGATTATCAAATTCTCACCCTCAGTAATGGACAGGGAGAATTTAAAAAGTAAAAATGTATTGCTTGACAGTGAACAAAAAAGTACAATTGTATATATAATAAAGTACCTTAATTAGATCTTGAAATTATAATCTGTATATTCTAGAACTAGAAACCCAAAAGTTATCACTAATAATTTAATTATAAAACTAAATGCCATGACATACAGAATCAAACTAAATACCATGATGCAGAGAATCTGAGAAACATCGCAGCAATTAATGCATAACTATATATTATATGGTCTTTTAAAATGATTTATTTAAAAAATAATTTAAAACTTATAGAGAATTTGCAAAGCCAGTATAAAGAACTCCTATATATTCTTCATCCAGATTCCCAAATTGTTAATACTTTACCACATTTGTCACCATGTGTGTATATATGTGTGTGTGTGTATATATATATATATATACACATATATATATGCACATAACTTATAAACTCATTAGTATACATATAGCCCCACTTTATATGTATATATGCATACATATCTACACATTATATATATAATAAATATGTTATATGTAAATATAAAATATATAAAACACTGCATCTAAAACACACATGTATTATGTATATTTATATATATTAAAAAATATGTATATCTGTTCTCCTTGTCATTAACAATCTTTCTTCTAAACAGTTTGAGAACATACAGACCTGATGCCCTATCATTACTAAATGTTCCAATCTATATTTCTCCCAAGCAATGACACTCCACCTATAACCATCTAATAACTCTCTAAGTCAGGAAACTGATATTAGTATAATCCTACCTTCTTATTTGAATTTTGTCAATTGCCCCAGCAATGTCTCTGTTTTGCTTTCTGGGTCAGAATCCAATTCAGCATAAGTGTAACTAAAACCAATTTAGATATGAATGATTTATGAAAGAGGATTTCTTATTAGAATAACTGTTCTTCAAAATCGTTCACTTTTTAAATATTATTTTAAACTTCAATGCCACCAGATTCGGCAACCAGTCAACCTGACACTACTGATCAGTAAAACGAAGTACTTTCATATCACTTGCAAATAAACTACTGAAACCTAGAAAAGAAGGAAAATGTGTTTGAAGCTGTCGAAATTATCAATCCGCCTTCATTGCTTGAATCCATGTATTTGTAATAAAATATGTGAATATTTTAAATTTCTATTGTACCCTGGTTTCTGAAAAAAATGTATTTTAAAAATATATATTTAAAGCTGTGCTCCTAACCTCAATTGAAAATTATATGTATATATGCCTAGCACAGTGTCAGCTGCAACATGTATTTTGATTATTACTTAATAACTTAGTAAATAAGTCATATATCTTTAGGAAAAATCTATTGAAACATTTTAAAACATTTGTGAAGGAGAACAAGCATTAACTTGTATATGAGAAGCATGGAGATTATGAGGTTTTTCAAGCTATTACTTACAGTTTGACTATAAGCCAACATCTTGAAAGCCTTTTGCAACAAGTTATTTATTTCTTTTGATAATGGAATATGGAGTTTTCTCTAGAAAAACTTAGGCTCAACTATCTATCAGGGACTTCAAGACATTCTCATCAGTAACAAAGTATGACATCTAAATGTGGCAAACTCACTTAAGCCTGAATGCAATTCTAGACGAGTTGAAGGGCAAGAGGTTAAGCCATGGCTGTATTTATCAATATGCTTTTAAACCAATGAGTGGATCAAGTAACATACAGAATGAATGGGAATTAAATGTAATTAAAATCACTGTCTCCACAGACAGGGCAGGTTATAACCTTTATTCTCTCCAACCAAGCCCCTCCTCTCACATGCCTCTAAGAATCATAAGTAAAATAACCCAATATTTTTGAAAGTTTATTTAAGGCTGTTTTATTTAGTTTGTTTTTAAAAATCTGAGATAAAAATACAAAGCAAAGGTGTCTAGGAGAAGGTTATTGAAAGAGAAACACCAAAAAATATGGCTGAAATTGTGATGGCATATTTTATTTTGTTTTATATTATCTTGTTTGATTTATTTTAAGGAACTTTAATGGAGGCACATTTGTCAAAAATGAATACAGTCTCAAAAGAAAGAGAAGGATTTCTTGATCTCTCATCATATTGGTATCCACCAAACCCTTTTTCCATTAGGGTACAGATAACTTGGAGGTTGTAACTTGGAGGGGTAGAGGATGGAAAAAAAATAGGAAAAAATTTTCAAGTATAATTAAGTAATTTGCTAATCTACGGGGAGCCAACATTCTTTGTACTAAGTTCTTGCATAATCAGAACTGCACTATAATAGAAACCAAGCAATTGTCTGGTGATTGCTGACTGAAAGCCACCTCAGAAGACGTGGAAGAGAATGTTTGCCTCTGGTGGGTAAGAAGGACATACATTACTACATTGCTATTAAGTCATACAAAAGGGAAAGGTGAATGTATATTAATGAATTACTAGTTCAACTAGTACTTTCCTAAAAAGTTCATCTTTTTTTCTGATCATATATGTATTATAAATAACTTATAGAAAATGTAGAGAATACAGAAAAGTACAATTACAAAACTACCCATACTCTCAGATATAAATTCTCTTAATATGTGTTATAGTTCTTACCATTCTCTTCTCTGGTTCTTTTAAGGCATTTGTTCTGAAAGTGTTATCCCAGCCCAGCAACAACAATAGTACCTGGGAATTTGTTAGAAATGTAAATTCGGGGCCCCCACCCAGACCTATTAGAAATTCTGGAGGTAGTATCTAGAAATTTGGATTTTAACAAACCCTTCAGGTGACCCTGATCATACTAAAATTTGAAGACCACCGTTTTAAGATATTCTTAACATATAGATATGAAGAATATAGGCCAAAGATAGTGCCTTTTTTTTAATTAAAAAAATAGTATTAGATTAAATTAAGAGAGAAATTCATCAGTAGAACAGAAGCTCTGACCTCTAGTTTTAAGAGTACTAAAACCAAAATTCTTTTTTTTTCCTGCTAAAAGAAAAAATAAAATTAGAAAAAAAAAAACAACTTTTTTTCTCTTATCCTTCTTCCATTCCTGTTCTTATTCCAGGAAGTATTAAGATGATTTAAGTTTTTCTGATCAAAGCATTTGTCTATAGACAATTTTAAGGGCTTTATATGCTATAGTTTAACCTAATTTCTCTAAAGTGAATATAACTTGGAAGTAAAGAACAATTAATCAGAGCATAATCATGACTAGTTAGCAAAGTTTTAAAGTAGATAATTAGGTATAACTAACTTTAAATCGTCTTGCAATAAGAATTTGAAACATTAATCATTAAACATTAATTTGAAACATCATCTTTTTTCCCTCATTGTCTGAGAAGTGAAATTGTTTATTGAAGAAAGAGTATACAAACTGATAATTCCCTTTTAATAAAGTTAAATTGCAATGCAGTTATGATAGATGTTATTGAAATTATCAGGTACTTATACTCTAAAACAAAACAAAACAAAACAAAACAAAACAAAAACACAAAACTATGTCCTTGGAAAAGGAAAGAAATAAGCCAAGTATGCTGAACCACACAGACATTTCAGAAGACATCTGCTTACCCAAACAAGTGTGATTTGGAAGTCAGAGACAAGTTATTACAAGCTTTACTTATTGGCATAGCAATGTTCTTTCCTGGGTGGTCTCATAAAGACTGGTAATTCCCCAGAATTATCATGTACTTGAACTAAATACTAGAGAAGGAAAATGAAAAAGAAAACAAAAATAAGCCTCTCAGAGGCTTTTTATATTGTTCAACATCATTTTATGTATTTGTTTAAAGTTTTCTTATCACAGATAAGCCAGAAAGATGTATACTGTTACCCTTGTGATAATGATTTAATTATTTTATATTCTTGCCCAGCCATGCAGGTGGCACTTTTCATGGACAAAGAAAACTCCTAGTAAATAGAAGGCCCGAACCCCAGAGATATGTAATCTTTCCACACAGTGTAAACAGTTCTGGCTGGTATTTCTCCACATGCAGCCCTGCAGTGCTTCACTCTGCCAAACCCAAATAGAAACTACTGGTTTATTTCCAGCTGTTCCTGAGGTTTTTCATCTGATTTTATTTACTTGTCTAAAGTGTCTATAACAAGCACCAAATAAGCTACAATTGCCAAGAGCGGAATATAAAATTAAAGGGTTTCAATTAATGAATAAGTAATAACACACTTAGAAATGGATACTAACTTGAATTATTGAATGAGGCACTGTAACTTATTAGATTATATTTTTAAATGATCTTGAATCAGAATATTTAAAATTATGTAAATGTCATTTGGTACATGAATTTTTAAATCCATAATGCTAATGCATTGGAAAATGTAAAATAAAGCAGATATATATGAAAATAATAATATGGTAAGACCAGTATATATTCCTCCTACTGAGAGAATGTGTGGGTTTATGTACACGTGTGTATGTGTGAGTGTGCTGTATTACATACATGTTAAAACAGGTGTGTATACCAGCACTCTGAGAAGGTCAGGAGATGTATAACATAGTATTTTAACATTTGTGTACATCATAACTGATACTTATGGTCTAGGAAACAAAGAAACCCAACATGACACAGAGAAAATAATATCCCAAAATAGAGACAGAAGTTTTAAAGATGAGAAGTCCAAAATCCTCTACCTAGAGAACTAGAAAACAAACAGTACAAACAACATGGCCCCCACAGCGATGACACCTCTCACATGAGCCAGAACAGTCCCTGAGCTCAAGCCAAATTCACTGTCTGGCACTTCTCCAGCAACAACTCTGAGCTTCACATTTTAATTATAATACTAGTAAAGGGCTGCTGAATATATTATAATAAAATTGGAACAGTTTTTTCTCAGTAATCTACAGTTTAGTCAGCGGCATGCATTGCCTATCTCGGCAGGAAAATGTAAATAAACCAGCCAAACCTATATCATGGAAGAAATGTGTAAATGAACTAGGATACTTCTGTTGGTGCCAGATGGAAATGAACAGCTGTTATACATAGTGTCACAAGTCCTCTCTTAAACGTGAATGGAGAAACAGTCTAGTTTGTGCTTTGAAAGCAGGTTTAAGCACCACTCTTTCAAAGTGAGAATGTATGTAATGAGATCGCAAGTTGGCTGTATGAAATTCTTTGCCATTCCAACTCTCTGGACTCAGTTCCTCCTCTGAAGTATAAATATGGTCGAAGTGGGAGATCTCTGAAGTCCCTTGTAGCACCAATATCCCATGACCTCGATGAGCCTACTACATTAGACATGATGAGGGAAGACAAGAGCTAGCCCCTGCAGAAATGCACAAGACACCTGCTAGGAAAACTAGATTAAAGAGAAATGGACTGGCTATAGAAGTAAGTTCTACTTCAAGTCATGCCCCTTACATAGCTATGTGACTCTGGGAAAGCCTCAGAAACCCTCTGAATCTTGATTTCCTCATTAATAGAGAGAGACAGGTGACCCTAAAGCTCCCTCAAATTTGTTTCCAGGGAGTGAGAATCAGCCCATGTGTGTTAAGCAACAGTGACAAATGGCTATTTAGAAAATGAAAAGACAGCATAGACCTTTGGGATTTAGGACAACCTCTATCATTTCATAGAAAGCCAGTTAAAACTCATTATAACTAACATGCTCAATAGCTACAGCAATTTTTAGGGAAAGCAGATCAACAGAGTTTTATTGGTTAATCACAGGGTGTTAATTTCTACTTGATCATTATGCTAATTTATCAACAATAATATGCATTGTTGGTAAATTACATATAACTCTGAACTTAACACATAGAAAGGTTGCTTCGTTAATGAGAAGAGATAAAGAGAACATTAAAATATGTGTGAAAAGGTAAACACAGACTCAAAGCAAAAATAAGCTAAAATTTGCTCTTTTAATTTAGTTATAATGTTACTGGAATTTGTAAAGAATGACATTTGAGAAGAGACAGGTAAATTTTAATACCCAGACCCATCCACGTGTGATTTTATTAAGTTATTCATCACGAAAGACTCGGATGTAAATAGATAACAATGAACAACTGAACAACCACAGAAGTAAAACAGTCATGTACACTCACTCACACAAGCACACACTCAAAGCAAACACAAAACATCCTCTTTTGATTTATACATAAGCTTTGTATTAGAGATGTAATTAGTGCATTTCTCATACTGTTATTTCACTGACAATAAACTATACTCTTTAAGAATAAAAGGATAAAATAGAGAGGCATCTTTCTTCTAAAATAATTTTTTAATGTAATAAATAGTTAACCATTCTCAGTCAGTCTGAAAAATAAAAATAAAGACTGAAGTAATCTATGGCTATCAATTCTGGATATTGCTGAGGGCAGCTATGGTCAGAGAAAATATTCAACACATTCTTATAATTAAAAAAGAAAAAAAAAAACACTGCGTATGAAAGAATTCAATCTATCCTAGTAATTGCTTTCTGTGAAATCTAACCCTTGGTCCAAATTAATGAGTTACAGGTGTGAATCTAATGCTTTCCATTTGCTTAAGATGTTACTGTTGCTTTTTTCTGAGACACTTGGCCTCCAAAGGCATAACAGTTAATTTATCATAACATACTATCAATGTTCAGTGTTCACTAAAAGGGAAATATGAAGCCCTTTTTGTGAAATAGAGAGCTCTTGCTTTTCTACAGTGCTATCAAATACTAATACGATTTTTCTTACCTACACATTTATAATTCTACTTTTATTATTTTTCAGATGAACTGCCAGACTAAAATAGGCGTTACAAATTTTAACTTTCAAGGGCAGAAAAATTAGTGCAGGCAAAGTCATTGCCCAAAATTAACCTGCTAAAGATGTTCCTGCTATTCAAATAGAAAACAAATTTTCAAAAACTGATTTTTTGAGGAAGACAAAAGAAACGGTAAAAAATAAGAGTAATGAAAAAAAATAAGAGTAATAGATATTTCAGCCATGTGAGGGGTTTAAAAAATATAAATCCTTGGTTTTTTAATAAGTAAGTATATCTTCTGTAATTAATAACTATTATCATTTATTATGTGCCAGACACTGTATTAAGTGCTTCTCACATATCTTATTTTGAGTTTAGTGAGAAGCAGACCCTGAGACAAGGCTTTGAGTGAGAGTGATTTATCTGAAAGGCGATCGCAGGAAAACGAGCAGGAGAAGAAGAAATGTGACAGGGAAAGAAAAAGAAAGAGGTGCTATCAAGCAATTAAGTTTTATGGGCAACTCGAACTCAATCCTTCCAGGAAATTCTGGAAAATTTGTAGAACATGCTTCAGAGATACTCCCAATAAGAGCCTGCTTTTGGAGGTATTACTCTTTTAGACTTCCTGTTTTCTTTGTGGATGAGCCAACCATGTTCCTGCAGTGAGAATGAAGGCAAGGAGCAGAAAGTATTCCCAGTAAGTAGTCTGGGGTGTATAAATGAGGGCCCAGAAAATACATCCAGGACCCTAACAGTGTGCTACAACACATTATGTCATTTAAACTTCATGGTGATCTTATGATGCGTGTGATAAGATGCACAATTTCCATGGGTGGAAGCTGAGGCTCAGAGAGTGTAAGCAGCTTAACCAAGGGCATTCGGGACTAATTTGTGAAGGGGCGAAGACTAGAGGTCCTGGCTTGTGGACTCTAAACCTTAGTTGTGACCATATTGCTACATTGTAATAAGGATAAGGGTGAACGTAGGGTCTATGATAACATGTCAGGAAGCCCAAGTATGAGAGAGACAGCCATGTTACTAAAGGACTACTTCTTTCCCAGGGGCAAAATAAACAGCTACTGGGAGTGAGTGAAATGAATGGAAAGTCATGTGCAGCCATAAGGACCTTTCCAAACACAAGCAATCGGAAAAGAACTATCACCCTTAGTTATATACCTGGATAACCATGTAGTCGTTTTTGCTAAAAGGTCTCCAGTTTTGGAATTCCGTCTGTTCGGTTGTCTGAATGAGCCCAGGTCCTTCTTACATGGTACACAAAACCATCTGTTGGCTGAAATATCAACTATTAAGCCATGTGTAGAAAAAAGTGGTGGTAGTGGTGGTGGTGTTTTTAACTTTGATTAGGATTTTAAGGTACTGTTGGATTGTTAAATTCAGTGGTCAAATAATCTGACACAGTTTTCCCCAATATTAAAGAAGGGGGAGATTAGATTAAAAAAATAGAATTTTAGTGGTATAGCGATATGTTTAAATGATAGGAAATTTATAACAATGTCCAAGGTAGCTATGAATGCTGCAGCTGTCTCTTAGTTTGAAAGAAGAAATATCATATTGTTGTTCTATGAGATAAAGTATTATCACAAAGCTACTTTCCACTGTAACTTTGAAAGATATAAAATTAATATTATAACCAGAACACTGAAAGTCACTACTTATAGGTTAAGGTGAGAAATTTCTGAATAAGAATCCCAAAGAGTCAACTGTCTAAACTTTTATGAAATTAATTAAACCAATGGCAGGAAAATGAAATGTAGGGTGATCATGTTTCCAAAATATCAGTGAGGTAACACACCCTAGTTTGGTATCTCTGTGTCTCTACCTTGGTATCTATCTGTCTAGTCACCAGAAAGCTCATATGATTTTTTAAATTGCAGCTGTTTTATCATATGACCAGGCCCCTACCAGAATCTCTGCTGGGATTTGTAATAATAGGAATGTTTATGAATTTATAATTACTTGGAATAAACAAGAAACAGAACCTGATAAAAAGCTGAGAAACACCCTCAGCCTGAGTTACCCAGAATCAACAGCGTCAATACAGATATCCAGGACAGGAATGGGATTTAGTGAGGTACAGTGAGGTGGACCCACATGAACCTAGTTGGAGCCCATGCAAAACTGGTTGCCACAGCTGTGGCTGGAATCAGAGACAAGTGAGGCCTAGAGGATCCTGATAGCAGAATTAGGCCTACAGCAGTGCAGCTATCTCACACTTGAGCTTCCTGACATGTTATTATGTATGTTACCCTCATTTTTTGAATTTACTATAGTAAAACAATGTTTCAGGACTGACGTTTGTAGTCAAACAATCCGGGATTTCTAGTCTGCCCTGCTCTGCTGCTTCCCTCCCCACCTCACCCTCATTGTTTACTAATCCTTATTCCTTGGTTAAATTAGTTTCAGCTTTGATCACCAAGGATTTTAAAAACGTGGTCCAGTCAAAGCCATGACACACAGCCCTCTTCTTGACTCCTCTTGCCTTTTCCTCTCTTCTTCTGGTCGTTTTCTTCTGTGTGTTGAGACTAGGGTCCAGTTATTGCTAGTTCTGTGGAGGTACCATATTCCTTTCTGTAAGTCCTTATAAACTGGTTCTCTTGGCATGCTGATTCCTTCATGTGTTCTTTTCTCTTAAGCATTTCATCAAATCCTCCTAAAACAACATTGTCCTGAGTGGAATCTTTAGACCATATATGTTTGGGAAATTTAGCATATGCTGTCCCTATCTTGGAAACTAACAGTACACACTAGTAAAATAAGTGATATTTCAGGAAAAATAAAAACTATTTAATGATATTTAATTCAGTATTTCTCAAACTTATCTGATCAGAAACCCTATGGAGGACACAACCTCTCTTAGCATCACGTAGGCCTAGTTGTCCTATAAAGTAGCAGAGAAAATCATTTCTTTTGTTCTATACTGCCTCTGTTTCACTGATCTCTTGTTTCTACACTTGATAATTTTCGGCTCTCAGTCTAGAAATAGTGCTTCCATCTTCTCTACCTCTATTGTTTTGGCTCTGGATGTTAATCATAGACCAAATTACAAGAGCTCACTTTTATTCTAGTGTTTCACTCAGAAATGCTTCTGACATATTGGTGCTTGATGTGAAGGTGTATTAACAACTAACTTTTTGCACAGTAAATGGGTTTATTTCTGTCTCTCAAAATATCTCATTATCTGGTAGGGAAGCAGTATAAAAGGATGAAAGGAGCTAATCTCCATTGGGACTATGTGAACAGAGAAGAGTTAACTGTTTGCTCTCAGTCTACCTGGAAAACTGAAAGAAACAGATAGAAAATTTGATTTTTCAGCCTACAAGTAAAACAATAATTACTAACTTTTGACAGTGGAACTCAATCTTCCCAAGTCTGAAAACCATTGATAACTATGCCATTAATTCTAACCTCTATTATCACCCTTTAACAGCCCAAAGATCAAAAAAGGGGTAAGGGTGAGGAGACAATTACTAATGTTTTTCCAGTTTAAGGTAAAGTAATAGATCAAGATAGTGGGATATCAACAATTTTACCTGAAGGAATTAGGAAGTTAGTAATGATAACCAACTGCTTAACAACTGGAAGTCAGATCAGGACATGTTCACCTGACAAGATGTTTAGGCTTTCTATACCTCAGACTCCTCAGTAAGTTGCAGACATACCCAACTCATTCTTTCCAAGTACAAAGACTTGCTCACCAAAATATACTAACAACCAGCATGGGGAGACACAGATTTCTGAATCTTAGCCATTCAAGCACCTGGAAGAAATCCACAGGCCTAATGAAAAGATGTATTTATTCTAAGCACTATAAAGAAATGACAAAATTTTCCCTTCTACCTTCTGCCTTCATTCTGGATGTATGGGTTTGACTTTTATTTAAAGAAAGTTATTTGTTCAACTCAAGTCTTCAATAGGCAGAAGAACTGCAAAAAAAAAAAAAAAGTTGTTATCAGTTTTTGTATGCTTCACTTGGATACAGCGGCAAGACCTAAGTATATTCACCCTCTAGGCCCAGCCCCGACCAGGCTGTTACTCAATGAGAACCAAGCCTGGGTGTATATTACATGTGGGGTTTTAATAAAAGGAGGGGGCTGGCATTAGTCTCTGTACCTAAACCTAACGTCCAGTATACCTAGAGCAAATCTTCAGGGTCCTGTGTACTTACAGAACTACAGCTAGATACTAGCCCCCAATATATGTACCCAGCCTTATGAGCAAGCTACAACCTCAGTCCTTTGTTAGCATTTCACATCTTTGTAATTACTGCAGTCCTGCTCTGAAGCCTGACTCACTGGGCTAAGGTCTTGGATGCCCTTCCCAATCTCTTCAGGAGCTAGATCTTGCTTATTCTTTCCACTAGGGCTATGGCAATGGCTCAATCAGAAGAACCTTGCTATATGCACTAAAGACTTAAATTGTTACTGTCAGGATATCCCTGCCTATGAAAATACACCTAGTAGATATCAGTGCTGATCTATATCTGAGGAAACTGTGCCTTCTTTGGGACCAGTTCTCTAACCCTGGCCTCACTAATTGATAAAATCCTTTCCTCCTACCAGACAGTCATGCTTCCTGGTAGTGCTTACTGAGCCCATGACAGGAGAAAGGTGTGTTAGATATTGGAACACAAACTGTTATTCCTCTTCTTTTTATCCATGTCCTAAGATATAAACATTCTTTAACAACATTGGGCAAGGAGGTGGGAGCCTTAAGTATGAAGAACCCTGGATGTGAAGCATTTTGGACCTATTGAGTCCATAAACACCTGCAAGACTCCAGTTAGGCTTACTATTCCCAAAAAAACACATTAATTTCAAGGGTCACCACATGAACCCATTGCACATAGCATTTCGAGGAGAAATTAGGGGCTTTTATCTTTTTCTTTTTCTGTTTTCCAGATGAGAGACAAGAGCTCAAACCCTTAGGAATGATAGATTAACTTACATACATGAAACTTATTTTATTTAGTAGAGATGTTCTCAGTTGAACATATAATGGTACAAACTACAGAATATTATACAGCTATAAAAAAGATAGCTCTTCATCGAGATCTCAATGCATGTTCATCATATACTCTTAAGTACGTGAAATGAGTCACAGGGTAATATGTATAGTATAACTCCAGTTTTATAAAACAAAATCCTCTGTGTGAGAGACCCATGTATATATTTAAATGAGCAAAAAGGAAAGTAGAAAGATCCATTTTAGACAGCTTGTTTCTGTTACCTAAACATTTTGATATTTTCTGGTTTAATTTCATTTGTTACATTGAGCATGGCTTAAAAACTTGTAGAATTTTTTAAAAAATTTTAATAAGATTTTGGAAAGATTACATTGAAAGTAAACCAGATGTTATATGGGTACTTTCAGTTGGAAAGTCCTATAAGAAGCATTTTGTAAATTTTACAAACAACCTAATTTGTTATATAAATATTGATATTCACATTTATGTAGAATAAAGAACTACACTGTTGTACAATCAGTTATCCTGTATAAAGAAACCATTCTGATGTTTAGAGTTCTTTTTTTTCTAATGAAAATCACACTGCAGAGATTTCGAGCTATTACCCTTACCTGTTCTACTACTCCATCCTTTTCTAATGCCACATAAATATTAGCTATCAATACTCTAAGCAGTTACAGCTCAGTAACATGTATTGAGCACTATCTATGAGGCTCAATAGAGAAAAAGAGAAATAAAACTTGGGCACTGACTCTAGAGATTCTTAGCCTAGTGAAAAACATTTTTGTCCTACCTGGATAGAATATAATAGTCATTCTTTGGGGAAAGAGGTGAACGTGAGTTTCAGATTCAGTGAGGAAAATAGGATTTTCCCTCCTGAGAGAAGAGTATCATAGTAGTAGTCCTGAAAGCAGCAAATCCCAGGACAAAGGGAAAAAATTTAATGGAATGATGGTGTCTAAATTGTGGTGCCTCAGGGATGATGTCCCTCCAGAAGTGAACTGTCTCTCTGTTGAAAGTGGCAGGAATATTTATCTATTCTATTAACAAGGAAGTTTAATATCATTTTGGGGTGCATTAAGGAACGAAGCTGTCATCAGTCTATGCATCAGCCCCACATAGATCCATGGAATTGAGAGTCTAGAGGGCTAGATGTCTTGTGAAAAAACCAAGGGATCCAGTGAGAACTTAGTCCATTATTCCCTAGATTCTTGACTGATAAACAATTGAGATACAAATATTGACACTGAGATAATGTTGGCCATGATAATTACTTCACTTTTGCAATGCATGGAAATATTTTCACATATTTTATAAACGATATTTGCTTAGTTTTTTTCTTCTCAGCAAACAAAACCTTGTCCCTTTTATCATCATACCGCCCTCAAGGTTGTTAAAGAATTTAACATGTACACCTATAAACATTACTACTAAAGTTCATCTGAGATTTCTTACCACCCCTAATATGCGAAGGGAAAGCATCAGCTGCTGAAACAAAATTCAAACAATTGAACAAACTTGAGAAACTTAATCTAAATCCTTAAATTTTCAGCTCCAGGACCCTTGGGGATTGTGCAGTATGTTCTTTTTTACACAAAAAGATTTTTCAGAGAACTCAGGAAAGGCCTAATAAATCCTCCTGAATTAGTAGCTGCTAGCAATACAGCCAAGATGCTCAAGTGTAGGAGAGAATAGTTTAACCAGGATTCTCTCAAACTTACTTTAGAGGGAAAATGCTAATTACTTTATTATAAATGCATATGAGGTGTGCCTGCATGCTAAAAATATTAATAAAAGGATTATCAAGAAAGTCACCTACACTCGGAAGCTAAGCAGGGTCAGGCCTAGTTAGTACTTGGATGGGAGACCACCTAGGAAGACTAGGTACTGGAGGTGTAAAAAATAAAAAAAAAAATAAGGGATTGTAAGCTGACAAGGTCCTTGCAATCTGTTAGGTCAACCAAGGTTGCCTCGCCTAAAAAAAAAAAAGTCACGTACAAACACTCAGATGTGTGGAAATGCTTCCCACCTCTCAACTAACAAAACATCGGAAATCCACACATACTTATGAGTACAAAGGCAGATAAAAAAATACATGAACACATGTGCGATGGTTATGTATTAACAGAAAAGATAATAACATGGTGAAGAAATGTAATTGCATATACCATCAAAGATTACTTACAGGCAAGAAAGGAAAGTAACTTCATTCTGGTACTAAAATGATAAATGGTAAAGAAATTAATGACTTTAAATATGGTTAATCCTCATGAAACTATGTGTCATTATGTTAGGCTTGATGACAACATAAATGATTCAAAGGGTGAAAGTGAAGTGTGTAACTTCATTTCTACAACATAAAAACAAAACATCATAAGAAGAAATACTAATTTTTTTCCTATGGAAAAAACATTATAACTTTTATAATAAATCCACTGAGTTCTGTGATTGACATTTATATATAACTAATTATTCTGCTATAGCTAAATAATATAATGGTACTGTAATGGATAATATAATGGTACTATATTAATAGACTTCAATATTAATAAAAGATTTGGTTAAATGTGAAAGCTATTTGTTGGGAAAAACACTTGAGAAATAAGGTAGCTCCATCAATGTTAGATTTTCATCAGAGGTTTTATTACATATCGTGGAACATAAATGCTTTTATGAGTTGTAAAAATTGCTTCAATATTTGACACTCTGTGCTTCAAGGAATCTTGATTGGCAGCTGATTAGACTTTTGCTCTAGTTATTACCTTCTTTAGTGAAATTAGTAGCCTAGAAAATTGCATTGATATTCATCAAGGAGAAATTAACATTTGCAAGAGATCTTAAGGCTGTGGTCATGTATTTACTTAGTATACAATAAACATTTTTCTCAAGCTATTTCTTATAAAAAGTGTGCCAGAAAGTATGTATTATCAATTCATCTGGAATTATGGCAATCCATTTATGCACATTTGGTCTCCATAAATGGAGAAGTTTTATCTGCCTTGAATTCTCTGTGTGATGGCATTAAAATACATTACAGAAAGAATGTGATCCCTCTGTTATTACTCTCTTGCGTGTTCTATTTAAAATAATCTTGAGCCTCAAGTATTTTGAAAAGATCCTTCAAATGCAACCAATAGTAATAATATTTCTTCCTAATACAAAGTAAATAATTCACTGTCATAATTTCTCTCAGGAAAAAAATGAGTTACATTATGGACAATGCTCTAGAGATCTTACACAGGGAAACATCAGAGCTAAATAATACTGTTAATTGGGTGTCAAAGATATGTATAGATATATTTTACTAAAATAAAAAAAAATTAAAGATTACAAACTGAACACACACCCCAATCAAATTAAATTAAAAGAAAGTGAGCCATCATGTGACCTTAGATATATTTTCATCAGTCTTTAGAAGTCACTTCTAAGTTCTCTATATTTTATGCTCTTAAACTAGATATAGAGAGGAAAAAGTTTACAGCGTATGGAAATTTGTGGGTGGTAAAATGAAGTATCAGAAAATGAAAAGACTGACGATATGATATTCATTCATTCAGCTACCATGACAAATTCTATAGACTCATGTTAAATTCATATCTTATTTATATTTCATAGGTATAGCTAATACATTTAATACTTACTAAATTAAAAAAGAAGCATCTAGATAATATACCTTACTTTTCAAAGAGTTTTACATTTATTTTTAACCTTAGAGTGAGGAATTTTTAAATGGAAAAAAATCCTATTGAAGGGCAAAACAATTTCAAAAAGTTGGGTTTTGTTTTCAAATAAAGCTATTTATAACTAATAAGTAATTTTAAATAAATCTTATCCCTGTGAAAATAATGTTTGGCTTCTTTCTAAATATTGCTCAATACATGAGCGTAAAATCATTATTGGAATGTAGTACTCTTTTTTTTTTTAACTTTATTGGGGTAAAATTGGTTAATATAATTATATAATTTTCAGGTGTACATTATAATTTGACATCTATATATTCTATTGTGTGATTACCACCTAAAGTCCAGTTTCCTTCAGTTACCATATATTTGATCCCCTTTACCCACGTCACTGTACCCCTACACCCCTATATATGACCCCCTTTACACTGTCTACCTCTTCCCTCCTCTACCACCCCCTACCCTCCAGTAACCGCTAGTCCATTGTCCATGTCCCTGAGTCTCTGTTTGTCCTGTTCATTTCTTGATTTTAGGTTTATATGCTACATATAAGTGATATCAGGTGATTTTTAGTTTTTTCAGTCTGGCTTATTTCGCTTAGCATGATTATCTCGAGGTCCATCCAGGTTGTCACAAATGGCAATATTTCATCTCTTCTTATGGCTGAGTAATATTCCATTGTATATACGTACCACAGCTTCTTAAGCCAATCATCTATCATAGGACATTTCAGTTGCTTCCATGTCCTGGACACTGAGAATAATGCTGCTATGAACATCGGTGTACAAATAACTTTTCGGATATTGGTTTTCAAGTCTTTGCGGGTAAATACCCAGTAGAGGGATTGCTGGATCATATGGTAGATCAATTCTTAGTTTTTTGAGGAACCTCCATACTGTTTTCCATAGTGGCTGCACCAATTTGCAGTCCCATCAACAGTGTATGAGGGTTCCTTTTATTCTACACCCTCTCCAAAATTTGTTATTACTTGTCTTGTTGATTATAGCCATTCTAACAGGTGTGAGAATGGTATCTCATTGTGATTTTGATTTGCATTTCCCTAATAGCTAGCGATGTTGAGCATTTTTTCATATATTTGTTGGCCATTTGTATGTCCTCTAGGGAGAAGTGTCTGTTCAGATCCTCTGCCCATTTTTTGATGAGATATATATATATATATATTTTTTGCTGTTATTGAGTCGTATGAGTTCTTTGTCTATTTTGGATATCAGGCCCTTTTCAGAGGCGTTATTTGCAAATATATTTTCCCATTTGGATGGTTGTCTCTTTACTTTGTTGATGGCTTCTTTTGCTGAGTAGAAGCTTTT